>OY757904.1:98990456-98997956 GCA_963585895.1 Sepioteuthis lessoniana
GCTAAATCTTTCTGATATGTTCATGCATCATTTTCCACAGGGATATTCGTTTGTCCACGTGATTTAGAAGGCGAATTAGTAAAAACAAAATCAAATTTATTACAGTCAAAAGGATTTGTCAGACGCTTTTTATAAAGACACTCAATAAATACTTTGTTTATAGAAAAAAAAACGAACTGTATAATGATTTGTATGCATGCTTTTGAACTGTCAAAGGAATTAGACACTACCATACATATAACTATATAAGTCTTTTTATACATAAATAGGTCATTATATATTTTCATATATGTATAGTATTATATATATATATATAATTATATATATATATATATATATATATATATGTCATAAATATGAATAAAATATGTCTGTATATATTTGTATAAGTGTAATATATATGTGCGTATGTGTTTGCTGTGTGTTACATGTGTGTGTGCATGTGTATGTGTGTATGTGTGTTGAAATGAACATGTTGTTTTATCAATATTCATGAATGGATATATACTTGTACAAATTTATCCGTATTCTAATTGTATATAATTCTAGTTGATTGTATATTTACTCGTATCTTTAGATGATATACACACGACTTTATTGTGTATTATTGCATTTATATTCTTTATTATATATAAAAATTCATTGTTGACACGATGCTTTCTTTTTCACTATTTTTGACGTATACATTGCGGTAAGGACTATACTGCTGTGATTGAATTTATTAGACTGCTGTCATCTAAAGAAAATGACAGACAAACGAGAAAATTTGTTTAAAACCAAGAAAGAAAATAATTTTAAATACATTGTCATGAAGAAATATGAATTTCCTATTTTCACTTCTCCTTTCAGAAATAAAATTAATTAAACGTCCATTGTCACACACACACACACACACACACACACACACACACACACACACACATATATATATATATATATATATATATATATATATATATATATATATATATATATCTTAATTCCAGGCATTATTAGTCTTATATTAAATTAATTTGTCTATATTATCTATCCGCAGGCAAACCTCAATCTTTCATTATACCCTAAAATGATATTAATTTCGTTTTGAATACGTTAATTTTAAGTCTCTATAAGTATTTTCTTTTACAGTTTAATATTTTTTTATCTGTAATTACCATATTTATACAGACGATCTTTACAGGTTGATGTTAATACAAACTTAACACAATCAACGGCAACGGTAGTATATATTAAAAAAAATATATAAACTCAGCCGTAGAGTGTGTTTGAAAAATCCTAGACCATAATTTTTATTAATAAACCTAATATATATAACATTAAAATAAGTATATTCAAAAAGTTTGTCGTAGTCTTTTAAGTAAACCGAGATAATTATCTTGGTATTGAACACCTTAAAAATCAAGATCATTTTTGATATCTTCATGTGTTAACAATATGACAAAATAAAAGATGCCATATCGTATGAGAATATTAATAAAAACACTAATCGCGAACAGAAGGTGAAAGCTGTCTCTATGAGATAATAATAATCCCATTACAAATAATATTAGACAAGAAACCTACTCTATGATGTGCTCTGAATGGAATGGTAGCTGTTATTTGCTGAGACTGAATTTATATAATTTTTACATATTCACCAGGCAATATTACCAATTAAATATACCGTGTGGGTGGAACAATATATTAACTAATCGGATACAGGTGACATGAGTCAGAAATATTTTATATAGAATTTAGAAATATTATTGGTTTAAGAAGAAGCAATATATTTTGGCTTTTTTACCTTGAGTTCTTCATCAAGCAATTATCTCGTTGGGTCTTGTGAATATTATTTAATGTTTGTGCTCTAGGCTCGATGAAGAAGAAACTGTTTTTTTTTTAATTAGGATAAAGACATATTCCATGGACACTACATTTGGTGGCTTTCGTTTCCCTCCACAAAGGAGAAATGCTTTTAGGTTCTCAACCATTCGAAATCAGGGCGGGGATGGAAACGTTCAACTGCATGTCAATTTACTAATAAAGTAATTTGCAAAATATTAATAGATTTTGTGTCATGCTTAGGTTAAGTTAGTGTTGTCCACTTGAGTATAGATAATAATGGCAATATATATATATGCACACACACGCACACACTCACATCACACTACACACACCCCTCAAAAATAAACAAACACACACGCTCTGTACTCATTCTTAAATATACACACGCTCATGTAGATACACTCAGGACAAACACATAAATACCCTCACATATTCTTAAAAACACACAAAGAGAAAACACACTTATATCGCTACAAAGACACATATATATTTGTGCACGTAGAAATATATACATACATTATGCATACTTAAATCTACGAGCAGATATAAATACAGTGGTATCTAAGCATGAATATATACTGGCATATATATATATATATATATATATATATATATATATATATATATATATATATATATATATATATAAACGAAGAGATACATAGACACGTACACACATACAGATGTAAAGTAGCAGATTCACGTGGAGGTAAATGCATATATGACAAGAGTTGCAAAAAGCTTGACTATTTACTGATATATATATATATATATATATGTATATATATGCACGCACAGAAACGTATCCACATGAATGTAAAAAATATGATGCATACATATATGTACGCTCTTTTTTGAAAACACAATAGAATATAAGAATAGGCATATATATATATATATATATATATATATATATATATATATATATATATATATATATATATGATGGAAGATTGGGAGTGTGTGTCTGTGTATTGTATGTATAACCCGTGACAACTTTAACCATTGGCTTACATCATCATACGATAAAAAAGAAAGACATAATCACACATCTCCATGAATATGAAAGAGGTACAAAAACACTCATATACAGGTCATACGTTTACGTGTGTGTATATTCTTCCTAGCAATTGAATTTAGGAATAGGATTATTGTCTACATAATTATATATAATTTGTGTGTTATATCTAGAAACATGAGCGTGTCTAATTGTTATACTAAATATGTACTTATCATATACACTGACCGAATTATATCTACACATAAATATATATTTATGTATAAATGATAACATATAAACAGCACCAAAAGAGAAAAAAAGCACCGACTGTAAAATATATGTAGTCATATGATAAATATTTTGTCGGTTTTAGGCTTCCCCCCCGCACATACACACACACACACACACACATATATATATATATATATATATATATATATGTATATGTATAGATAGATAGATAGATAGATAGATAGATAGATGTGTGTAATTTTGTAAAACATATATGCATTATTATTGTCATAATATATATACACATATGTGTGGGCTGGTGCATGTATATGATTCATATAATTGATATCTGTGTATTATATATATATATATATATATATATATATATATATATATATATATATATATATATATATAAATCATATATATGCGTTAATAGTCTTATATTATTAACACTTGCATATGTATATATATATATATATATATATATTTAACCAAATAAAATGTTACATTGATGGACGCATAGCATCATGTATATATATATATATATATATATATATTATGAATTATCTAGACACATCATAGATTGTAATAATACGTACAGATATATCCACATGAATGCCAATATATACCATTAAATAAATAATACTACCAATAGAAATCATTCATATATATATCAAAGATCGGTAAAATATGTAATGCCTGTTCTAATTTAATTTTAAAAGCATCAGTAAGATTTTTTTAAAATTAAAATCATTTCTTTTTTCTTCTTCCTTTAGTGATAAGCCATGAAGTATCCACTATCCCAGTGTAAAATTTATAGAAATATCTTCTTTTGTTCTACCCATAATCCTATTTCAAAATGGCTGACCGTCTGAGTTCGAAAAAAAACTAGTAGAATGCTGTTATAGAATTTCTGAAATGTTCTTTTTTTTCTTTGGAATATAAATATTAAGCAAATGTTTGCAGGAAGTTAGCGGATGTTTTATGGAAAGACTGCAAATAATGAAAGCTTGAAGTTGAATTACGTACTTTTTGTAACATGACAATTCTCATCAACACAACAGTTTTAAGATGATGTAAGCAATCAGAACGCAAGTCTGGACATTTTTTGCAACACCTACTGACCTGTCACCGAACAGATTCTCATCTGTTCTGCTCCATGAAGGTGTTATTCATAGAAATGTGGTTCCTCCAAGAGAATATAGTGAAAGAGGCTGCTTGTTGAAGGCTAAGCATGCAGCTTCTAAGAACCACGTAGTCATACCCACATTCAAAGATGGAGAACCAAAATAAAGAAAGAAGGAGACTCTATTGAAGAATAGGCTTGGATTTTTGAGATGCTTAAGCTTATTTTGGTATGCTTTGTGTACTTCTACAAATAAATGTGTTTTAATTAAAGAAGAACAGACATTGCTTTTTTGGTAGACCTTTGTGTGTATGTTTATAATTCAATAAGTTTTAACAGGTCTTCATAGACGTATAGAAACAGAAAATTTAAAACCTGATACAACAAACATATTAACTGAATAAAATAGTTAATATGATACTACAAATTTTTAACACCTATAGAAATCTATTACTACCTCTGTCGTACAATAGTTGTCACATTTACTGAATGAAATTAACCATATAACCCGAACGACCGGTATTTGTGCCACTATCTAAAAGTACATATACTCGATCGGCCTGAATACCAGTTTAGGAATTTCCATTTCTATATCGGTATTTCTTAGAAAAAAGTTGTAATTTGTTATTTAACATTCTGTAAGGTTGTTAAACAACAGATCAATAGTTTGTTTTTTTTTAATTTTCAGCCCGAAACCCAAGGTTAAGTGGCGAGGGTAACGTACATGATGAGCTCAGGGTTCGCAGGGTGAATATACAAAAGAAGCAACTATGGTCGGACTGAAGTAGTATTCGTTTTTATCCGGCGAAATCAATTCCTATTCAATTATAAGTGTTCATTGAGAGTATATTGTGCCAAGGAGATAGACACTAGAAGCTATAATAAGGAGAGGGGACATATTTGGTTAAATGCAACTTGTAAATGATATGTTAGTTTAAGTTTAATTTTTTTCAAAATTTGAGTTCAAATTTTGCGTTAGAATTAGCATCTTGCTGATATATGTGCCATTCTATTACCCTGTTTGCATAAGACATAAAAGACTTGCCCAATGTCTGTTTTTTCTCTTCTGTCCTCGTATCCAAGCCAGCTGGAGAAACCAAAAACATTTTCCAGATGAGCTACAAGAACCAGTCCATTTAGAGATCGAGTTTATTAAATATTCAAAGCAGCTTTCGAAATCGTTTGTCTGTCGGCTGTGTGTTACATTTTCTTTTTTTTATTTTTATTAAAAATCATTAATTTCGTTTCGTAAACCCTATGAATTAATAAAAGATATGGTGGATGAAGCTCAGTTATTAGAGCATCGGACTGGAGATGACGAGGTATAGTCTTCTATCCTCTATGAGGTTCTAAAAAGGTGGTTGGCGCCTCGTCAAACGGAAAAACAATTTTGGCTTCAAAAACAGTACTAGTTACGAGGACAGTGTCTATATAAGACTGTTAGTGGATGGGACCGAATAGTTATGTTCACTTTACCAAAAGAGTGATCATCTATTTAATTTTCATTTTTTTTTTTCGAATATTTGAAACATGTGGCTAAATAGAGAATAGCCGGGGTATAGTTATCGGCCCTCTAATGCTGAAACTTTATATGATGGTGAAATTAATAACGGTGATTGTAAAAGAAAAAATATTAAAAGACTGCTTGAAACATCGAGTCATATATCCAACCCATTGCACAAAGAACTGATCAATTTTAAAAGGACAGGTTTTAACAATATACCGTTTGATGTCACATGTTACGTATTTAACAATCTTGTTTTTACACAAGTAAATAAATATCTGTTGTTTTTTTATAAATACAGATTTTTTTAAATTCTAAAAACGAAGCTTTACGGAGCAAGTCAAAATATAACACTCCAATTTAATTAAAGCAATAACAATATACTTATATTTACTTACAGGTGTGTAATATTATGTTAATCAATGAAATAAGAAAAAAATGTAATTTCATTTTATTTTGGTGTAATTGAATTAAGAAATATTTTCAATTTCAATGTCCTTAGAAATTTAATTAAAAATAGTCGTGGAGAAATAACAATATTTGCATTAGTCCACAGTCATTGCATACTACAATTTGACCTTTTTCTTGCTCAGACAACGGCTTACTAGCCAATAACAAAAAACCTTAACGCAAATTAGGATATCAAATCTCGGAAAAGAAAATGCTAAGAAATTTCCTATCTTATAGTATTTCTAAGAACTTTCTTTTTAGAAAACTATGACATTTCGTTACAACTAGGGGAAAATAGACGACAATAATCGAGGGAAATAATTCCATCCTACATGTGTCTAAGCCGTTAAAGTTTCATAAAAAGATTGTTGGAATAATAAAAAAAGTGTTTGCTTTTCACGTTCCGTTTAATTTTTTCATTTTAGATTTGGTTCCCCAATTCTGTACATATGTGACATCAAATGATATACTGTAAACATCTATTGTTTTGAGATGAATCAATTTTGAATCCAGTGGTTTTTTATTTTATCTAAAACATTAAAGTCCATTCTAAAAAACAATAAACATAGTACATTAAAACAAACCCGTTGTCAAGTGTGTTCTTGAATGGGCGGTTTGATTTTGTCCTTTACGTTGAAAGAACGGGTTTTTAATAAACATCAACAAGAGGTCCCATTAATGGGAATATAGATTAGTGATTTGTCTTACGGTGAGGATTTAAAGGATGACCCTCGTCAAGTAGAATAAAAACTAAATGTTTATTTTCTTTAAATCGGCCATGTTCTGCATTTGCTCCAGTGTGTTGTATTGTTAAAAAGATAGATAGATAGATAGATAAAAGGAATCATACAGGAGGAAAAAAACAGAGGAATAGATAGTTTGATACCAAGTAAGATAGATAGATAGATAGATAGATAGATAGATAGATAGATAGATTCTGAAATAGGAAAGATTAAGATATACAGACAAATAAACTTAAAGATAGATTGAGACAAACATGATAAGTACAGATGAACAAACGAAGCAAGAAAGAAAAACGAAAGAAAATTGATTATGTTCAAGATATGAACAGATTCTGATAGATTGTAAGACAAGCAGATAGACAGACAGAAAGATAGATTAGAACAAATACGGAAATACATAACCTTAAAAAGAAAAAAAACGAGAAACACACACACACACACACACACACACACACACACACACACACACACACACACATATATATATTTATTTAGGAATGGAAAAATTGAGAACACAGAGGACAATGGATATAAATTTTATATATATATATATATATATATATATATATATATATATATATATATATATATATATATATATATATGACAATCATACAAG
>OY757904.1:99000456-99217956 GCA_963585895.1 Sepioteuthis lessoniana
ATATATATATATATATATATATATATATATATATATATATATAAGTGAGTCTTTATTTGGTAGTCTGTGCGTTCCCACGAAGAGAGTGTATCTTACCACGAGAACTGTATTTTCAATTAAATAACGCTAGTAATATTTGCTATCAAATTGACATATCTATATGTTTAATGAACAACTCCTGCATAATATGGAGAGATCCATAAATTCATATATATATATATATATATATATATATATATATATATATATATATGAAACATGGCATCGAAGCCGGGCTGTTATCAATGAACAAATAAAATTTAAACTAGTCGTTATTATCGTCCTTTCTAACCTAATTAACTCTGCAAATATCAACCTTGCTATGGGAGTAAGAGAAAAATATTCTATGAGAAACGATATCTACATTTAATTGGGAATAGCCTATGATTTTTATCTGACTGTTCGAATCTCTCGTGCACCAATTTTTTTAAGTAAAGTATTTTGAAAACATTTTGACCTGTTCTTTCAACATAATCCAACTTTAGTTGTGAGAAAATTTTCAAAATATATACCCCTATCTTTACCAAATTCTTCATTTTACCATAGTTATGTAAAGTGATCCAATGACTATATATATATATATATATATATATATATATATATATATATATATATATATATATATATATATATCATAAAATATGAGTTTGTGTTCGTGAATGCGTGCGTAAGTGCTTTGTGAAAATTAATTAGACTTATATAAATTTTTTCTTGTATGTTTATACGTATTTAAGTATTCGCATGTAATATATTCAAATTTATCTTGTTTAAAATTTATTTAGCAAAATGAAGAATTCACTTTTAATTCTTTAAACTTCAGGCATTGTCTTCAAATTCTACCGATTTTAGTTTGACCCATTCAAATTCCTTTTTCGGTTATTTCAAAGGTCGATCCTACCTAAACCTCGTTAACGGCGAAATCACTAGAACCGCTAGCGTGGATACAGAAGTCCCGATTAGAAAAATCCAAAAAAGTATGCGATCAACAACTTGGGCAACTCGTCGCCATTCTTGCATCATCTCATAGTCTTTATCTTCACGTTCGTGCTTATCGATAATCCGTCGCAAAGCCTTTAGGATTTCCTCGTTCGTCCGTGCGTGCGACCAGGATGTTCGATCAGGGTGCTTGAGATTGTTTTCATTCTGATGGGAGTTATGGATACACTCGGACCTCTCGGCTATTCGTGTACCATGACACTCTACAACAGTCACAGTGTCTGGAATCTTGTTGTCCATCTGGATTTCGTTTTGAAGTTCCTGGGCGATGTTCTCCAGGGTCAGCTTAAGTGAAACGTTTCGTATGAAGTGCCCGTCCTCCGAGTAACAGTGATTGTAGGATGGCTCATTGCTGACGCAGAAAAAGTGGGAAAGTTTCTCCAGAAATACCTTTCGCATCCACAAAGGGACCCCGTGCTTGCTAGGGCCTCGGTGATGGAGATTCAGGACCAAAACTGTCATTATCACTGACACTGACGTCAAGGACATGACAATGGTTAGGTAGATACCTGAAAAAGAACGAAGGAAAATATTGATTAATTTCAAATCATTACTAGACAGGTTCAAAATTGTTAAAGGTTACTAGCATGAACTTTTCAGTTTTTTCTTTTTATTTTTTACTTATATCATATTGCTCGTCCTAGAAGAATTATCTTTGCAAAAACCAACAGTCAATCGTTCCTCTTCCACTTCATCTATCCTTTTCTTTCCTCTTCGTTCTTTCTTCCCATCTTCCTTACCCGCTTCCCCACTTCATTCTTTTTCCATTTTTCTGCCCTCTCAAATTCTTTTCTTTCTGTAATTCTTTCCACTGCTAATTTCCTACTTTATTTAACTTCATAATGATTAATATGAATAATATTTTCAGGCGTAAAATGGATTAACATTAAAAATATTCACGTCTCTTCATTTCACGTAAGCATTTCTTTGGTAAGATGGTATCGCCAAGTTTGAAGTCTCTTCAATTCAACTGAATAAATATGTGATGTTTGAATTTCATAACTATTTCTGGGCTGATATAATCAGTTACGTTGTAAGTGTTTTGAGTTTTTACCTTACTTTTATCTTTCTTCCATTAAGTAGTTAAAAATATTATATTGTTATGTACTGTTATGCTTTGGGCACGGTAAAGATTTTACTGATTGTCACTTTTAGCATAAAATTTAAATGAATATATATATATATATATATATATATATATATATATATATGTGTGTGTCTGTGTGTCTGTGTGTGTGTGTGTGTGTGTGTGTGTGTGTGTGTGTGTGTGTGTGTGTGTGTGTGTGTGCAAGTATATTGTTTATTCATTGATGTATACTTCTCCAATATATGTAATTCTATTACCAAAAATACTTATGCTGGTTGGTTGGTTGGAATTGGAATTGTAGGTTATGTATTACCGAATTAATTTTTTATACAAATAATAAGTTTTATTCTTTTTAAAAATCAGTTTAGTATAAGTTCACGATGTAAATGTAAGCACACAGTTTAATTGTCAAAACATTTCTATTTCAAGCTACTCAGTTTAGTAAACAGTTCTAATTCAAACAATTCAGTTTAGTATAATTCTTATTTTTGTCTACACACAGTTAAATGTCAAAGCAGTTCTATTTCAAAGAACAGATGTCAAAGCAGTTCTATTTCAAGCTTTTGCATGCAGTTTAGTTTTATTTAACCCATAGAAATGTCCTTATTAGTTGCTACCAATTCGGGCTAGATTTGACCAGGGAGAAGTGTCGATGAAGCGGCGCTCTGCATTCCCTAAAGCTCCAGCATCACAGGAACGTCACCATCAGATTGACTAGTGTCATATCCAGGTCACTCGTTGGGGGTGGGGTTACCCCTCTACAGAGGTGCAGTCGGTGTATTCTAGAATCCCAGCCGACTGAGCAAAATACTTATGTGATACTTTGAATTTTAGAACAAATATTACCTGTACGTGGAACTGCCTTTTGCACATGTCATTGTGGAGGGTTTTGCTTTGTCACCAAATAATGCACATGTCCTAAATTCTAAGCGAATCCAGGTATTGAGGTTCATGCAGTGCTAATTTGGTTATTGTTGGAAGTACTGAGAACTCATCATTTGTTGGTACGAACAATTATCACTACCAGAAAAAGAAAACGGAAACGAATCCTCTTTTTTTCTCCCACCCATATTAAACGTTACTTGACCATTCTTCCCTTCCCTCTCACTTTTTTGGTATGTATCGCTGAATTAAGACAATCAAAACAATCGCTTTTGAAAACATCACCAAAAGTTAATAAGAGAAATAAAACTTCAGACAAATAATAAAACAGTTATATGCTTTAAATCAATTTTTTTCTAATAATCTGTTTTTCCCCTTATTCAATAAGTTTGGCTCCCCGAAAAATATGCAAATGAGCTAACTCTGGCAAATAATAAGATAATATAAGCACATATTCATTAGATAATATGAGTATATAAATGGTACTTCATATTTAATTATAATTAATGTCATATTGGACATTTGTAATTAGGTGACAAAGCAAACACCTCCACAGTGGCAAGTGCAGAAGACACTTCCACATACATGTAAATTTGTTCAAAAAACCAAATTATCACATAAGTATTATTACGTATATTAGGCAAGTATACATAAATAAATGAATAAACATACACACACACACACACACACACACACACACACACACACAGAGTTAATTATATGATTTATAATTATACAAGCACATAATCATAATGTATTATTCACAAATAATTACAAGATAATAAAAGTATATTATTAAAAAATAATAGAGCCATACAATTGCTATTTCTGCTGTTTTTTTATGAGCCTTAGTAATCATATTTTGCTGTAACATTTTTTAACAAAAAGTTTCACTAAGCAACCAAACAGAGAAAAAACAAAACTGACTGATTTTTGTTTCAAACTTTTAGAAAGAAAACTACAAACAGAAGCAGAGTAATACTATATAAAAAGAAATGTCCTAAACTGCCTCTAATCGTGAGGATCTCCTGGGGCTTTAGAGTGTCCCTTCATTGCCATTAGTCCAAGCATCACTGCGATCTGGATTGGTCATATCTGTTAGGGCCCATATATGGGCCAAATACAATTGTTAATTAATTTATAAAAGATTATTACTATTAATTATTTGAAACCATATAACTGTCTGAAAGTATTTGAAACCATTTTAATGAGTGTAAACAAATGATTAATATTAAATAAAATTATTAGTGTTAGATTGGTATAAATGAAACCATTTAACAGTAGTCAAACAAATGAACTCTAATTTGTTTAAAAATGGTCACATCCAAACATTTTGCTCACAAATTTTTATGCCCGTGGTGTAATGGTTATAGTTGTAGGAAATGGACATGGCGACACGAGTTCAAATCCTGGACGAGATTGCTTACATTTCACATACCATTAAAACCCTTGGGAAAAGTATGAATCCTATTATTCTCCCACCAGCTATGGGTAAATAGTAGAGCAGACTGGGTTCTTCAGCCTTGGTGAGGCCACTAGTCTACAAGATGGAAAACTCTGAATTCAAACCTGTTAAACTCCGCTTAAAAATTGACCTTGTGTCATATTCTGCTCGAGCGGAGGGGTTGGTAAATATGCATGTATATATATATATATATATATATATATAAGTGTGTGTGTGTGTGTGTGTGTGTGTGTGTGTGTGTTTGTGTGTGAGGAGGGGAGGAGCAGTTCGTGGTGTAACGGTTACAATCGTAGTAAATGGACACCAAAATATGAGTTCAAATGTTTGTATTTCACATAACGCAATATCCTTGGCAAATGTATAAATCGAATTCTCCTCCCACGAGATACAGGTTAATATTAGGTTAGACTGTTCTCTTCGGCCTTTGTATAGCAACCGATCTATGAGACGGAAAATTCTGAATTCAAACCGGTTAAACCCCACTTAAAATTAACATTGTGTCTCGTCCTTCTCGTGCAAGCGGCTCTGTCTGTCTGTCTGTCTCTCTCTCTCTATATATATATATATAAACATAATTTGACATTAGATTATCCACTTGTCTTGATATGCCATCAAACACCAATCAACCAACCAAGTGCATTTAAAAAGAAATGCAATGGAATATTGAACATAGTTATTACAATCAACCATTTAAAAGTGAATCAAATGTCTGCCTTAAATAATCAATAAGGAGTTAAGAAAACCAAAACTAAAACCAAATCAACCATATATTTTTGTATATATGTATTTTTATTTCATTATCGTTGAACTGCCTTATCCTATTAGATATTGGTTAAATAGTACCACCTCAGTTCTTCTACGGGGACGGATTTGGCATTAGATAACCAATAAAGTTTGATATGCCATTAAAAAAGAAAACAAACCAAACCTCTATATTTTGAAACAAAACAATATCTTAGTAATTTATATTTCAACAAGTTTCTTTCTTTTTTTCATTCCTTTCTTCTTCAAGTTACACACCAAACGATTTATCATGTATAAGAAAATAAAACAACAAAATTACAAAGTCAATGACTGATGATAACTGTCTTTTAAAATACTTTTCAAAGACAATGAAAAAAGACCAAAAATTAATGTACATTGCAAATATTACTTCAACATGAAAACTTGGAAAAAATCAAAATGACTGTGTGGCTTTCTAATAAAATTATGCATAAAACGATAAATTCTATATATATGAACATGAAACAATAGAATTACAAATGAATTACGCATGTCAGTTTTTATAAAAAATAAAAAAAAGATATCTCATGGCAGTAACAAATGGCATTTGTATATTCGTATAATAGCTATTTTACAATGATTTAGGATTTAACATGATGTAAGCCTTTTTCTCTTTTGATTAGTTTAAATTTAAATACAGAGAAACTCTCATTCATTTATGGAGATAGAATTAATAACTGTTTGTAACCTTTTGGTGTACTTATATAATTCCCAACGAAGATGATGAAATTGACAAAGGAAATTGGTAGAAAGGTTTTTATTTGTTTCTCTGTGGTTTAAAAGTATGTGAAATTCCTTGTTGGTCGCAAGTGTATATAATGCGTCTTTGTCGTAAAGAGGCAAACGCTATCTGGGTGTCTAAAAACAATGATTTCTTTACAAAATATCTATGAATTTTCAATGTTATTATTTTGGTTTCATTAAATAATGAAACTGAAAGAATAACACTGAAAATTCATAGCATATCAAACTTCCAGGGTTATTTAACACTAAAGCCGACTTCGTAAAATGTAATAGTAGTACTCTTTAATCCATAGCTGGAGGGAGATTAAGGGTCAAAACTATCGTGATTTCAACGCGCTACAAGCGAACTGGTTGTCTCATTTAAATGTGCGACTGGATATTGAACTCGCTCCAGCACGTTGACCCCAGGGTTATTTGATCAAAAATTAGTTCCGCCAAAATGTTTTGAAATTGTCTCTTTGCTAAGCAAATCACGGTATCATGCCTTGTCGGCGGGCATATAACCCGATAAATATCCTCTGCAAAAGGTTAAAGCCCCTTCAAATAAAAAGGTGTCCTACGAATGACACTAAACAGCCATTATTCCCAGGTCCATTCTGACCCGAGTCGGTAGTACCTATTAGTGTCCCATCTATTGGTCTAACAAATTTGTTGAAAATGTATTTGTATTCGAAAGGACAGAATGCTAAACAAACCAAACCAAAACAAAACAACAAACAAACATGAAAACATTCAGTAAAAAAATAAAACTTCACAAAAAATGCAAATACAGATGTAAACTTGATGCTATTCCCTAACTTCTTGGCATAGAATAACCAGAGACGAGCTGACATGCTCTTAAAATGAATCAATTGTAACCGCGAGGAAGTTATAAGTAGTAATTGTTACATGGCGTCATAATGTGAACATCCGGACTTGTGTAAGTAGCCATTTTATTAAGGTTAGGTTTACATGTTCATTTGCTCATTCGCAATGAACTTCACTGTTGAGAAGGGAATAAATATCAGGATATTGGCGATTTGTAATGTTGAAGTGGGCGTATGACAATGAATCAATAAGCCGATAAGATGTTTCGAGAGGCACGCCTGCTTCAAGCTTGCCAGAACATCCCCGGAAGATAACGAGAGGCTGATGGATTTTGCGTAATCACCAGCGGCTGCTATGTCCATAGTGGCTTTTCGCCGATGAGGAAGAAACATACCCCACCAAAAAAAAACAACAAAAAAAAAAAACAAAAACAATTCGTTTAAGCGTTAGAACCTTTAGTCATTTTATCCTTTTGGTTCAGTTTATGGGGTTGTGGAAGTAGTAAGAAACGACCAATGGACACCACGTTTGAGAAAGTTTCTTCGTTGTTTTAAAAACATGACTCTTTCTCTAATTTGTTCCTCGTTCTACGCTCACCACGAATGTTTGCAACTTCGTACCCAATCAACCAATTGGAAGAGAGACCCAACCAGAAAAATTCTGATATATATATATATATGTATATATGTAAGTTGACCGACCATAGTCGAGGGCGGGCTGAAGGCTCCCTTTTCATTAGCTACTTCACCGAGATGCAGAGGAAAGCAGTACTCGTTTCCCTGCATGGATCCACTTACCCCGGATCCGTACCTTATCATGCTGAGTGTTTAACAAGTAGGCATCAAGTACCATTTTTGCGTTTTTGTGTGACTAGACCTGGGATTGAACCCTAATCTCTCTGGCAACTGACAGACGCTCTAACCATTTTGCCAATTAGCCAGAAGCTTCATAGAATGCCCCATGCCCTCTTTGTCTTTAAGTCCGTGACATAGCTCGTCACCACGCCATATAGACTTGGTGACCTAGTCCCAGAGTGCTAGGGCAATTGAAGAGATGTTGAATCCTAGCAACTTGCCCCCGGATACAATTTGTTTACAATACTACAATGAACATAGCATATTACTTTGAAAATGTAAAAAAAAAAAATAGAACCAATAGTTGTCTAATCACTAACTTATAGCTTATAGGAGGTGCCCGTGGTGTAATGGTTATCATCGTAGAAAATGTACACGGTGACACGAGTTCAAATCCTGGACGAGACTGATTGCATTTCACATAGCACTAATACCCTTGGGAAAGGTATGAATCCAATTATTCTCCCTCCAGCTATGGGAAAATAGTAGGGCAGACTAGGTTCTTCAGCCTTGGTGAGGCAACTAGTCTAGGAGAAGGAAAACTCAGAATTCAAACCTGTTAAACTCCGCTTAAAAAATTGACCTTGTGTCATATCCTGCCCGAGCGGAGGGGCTGGTAAATATAAATATGAACTTATAGCTGATATCGTCCATGTGTTATTTAAATATGTTTGAGCACGATGAACTGGGCTACTTAAGGATAACAAGTTCGCTTCTAATGCGTTGAAATCGTGCTAGTCTTTGTGCCATATCAACTGGTTTGTCGCCCCACAAACGCCGAACTTATTGAATTTAGCACCCAGTAACTTGATCCACTTACCCAAGAAAAAGTTCAAGTTAAATGATTATTGTAACATATTGACCCTCGACCGAGGCGTCAATCAAGAGATGCACCTATGTAAATAAGTGGAAGAACAGCGAAACTGGTGCATCCGGTCGAAGATATCAGAATATCACCTTGACCTGTGGACGTGGTTGAATTAGGTGCAGATGCGTACGCCCACAGGAAGCATGTGGGTGTCAAACAATTATATACCCCGGTGCCACAGACGACTTGAATTAGTCAGTTTGAGTTCCAGTTCAAGTTCCAGTTGCAGTAGGAGTAAGTTGGGCACAAGATGCCGAAGTGAGAGCCATCGGCAGACAGAGGGCTTTGGGCCCTCAGTGACCCACGGTTGAGCAGCCCAGCCAGAATGCGAAAGTGCTGCTATGGTCAGAAGAACTTTGGGTCAATATGTAGCAGTCTGTCCCCGTCTTCAACTCACCTCTCACACACAATCAACATCAACCCTTTCGAATAAAGTGTGAGAGGTATATTTTTTATAAAGAAGTGTGTTCGTTCGTTCATTGAAGTTCGTCATTATGGTTGAGTATGTTTCCGCTTATATTTGTATATGTCTATGTATGCGGCAATACAACATTATCATGAGGACATCTTAGACTAAATCTTGCGTGAATCGGACTGAGTGCCTGATTTCCTCAAAAGAATGGATATCCTTGGAGAGTCCCAACGTAGCCGAAGCTTTGGGATCCATATACAACGTGACTACTTCGAAATAGTGTAATGGTTGTCTTAGGAAATGAATATAACAAGGCGAGTGCAAATACAGAATGAGACTATTTGCGTTTCACTGCCCGTTAATATCCTTGGTAAAAGGACAGACTCTATCTCTAATCCTCTTAACTGTGGTTAATTGTAATTTACTAAGATTTTGATGTGGTACAAGACCGAAAGAATGGGGCCTCCAATAAGACTCGAACTCGCTCTTACAGGTTTCTATCTTGTTAACCATTACTCTACCTGAGGCTCCCTATGATTAGTAGACAAGGGTGGGCTGTTTAGTCTAAGAATGTCAATTGGTTGCAGAAAAGGAAAACTCTGAATTCAAACCAGCAGTGGCTAAAAAAATTTCTTTGTGTCGATTCTTGTCCATAGTGAAAGGATTGGATAAAGACACACTCCAAAATTGGTTGCAGCCAAATTTAAATAAAGTATGAATAAAACTTTTCGCAGAAGAAACTTTTCCTTTGAACTCATGACGCCTTTCCAGTAATTGACCCATGAATTGACTCTTAAGGTAATGACACTTACAAACCAATCCTCATTACTAAAAATCGTTTTCCTGTCATTGTACCTGCTGTAATCCAATTTATATGCCGTAGATGGGTATTTTAGCTAGTATTCACATAACTCAAATGTATGCGAGCTAAAAGTGTTGCCCAGGAATAATTTTGACGATCGGTTGTTACATTTCACCTTCTTTAATTAACTTGCATATGTCTCCTTAACATTGGGACTTAAAATACTTTGACTATATCCCTTGTAGCAGGGTAAGGCATTGTCCTGGATAAGACACTAAACTGCATCTGGGGTTTTATCTTAAAAGATCTTGAGAATATGATATACTACTACACTGCTATGAATCCCAGTTCCACCTAGATATGGTCTCATCTATGGGTCAAATTGATCCGTTTTAAAAATTATTTGTATTCGGTAGGACTGTATGGAAAAAAAAGAAAAGAATCTTAAGAAACAACAACAAAAAAATCTGAAGGTGAACGTACAATGTACGCGATTTCCTTATATCTTGGCATAAATATTCTTACACGGGTTGACATGACATTAAAATCACTAATAGAAAAAAAATGTTAACTTTCTATGATGTCATCAAACTGTGATACCCATCTTAGATTCTATAAGTGTTTATGCAAGACGTCTTAAAAAATGTCTTAAATACACGATACGCTTGACTGATATTTAACAATTAGCACAAAATAGAAGCTTAATAAAAAAATGTATAAATAAGTTGTTTTCCATTTTTTTCATTCACGCAAATTTGTTTTAACTTGAAAAACGCAGTTTTCATCATTGCTTTCCTTTCCCATAATTCACTTGTATTTCCGCTTATCATTCGTTTCTTGTAAATTTTATTTGATGACTTTTTCAAAATTTTGTATTTCTTTAAACTTATGTATTTCCTTTTTTTATTATGGAAGTTTTATTTTATTCTATTTATTTGCAATATTTTTTAAAGTTATCAAGACTGACATTCTTTCATTCCACTTTTGTTTTTAAATTAAAAAAAATGTCGAAACCAATCTTATTTCTAGCTTTAAAATACTTGTACGTCATATGTTTCTTTTTCTTTATTTATTCAAATTATATTACGGGAGAAAAATACTTTAAAAATATACCAAATATATGCATTTTTCCCTCTATATAAATCTGATTATCTATCGAGAGATTACTAAAATTATTGTCTACCTACTCTGTACATACTAGCAGTATATATTTATCTTATGTTTGGATTTATAAGATGTTCATTCCTGAAATTAAAGAGAGGTTAAATGGTGTTTATTACATGTGTAGTGAGTTAAAACCATTACCTACCGGTGACAAAGTTCTATATTATACTCTGCATCTGTTGCAGAGGAGTTAAAACCTTCTTCAATAGTAGTCCCAGGGTATAAAACTAAACTACATTTGATTATGAGGTTTCGTATCTCAAGGTCAGGGGGTATATACTTTCATTCACGTTTCTTTCTAGTCTATTCTGACCAGAGTGGGAGTACTTGTTTGGTTTCCATTTCTGATCAAATATATCTGTTTAAAGTTTCTTAAGTTTGACACTAAACCGAATCTGGTGAGGTTCAAGACCTAAAGTGCGTGGTGTACCCAGTCATTGCCATCATTCTCAGATCTACACTGGCTCTGTAGAAACTGTTCACGTCGCCTCGTTGCAAACAATTAGTATTAGACATAAATACATGATATCATTTAACCATGTTTAAACATCTCTAAAGAAATTCCACAAAGTGTAAATATAATCGTACAATATACGTAAATCTCTAATGAAATAACCACATATAAGATGGTATGCCGTTAAAATCAATGTATGAATCTTTCTGTTGAAGAAGTATTGGTATAAGACCGTGTGCTAAAACAAAAGAAAAATAAAAAAGATATTTTTAAAAATTCCCAAAGAAACAACAGCACAAAGCCCCCCGAACATTTAGGTGATTCCCTAACATGTTGGTATTGGTGGTTTCTTTGTTTAATAGCATATCAACATCCGTGCGTTATTTAAAGTCAAAGCGATTCCTTCAAATGAACAACAGGGATACTATTTCACTAGGGAGATAAGGGGGTTCATATTTTTCTTAATGGTATAAATCCGAAAGTTAGCGTAATAATGCACCTGGAGTTTAAAATCGTTTAATCTAAAGACACAATCCAATGTGTTAACCCTTACGCCACGAGAACTCTTCATAAGATCTGGGTATAAAATAACCGTAAACAGGTTCATATGCCGTTCAAATCACTCACACACTCAATCAATAAGAATCTATACAAGTACTGATAATGTACATAATTTTGGAAAATACTATTCTTCAAATTCATGTATCAGAGTTTTTTTTTCTTTTACATTAACTTATTCTATGACATTTAATACTCTAATATATTGTAAAAGTGTTTTATTACTTTAGAGAAAAAGAAACTATTACTTTCGTCAACTAAATACTTATGAGCCTCTGATGTTGGAGTAAACTATAAATATCTTAATACCAAAATTTTATATTTGGGTTTTAATTGTATTGAATCAATATATTTATTTAGATGCTGATTCGGCTGACCAGGTTGCTTATGAAAAGTCGAGTCGACCCAGGGCAGAAATGCAAAAGACAGAAGTACTCGGGTCATGTAGTAGTAGGATTGTACTAGAGAGCGGGATGCTTAAAGTAGCTTGATTGTACAGCAGTGTGTTCACGAGCTTATTATCCACATGACTTGTTCTATAGCTAAGAGTGCTAATGCAGCTGTCTACATTCGGTTAGTACCATTCATTTATACAGAAATATATCTAAAAGATTAGGAATGCTGATTTTCAAGGCAAACAAACCTTAAAAATTCACACGATACAGTCCTATTCTTTAATTTTAATAATAATAATAATAATAATAATAATAATAATAATAATAATCCTATTTACCGACCCCTCCGCTTGGGCAGGATATGACACAAGGTCAATTTTTAAGCGGAATTCTACAGGTTTGAATTCAGAGTTTTCCTTCTCCTTGACAAGGTATCTAACCAAGGCTGAAGAAATCAGTCTGCCCTACTATTTACCCATAGCTAGAGAGAGAATAATTGGATTTATACCTTTCCCCAGGGTATTAGCGCTATGGGAAATGCAATCAGTCTCGTCGAGGATTTGAACTCGTGTCGCCGTGTCCATTTCCTACGACGATAACAATTACACCACGGGCATCTCAATAATAATAATAATAATAATAACTGCTTGGAAATTTTTTAAAAAATTGAAACATGAAGGTGTCGATTATACCAATCGTGATTGGTGCATTCGGTACAGTAACTAAAGGACTATTAAAGGGACTTGAGGGCATGGAAGGAGTGGAGACCATCCAAACAACACCCTTGTCGAGAACTGCCAGGATGATGAGAAGAGTCCTGGAGAAATTAGGAGACTTTCTGTTACTCAAACTCAAGTGAAAGACCATCAGATAACTCTGATGTGAAAGACTCTCAAGGAGTAAATAATAATAATAATAATAATAATAATAATAATAATATTAATGTGGGGCTGCTCGCATAGTTTTCCTTGATTTTTTCGCTCTATCTCTCTATCTCTCTCTCGCCATTCGTCCCTATCATCCATCACTTCTGGCAATTCTTCTAGACTACATCCTGTGTCCATTCAGGGCTACTGTAGATAAATTCTAGCTGGTCTTCCAGCACCTGCTTGTCTGAGTGAAGGGGTCGATAGGAAAATGTCACTTATGAATTCGTCCTTACTTCTCCAGCAGTGTCTAGCATGTCTTGTCCGTCTTATTTGGATGGTTTTTGAGATGGGAAGTCGGTGGCCGTAATAATAATAATAATAATAATAATAATAATAATAAAGGAAAAGAATGTGAAAAGAGAGATAAGTACCTCGACCTTGCTAGAGAATTGAAAAAAACTATTGAACATGAAGGTGACAATTATACCAATTGTGATTGGTGCCTTCGGCACGGTAACTAAAGGTTTATTAAAGGGCCTGGGAGATTTGGAAGTTGGCGACCGAGTGGAGACCATCCAAACAACAGCATTATTGAAAACTGCCAGAATACCGAGAAGAATCCCGGAGACTTGAGGAGACTTGCTGTCACTCAATCTCCAGTGAAATACCACCAGCTTACGCTGATGTGAAAACTCTAATGAGTAAATAATAATAAAGGTGGAATGACAGCACCATTTCCTACATCCCTCCCTATCGGCCATCGTCTTGGCAATTCCTCAAAACGACATCCAGTGTCCGCAGAGACCTGATCAACGTAAGATGTTGCTGGTCGGCCAACACTGGTGTGTCAGTGTGTATAATTCCATAGAAGGTCGCTTATGGGTCCGTTCAATCTTCTCAAGCACTGTCCAGCATATCTTGGATGATTTGTGAGATGGGAGGTGAGTGACCGCACAGCTATTGTTTAATAGGATACTGCTTCCTGAGAAAATTAACACAAAAATGTTCGCCCAGTTGACCAGGGCTGTAGAATATACCGACTGTATAAATGCAGAGAGGTAAGAACCAACGTGTGTCCTAGATTTGAAGCCTATACAATCTGATAGTGAGGCTACAATAATGCTGGTGTTTGGGGAATGCAGAATACCTCATCAATGCCATCGCTCCCTGGTCCTCTCTGGCCCGGAGTGATAGCATCTGATAGGATCCTACCAATTGATCAAATAGAAATGTTTGACATTTAAACTGAGTGCAAACAAATGACCTCAGAGATGCTTACAAGTTTTATCAAGAATATGAGGTTACTAATCTTATATATTTAATTGGTAGTACCACCCTAGTCACCGAAACTGCTGTATCACCCCTGTTCGTGGCTGATGAGGACAGGGTATCACTCGTGTTTTTCCTCGTTGTATGATAAAATATAGAAATATAAGTATAAACAGGATTTGGCATGATAATGGTTGATATACCATAAAACCAAAATACCCCCCATGTTTACCAACCCCTCTGCTCGGGCAGGATATGACACAAGGTCAATTTTAAGCGGAGTTTAACAGGTTTGAATTCAGAGTTTTCCTTCTCCTAGACTAGTTGCCTCACTAAGGCTGAAGAACCTAGTCTGCCCTACTATTTACCCATAGCCAGAGGGAGAATAATTAGATTCATACCTTTCCCAAGGGTATTAGTGCAATGTGAAATGCAATCAGTCTCGTCGAGGATTTGAACTCGTGTCGCCGTGTCCAATTTCTACGACGATAACCATTACACCACGGGCACCTCCAAACTAAACCAAACCAAACAAACATGTATATATGAATATACAATGAATGTTATTTCCTAACCTCTAAGCATAAAATAACCATGGACGGTTTGATATGCCATTCAAATCATTCAATCGATCAATTAATAAGATCCAATTCAAGTTCTGATTATCAGCATTATTTTCGTGTCGTGGCTGAAGTGCTAGACTGCGACATCTTAGTAAGTGACTTCGTACTCCAATTGCACTATTATTTTTACTTGTAGACTTATACCACGAGGAATGTACGAACCCTCTTACTACCCAGCTTTGGGTTAAATAGTACCTCTATAGTTCTTCTAAAAGAATGGCTTTTGTATTAGATAATCAACGAGTGTGGATATGCCATTAAACAAAGAAAAGTAAGCAAACCAAACCAATTCCATTCACACAATTACATTTACATTCCACCTCTTAGGAAACGGATGAGTTCTTTTATCACAAAGCAATTGGTAAATAGTATCGCTGCGGTTCCTCTACCAGGCTGTCTTTGTTATTAGATAATCCAGAAAGATTGATATGCCGTTAAACAAATAAATCATCCAACTGCTTTCAGAATTTGTTCTAAATAGTACACAGTATTCTTGTATAATTCCCACCTAGCTTTTTCTCCCGGCATTTTATTAGACACCAAATGATGCTAACATACAGTAGTACTGCCACCGTTATGTGTTAGAAGAATTCTCGGTTTTACCTACTTAAGAGTAATTTAAATCTAAATTTGAAACCAGTTTTTCAAAAATGTGAAATACCAGACAGTAAAGATGCATTATTGTTCTAAATATAATTGGAGATTATAACAACTGAACAGATTTGGACTTAAAATAAATCAATCTATCAAAAAAAAAAAAAAAAAAAAGAAAAGAAAAATAAAAGAAAACAGGATTTTTTAAAATAAAAGTCTTATCTTCTTCTAAACTAAAAACACCAGTATTCAATTATAAAGAGTATAATTTTTCCATAATGTCAATATCTTTTGTTAGATATTCTACCCTGTCTGTAGAGCTTGCAATACGTTTAATGTATCCTCTCTAGAGGTAAAACATTCCCCCCAAAATAGCAATATGAGGGAGACACGAAACTGGATCAGAAGCTAGAGTAATGTTGATCTAGGGAGTTTAGAATACCTTTTCACTGATATTACTCTCAGGTCATGTTTGTCCCAGAGTAGTGGTACCTGTAAGGGTCCTATTTATAGGACAAATAGATATGATTAACAATTGTTTGTATTCGATAAAGGGAAGTCTCTGTTGCATAGTGCCTCATGTACTTGATTGCAACATTATAAAAAGCAAGCTAGAACTCTAGCTATTACGTTCACTTTTCGACTAATTCTCATGAAAAGGGTATGAACTCCCTTATCTCATTGACGAAAAAGTACCAATACTGATTTTCTACAAGGAATGGTCTTGACATTAAATTACCTATGAATGCTTTTATGTTATTAAACATAGAATCTAAACTAAACTAAGGCAAACCAATCATATTCGATTGGACAAAGTGAAAAAAAAAGGCTTAAGAAAAAAATACATATAAAATATTAATATCTTCTCTATCCTCATTGGGTCTTGACATTAAATTACCCACGAATGCTTTTATGTCATTAAACATATAATCTAAACTAAACTAAGGCAAACCAATCATATTCGATTGGACAAAGTGAAAAAAAAAGGCTTAAGAAAAAAATACATATAAAATATTAATATCCTCTCTATCCTCATTGGGTGTCCCATATAGATGGCCTTGTGCCACATCTAAGCAGAAAGCATTGAAAATTACTATCCTGTAGGCATAGTATTAACAAATTGACAAGTCGACATGCTGTTAAAACCAATTAACCAATCATTTTTGTTAAATATTCCTCATTCATATATGAAAAATTATAGCACCACAGTTTTTGTGTCTGTATTTATTTATTTATTTATTTATCGTTGTTAGATGCTAAATATGAATTTTAGAAAGTTGTTTGTGTATTCATCCACCTAACTCAAATTCCACCAATGTTTTCAAATGTATTCTCTATAAAATAAAAACAACAACAACAACAACATAACCCAGTGTGAATAATTTCAATCATAACTGTATGTGTTGTGTTTTATACGACAAAGAAGCTTTGCAAAATCCATCACAAAAGTGAATGTTTTCTTTTCAAAACATTTTTATATAAAGATTACTATTAAAATTTATGTTTACTGTATTTATCATCAGCTTTACTTAAAGCCGATCCTATTTTCTCTTGATAAGGATCCAACTCTTTCTTTTTTTTTTGCTTCTTTCTTTTCTTTTTTCCTTGCCAATGGTGTTCTATAAGTCACACATGATTTCTCCTACTATTCTGATTCCATGTGATCTTTTCGCCTTGAGCAGATTAAAGACTTTTTAAAAAATTCTTTGTTGCGTCTACGTGTCTATTCAAAACGTGACATCTGTCTGGCGTTTGGGTTTTAACAATGTTACTTCGTATCAGATTCACGCCTGTTTGAAGTGACTAACACGGCGCATTTTTTATTAACCAGTGAAACACCGCAAGTCAATTAAAAAGACATTTAAGCTACTTTAAGTCTAATTCGTATTGTGTGCACTTAGTATGTCACTAATCTGCACCCGATTGTAAGGTTCCATTTCTGAATATCTGCGTATCTTTTCATTGACATAAAATCTAGGTGGACTCTGACTCGGAGTGGGGGTAGATGTTTAGGGTACACCGTGAACTGGGGAAAAAATTAAAGGCAACGATCAAATTGTAAATGTGGATAGCAAGAACCACGCCGTAAACCAAATCGAAAAGAAAACTTTTCAAAAGGTAAAATGCAGAGAAAGCCCGCACTAAAAGCTTAATACAACAAGGAAATTATTCAAAACATGGTTTCATCTAATAACTCCATGTTTCTGACAACTCTTATTAGTGTACTAATTTCATTTTATCCGAACGTAATCAAGCCAGTCATCATTGATTTTGCCAAAGATCTTGACCTTAATTGCAAGCATTTAACTTGATCAATCGGAAAACTTTAGAAGTTTTTTTCGGATTGGGATGTCTCCAACTATAGTTTTCACAGAAGAAGTTTAAAAATGTTTAAAGTCATTAAATCGTCGAGAGACACCTTGTAAATGCCTGACTCTGACCTCGGTTGAAAGGGAAATATGGAAAGACCAAAGAGGGTACATACATAACACGAAACAAAATTAAATGACAAAGAGAAAAAAACAACTGAGTAATATCTGCTATCTTCACTAAGAATAAGCTAGAAAGAGAAAGAGAAAAAGACAGATAGACCGATAGACAGATAGAGGAAGTTTTTTTTAAACTTTTTTTTTTTTTTACCTTGGGCAGATATCAGTCGAAATACTATTGGGCAAAATGAACTTTGATAAAATTCAAAGGGAAAATATTTCTTGCGAATATCAAAGCACCCAAACTAACCTTAATTACTACAGCAGTCTTATAGGTTTATTTCTATCTAGAAAAGATAGAATAAACGGACTGATGCTACTAAATGCATCTGAGGAGAGGTTCTAGTTCTCGAGATATAGGGAGAGTGGAGTATGGCTTCATTACAAGTTCACTCTGACCCGGAGTAGCAGTACCTGTTAGAATTTCATCTATGGGTCAAATAGATTTGTTCGAAAATTATTCGCATTCAATAAAACCGTGTGAAAAAATGTTTTTAGAAGCAACTATATAAAATATGCTTCTATGGACGGGCAATAAACGTGATTTTTAAACTTCTCGACATAAAATAAATAGAAACTGGTTGACATGCCGTTAAAATCAAGCAATCTATCATAATACGAAGTATATTCATGCATAACGATTTTATTGGTTTTCTTAAAAAATATTTTATTAAAAAGAACAATTAACTAGAACGTTTTTATAAACACATTTAAAGCTGATGAGATGATCTGTAAACCTGTTTCATCGTAAAAGAGGTTCATGAGAATCTTTGGACTTTAAACTTAATATTCTTAAATTACAATGAATTACAACTATTACGTATGATTTTTTTTTACCTGAGCTCGTTTAATTATATTTTATGTAACCTTTTCAAGAAGGTCTGACAAAATATTTGCCGAAACGTTTTGAATATAATAATAATAATAATGAAGAAAATCCTGAATGATAAAAATTGAACTGGTAATTTCTTATAATCTAATTTAGTTGTTTCTAAGAGTCGCTTCAGTATAAAAAAAACCGTTATGTTCTGGCACTTTTACAAGATTACGGTTACACGTATACATACATAAAAATATAATGAGAATTTTTATAAAACATGAATATATAACAATTTTGAGCGTCACTTAGTTTAATGTCTTAATGTATAGTATGTCTCAATAAACATGGGACCCATGTGACTTAATAACTCAACTACTAATAATGTGTTTTTTTTTTGTTTCAGATTTGAAAATAGTTTACTATAACGGTTATTAATTCTCGATCACAATAACTTAGACAAGAGAGGAAAAATATTTTGCGTCAGTATTATTTGGAGACAAAATCATTCAAAATTGTCTTAAAATAGACCCAACATATTAGTATGATAATTATTAATAACTATAACAAGAAACACAAAAAAGGTGCTATGTCATGGAAGCTGATATAATAACATTTACAAAACATTCATTTGATGTCTCAAAGGACTGCAATTTCACCTGTCTATGTTGTAAATCATTATCATATTAAATTGGTTGCATCTATTTTGAGCAATAAAGACGTATACAGTAACTGTTTCGAAATCGCTGCAGCGCAATTTTGAAGTTTGTAAGAAAACAAAGGAAAAAGCCGATAATGATTTTCGAATGTTAAGTATCTCCATATATAATCTTAGAATATAAATAAACTAAAATAAAACAAATAATAGATACATAAAATGAAAATAAATAAATAAATAAATAAATAGCTTTGTTTCCCGTGTTAAATCTCCAGATGAATTAAATACGATGTAGATAAATTTATGCAAGTTACACTTCTAAACAAGGCAATTTTTATGAAAAGCGTAAATAAACAAATAGCGAACATAAACCTGAACATAAATCAAACACGTGTAACCTGTACATAATTTAATAGACGAACACAGAATAAGATACAAGAATAAATAAATAAATAGATGACTAAAAAATGTTCCATTCTTGTTGAGAACCATGACGCCTAGGCGTTCTTCCACCTACAATGCTTTTTCCTCATTTGAAAACAGATGCAAGGCCGCTCTGAAGGACAGAAAGCGCAGGGGAAAGAACCGTATAAGAAAGCCAAAGATCTGTAACCAGATATACAGCTGCGACCATTCCTGCCTCTCCGGCATTGGCCATTGAAGGCACGAACTTATCTGCAGTCAGCATGGACCATCTCCTTCTTGATATTCGTTTTACGAAGCCAAGCCATGATGAACACACATAATAAAGGATACAATAAAACTTTCGATATGTATTTTTAAAATACTTGAAAAAATTTCACAGAACTCGTATGTTAATTTTAGTTATTAAAGCAAAACACTGTTTTCGCTATGATAAAACAAATAGAAATGATATCTGATTGGTTCGGTTTCTATGTTTAATGGCGTAACGAAATTCTTTGGAGATTTTATCCCTAAACCATTCTTATAGAAGAACAATGCTTATGCTATTTAACACGTTAGTGATGAGTGAGGAGGTCCATTCCTTTCTCGAGGATATTAGGACAAAAGTGAACGTAAGGGTTACTAGGGTTCGAATTTACTAACTTTGAAGCTGCTGGCTAGCACTGTAGACATTACGCCACAGTGACTCCTCACCAAATGATATCTGAGGCGGAATCCATTAATATATAGCCTGACATAGTTATATGACAAAGGTTATGGAATGTGCACTCTTCAAAGGATGTTCACTAAGGTTTATTATCAAGCAGTAAATAAACAAATAACAGATACGACGCAAATCATTTTTCTTTAATATCATAACATTCAGACCCGGTAAAATATACCTTAAAGATGGGATTAACTTATTTAAATTGATTACACAATTTTCTTCCAAGACACTCTCTGAGTATTATTATGGAAAAACCCATTGATCGGCAAAACATCGTGGAATTCATTGCGAAGAAAAAAGGATAAATACTTAGATTCCTCTCCTCCAGCTTTAATAGCAGCCTTGATTCTTTTATTTGTAAGTACCAAGGTCTAGATATGTCCAAATATATTGAGAGGTTACGTATGTTATTTTTTTTTATTGAAGGCACCACGTATATATATATATATATATATATTTATATGTGTGTGTGTGTGTGTGTGTGTGTGTGTGTGTGTGTGTGTGTGTGTGTGTGTGTGTGTGCGTGTGTTGTGCCTTCAATAGGTTTCCAGACTTGTTTTTGTTCAGGCATTTAAAATTGTCGTAGACTCTTCAAAATTTAGAATCATTGCTTTACACCTTATGAGATGACTGACCTATTTTTATGATTTCAGGTCCAGATGCGACAGCAGCAATTGGAATACACCTTACTAAAGCCTGATTGTCACTGCTGGTGAATTTCAAAAAATGCAATCTGGACGTGATGACACTTTAGAAGAACGATATGCAATAAAATTCTGTTTTAAACTTGGAAAAAATGCCAGAGAAACGTATGGAATGCTTCAGACTGCTTTTGGAGCATCTTGCATGAATCGACCATCAATTTTTGAGTGGCATAAGAGATTCAAGGAAGGCAGGGAGTCAGTGAGGGATGATGAGAGGTGTCGGAGGAGTAAGAAATGAGAACACCAGAGTTAATTGGCCAAAAGGGTTAAAATTACGTAAAAACCAAGCTATAACCCTCGCCAAATATTTAGAAATACTGGAATATTCTTACAAATTTGGCTTAATATTAGATTATTTTTCAAAGATGACATATCATTAATGATATGTAATCCTTGTACAAATAATCTAATATTAAGTAAATATTGTAACATTTTAAGCAAATATTAAGTTCTTCTTAAGTAAAAATCGTAACATTTTAAACAAATATTAATTTCCTCATAAATAAAATTGTCATGGTAATCTTTCGATGGCTGTTTTTATTCTTATCCACAGAAGACACCCTTATAAATGAGCAGCAGTTGTTCCCCGATCGAAATATTCGATCCTGGCCGTTGAACCATAGGGTTCATATGCCCAGGACCTGTTAAAGCATTGCGTTGAGCCGTCTAAAGGTTTATCCGCTTGCCTTTACGTCCACCATGCTGTTTCCCATGGCTTTCGATAATTTTTTTGATGGGGGTGGTTTTTTTTCTTACTTTCTTCCGTTTTTCATGATTAAGTTTTTACTTAGTTAATGTCCAGAATTTTTTTTTTCAAATTCAGTACTTTATTTTTATGTTTCTTTGCATCCTTATAGACATTCTATTTTATGTTAACTTAGGTTTTCGGGTTCTAATAAGTCCAATAGTGTTAGTTTGAAACGCAGTTTTTCCCAACCAGCGGTCGTGTCGATAGTGCTATATGGATGCACTACATGGACGCGAAGTAAACGTAAGGAGAAAAATTTGACCGCAACTGCTCAAGAATGCTACGAGTAATATTGAACAAGACCTGGAGGCAGCACCCCAGAAAGAAACAGCTGCACGGGCACCTACCATACATCATGAAAACTATCCGATCTCTTTCATGTTCTACAATTAACAAGGTATGCATGATCTCGGATCCCGAGGTGGTGAAGAGGGCAGCTGGACGATTGTCACCTACACAAGTAAAAAGTGTGGATGGAATGTTATGTGAACTCCGATATGTTTATACCACGGATTTCGGGATTTTCTCTCTTTCTCTCTTTTGATAGTTGGGGTATAAGAAGACATTGAACTGTGTGCAAACAAATGACAGATGTTAAATTGAATTGTTAATACTACGTGGCAATACTTGAAATCATTTCTGTGCAAACAAACGGTTAATACTAAATAGAACTAGTCGTGTGATATAGCTTTACTTTCATTGTCGCAAATAACTGAGTTGTGGGTCTTTAATATGTTATCTACAAACTATTTGCTTACGAATCATAAGTTTAATATATATGCATGAACAGGATTTAGCATTGAATAACTCAAAAGTCTTGATATGCGATAAAACCCAACCAACCATCAAAAACTGTCTAATTGAGTAGAAAAAAAAGAAACAGTGCATATAAGTATATATCTAAACTCCAATTACGGAAAGAAAGTCCGAGGCTTGACTTATTCTAGGTTAAGACTTGAATTTTATTAGCATAAAATGTTTTTTTCTTGTCAGCTGGTGTGTTTTCATCTTTGGAATACTACCATGGCACATGTTTGACGGGAGTACAGTCAACAATCAAACAACTTAGAGTGGAAAAAAAAACAGCCGCCAAAAGATTTTCACGATTCTTTGTCAGGGAACTTCGAGCTATTAGCATGACTTCATAAACAAATAAAAGCTAATACAAAATGCCTTATAATTCCCAAGATGACGCAGGTTGCCGAAATGACTAAGGGGTAAGATACCAAGTGCAGCGTAAAGGTTGGCGGGTTTCGATCCAAGCTTGAAGCGTCCTACGTGTCTACCCACACTGAAGAGTTGTGATATTGATACAACGAAACAATTTGTCTGTGGATGACTATATATATATATATATATATATATATATATATATATATATAAATGTATATGAAAAAGATGGATTTTGGGGGTCAGTGATTGATAAAAATGTATAATAATTTCATGTGTTCGGTTCACTTATAAAGAGAGCCGATTTAAAAATCTAAACTATTAAAATGGTCACAATGTCAAATACTAACTAAAATGCTTCTTGTAAATTTCACAAGATTCCTTGGCTGTCTCTTTCTGCTTGATTTCTCGAAATCTCAATTACTTTAAATTCCTTTAGGCCTTGTCTATGACATCTGTATTGCCTTAAACGATATCAAAGAACTTTTGCTGGCTCAGAAACTTTTGTAGAAGTCCATTAACTTAGGATTCAATCTCCCGCGTAAACTATTTCTGGTTGCGACTCAGATTGGCATTTTTCCATTTTGAATACGTTTAGTTTTCCTTCTAATACATCGTGGTTTTTCTGTTTTGCTATCTTTGGAAGATTGGTTTATCATTACGTAATATTTGGCAATGTATTTTCATCGATTGATTGATTTTAACGACAGGTCAACCAGTCTGGGTGTATTTATTTTGCTTTCTGTGCCCACGCTGTGTTTTTAAAGATCTGCTGAACGGGAATTGACGCTACTTCGTCGTAGCTTTTCGGTATAGGTCGGGGGGTTTGGAAATATGAGTTGTCAAAAATGTTGAAAAGTTCAAAAAAATTCGAAAAGTTCAAAAAAGAGACAACTCTTCCGTTACAATAACAACATAACTTTTATCTGAATATGATTATGTAGCCACGTAGAGTAATAAAAGAAAAAGTGTAACATGCCCATAATACGGATATGTGAAATAGACATAATGTTCATAAAATGTTCATAAACATATATAGCAATCCGAAAACCCAAAATTGGTTCAGGTACGAAACATTTATTCACCTTTTTGAGTTTAAAGGTTTTTCGACATGAGGAGAGAGAGACACACAATCTTTCCATGCTGACTGCTTTTACATTGTCAGCTATCTACCCATCCAACGCGCGGCCCGTAGCGCACAAAGTTGTCTGGCCTCGCCCAGGTCTTAATCTCGACTCCCTCGTTCGGAGGCAGGAACTCAACTCACTGCTTTTCTCAAATCCCCAAATCCTCAGCCCACGCTTCCGGTGAATGACGTCACTAACATCCCCAGGTCCTAATTTCTATCTGGGGTTTATTTTGACATCTGTAGATGACGCATCCTCCCCGCGCGCGCGTGAACACCTGCGCTCATGTTTGCACCTAACTAACCCATGCACTGAGCCGAAAGGTTCTCATCCTAACTAAACCGAAAGGCAAGATATATAAAACGAAATCCCTCGGCAATTATATTACAAAAGTTCTTTTCACTAAAATGGAAAGAAAAGATTCGGTGTGAAATTTGGCTTTTGTCTTTGCTTTATGCAAAGTAGTATGGAGTTTTGTGTTGAAAAATGTGTTCTTGGTGATCTCAAAAGAACTTGCGCAAAGTTCATATGTAGTGCCATCTTCAAAGGGTTATCTTCTCCGGTTAAAGCAGTAGTGGAGCCCATACTTTATAGAAAAAACTTATACATCTAAATAGCTGTGTTTGATTAGTAATTGAGGACTTAGCGATCATTCTAAGAGGGTAGAGAAAATATCGACTCCCATATGACTGAACAGTATTTTTTTTTTATCACATTCCTTTTGGTCAGTCAATTATTGATCATGTTATATCACTTTCTCATTGGCCAACCAATGAAGACTTAGCTTCCATTAACTGAGGTCGAAAGGAGAAACAAAAACAAATCTTTAATCCCTTTTTGATTTCGCCTTTCTGCTGGATGAATACGATTAGGAGTGTTCACGCAGTGAATATTATGCCTTCGACCAAAAGGTATCACTTGCAACATTTGACAGCGTTGGTAAACTCATCAACGTACGACACCAGTGACCTTTGCTTGAATTTGGAAACTTAATCAGAAGAATAACGACCTTTTGTATCTTAGTTTTGATATATTTTTCATTTTAATAAAATTACTTTTTATGTTTAAAAATATTATTGTTCTTTTCTCAATAATAAGTTTTAAATGTCAATGGAAATTCTTATTGTGCTATTGCGTTCATTATATATCCATATGTACAATTTTTAGGTGGTTGATTTTTAGATTTTTAATTTTTCTTTTGCTCACAATGCTACTGAATACGTACATTTTTAAAACATCTTTTTGATCTATACATTGGAGCCACACATGTATTACAACTCTGGGTGGCCCAGTCTGCTAGTTGCTGTCGAATACACTGACTGCATCTCTTCAGTGGCTTAAGATTCCTCTTTACGTGTTCCCTGGATATTAACCAAAAATCTTATTGTGAGGCTTCAGTAATGCTGGGGTTTTGGGGAATGCAGGGTACCCCTTCATTGCCATCGCTCTCAGGTCAAGTTTGGCCGGAGGGGTAGCATCTGATAGGGTTCGAAGTGTGGGCAAAATAGAACTGTTTTTCTTTTAAACTTTGTACTTGTGCTAAACTGAATTGGTTGAAATAGAACTGTTTTTACATTTGATTGTGCGTAAACAAAATTGTGTACTTATGCTAAACTGAATTGTTTAAAATAGAATTATTTTATCATTTTACTGTGTGTAAACAAATGACTGACGTTTTAATTGGATCATTAGTGATATATAGCAGTACTGGTAAACACTAATCTGTGAACAAAAAAATGATCAATTTTAAATAAGATTATTAGATATTAGATAGAAATAAGCGAAACCATTTAAGTGTGTGGAACGAAATGAGCTCAGATTAGTTTAAAGATGTTATCTACAAAAAGGTGTTTAGCAATAATATATATATATATACATATATATATAAAGAATTTGGCATTAAATAACCTACAATTGTTGATATGTCATAGAACCAAACCAAGCCAAACCAAGCCTCGTGATCAGACGCAAATGAGTGTCATACATAGGGCACCCCTTTTTATGGCGTACTCACCACTCTGCATGAGTTACAATCAGCGTATTCTAAGTCACCCCAACAGGGATATATATATATATATATATATATATATATATATATATTTAGTGGTAACGTGATCTTTCGGGAGAAGGGTTTATCTTATTCAATGTTGGAGAGTTAAGGAGCGACCTCAAATGATTTCAATCCTATGGAAATAATTTGAAATGAAGACACAGACAAATTCAAGGCCTGATCAGTCGTGGTCAAGATATATCTCCATGTGTGAAATCAATCTAGTTTGAAGTCATATCCGATGGTTTGTCTATGTCCCAAGAGATTATAATGAGAGACTAAATAATAGACTTTTTGAAAAAGACCATTTAGAAGACATACATCGGGAAATCTCGACAGAAAAACATTCATAGCATAGAAAAATACGAGCTCTGCAGACAACACATCTGTGCTAAATATTAATTAAGAGAGAGGGTACCATGGCGTCTCGATATCGCCAAACACGTTTGTTATCATTTGTATCAGACGTCCAATACATTGAACAGGAAATGACCACGATGTCGTCGGGTGCGGATTTTGAATGGTAAAAAGCAGAGGAACATAATGCAGCACCTAGATGCGAATTACAGTAAGAGTTGACACAGACCAGCCAGGAAAATAGATGTGACCCATGTCGCACAATGGCTGGGGTGGGGTTCTACTCTTCGTCGCAATAAATAATTAACAGTTATTTCCTGTCGTCTTGGTAGCCGGTCTTAAAATCTATGAGTTCTCAACCTAGACAGGCCACCGAAAATAGTAATTCTTTTTGCAATTGTGTAGATGACCTGGTGTCTCTTTTTTTCATTCATAGGACAGTCACCGACCAACCAAAGATGATCAACCTACTATTTGAGTTGAGTAAAGTAGAACGCTTTAAAGAGAGGGAAATAGGAAGAGACATATAGGGATATCAGAAACGAATTCCATGAATTTTTAGGAAAATTTATGTAAAACTTTGTTTGTTTGGGTTTTATGACATATCAAATTTTGTTGGTTATTAAATGCCAAATCAATTTTTATACAAATAAACAGTTCAATTTCAAACAATTCAGTTTAGCATTAATACACAGTTCAATTGTCAAAAACCTTTCTATTTAAAGCTATTCAGTTTAGTCAAACAGTTCTATATTAAACAATTCACATTAGTATAAGTATAGCTTTTTACACACAGTTAAATGTCAAACCAGTTCTATTTCAAACAATTCAGTTTGGTGTAAGTAAAGTTTCAAAGTCAAAAAACTGTTATATTTCAAACAATTCAGCTTAGCATTTAAAACTGTTCCATTTCAAACAATTCAGTTTAGCATAAGTACGTAGTTTAAATGTCAAAACAGTTTTATTTCAAACAATTCAGATCAGCATATGTACACAGTATAGTTATATTTGACCCATAGATAGGACCCTATCAGGCACCAGCACCGCAGGCCTGAGTGATATATATATATATATATATATATATATATATATATATATATATATATAGACTACCAACATATAAACTGAGAATTTTGAAACTGTAAAAATATCAAATCACGCAAAATCATATAAAACGAATTGTTGATAACAGCATTCTCCTATGACTCTTCGTTATATATTTATTTTTCATTGAAATGACATGGCAATCATCAATCACACACACAAAAAAAACTTGCCCTGATTAGAAATGTCAACTATCTGCATAACAAAATGTCAATTCGAACAGCTGATTCGCGAGAAAACTGCGAACTATCGCCAGACAAGAACTTTATGTTCGCTCGGCAAAGTAGATTTGTTGCTTACCGGTTGACCGATTTAGGGATAACTTGTCGAATTTTGTTTATTTGACCAAAATCGACATGAACTCTCTTGCTTCCTATCTTAATAAAAATCCCACAATTGTCTGGTCCTCTGAATTTTCCACCTGATCGTATCGAAGTTTTTTGTTTACCCGACACGCAGAACTTTCTTTAACGGGAATACGACAGCGATTTGAATTTTTCAATCAAAGAGAAATAGAGAAAGTTTTAAAAGTTATTTTTATTGTGCTGTGTGATTTAACTTCAGTCCACTCGATTATATAGTTTTTTTGGAACTAAAAGATGGTACTATACGTCCAGGTATCAGAATGAAAGACGACTGGGTGTTGTGAGAAGGTAGAAAACATTTTAAGCAGCGATTGTGTCCATATTGCTACATGGATGCACCACGTGAACACTGACTAAGCGTATTGAGAAAAAGCTTCACAGCAATTGCACAAGAATTCTTGGAAGTAACATCCCATAAAAAAAAGCAGCTGTACGGCCACTTACTCGCCATTTCAAAGACCATCCAAATTAAACGAACAAGACATGTGAGACATTGCTCGAGAAGTAAGGACGATGTTCTCCAATCACACAAACGTGCAAGTGTTGAACGAACAACTTGAACTTATCAACAAGAGCTGTGTATGGACACAGGATGTAGCTTATATATATATATATATATATTGTCATCCACAGACAGATCTGTTTCGTTCTATCAGAACTCTTCAGTGTGGCTAGACAGGCTAGATTCCCGTTGCTGGGATCGAAACCCGGTTAACTCAAACGCAAATCCAAGAATCTACCACTCAGCCACGGGGAAACTAGCGCAATCGAAGGAAATTTAAACGGTTATGTATCACAATTGTTTTTGTTTACATATATCCGCTTAACAGCTACCGAGAGCTCGATTCATATGAAAAGCCTTGCATTATTCTAATGTCAAAACATTTACTTCCCTCGCTAGAGAGCTCAACCATATATATATATATATATATATATATGTGTGTGTGTCTGTGTGTGTGTTTGTGTTCTACATTTTTTTTTTCAGTAAGGTCGAGATATTTATCCTTCTTTCACTTTCTTTAGGCATCAAAATCCCCAGTTCTGCTAGGTTTCTTTTTTTTTTGTTGAGTATTATAAGGTCTGGTCGTTTGGCTGAGATTATGTGATGCGTTTGCATGTCAGAATCCCGGAGAAGTTTGTGTGTGTCATTCTCTAGGACTGATGTTTGGTTTTGCATTTACCATTTGTTCGTATGGTCAAATTTACATTTATTGCACAATTCCCAGCGGATCACTTTACTCACCCAGTCATGTCTAGTCTTATACTTTTTCTGTGCTCACCACTAGAGTTTTCACACTGAAGTTTGAACGGAAGAAAGTTTTTTAGAATTACCAAGTCTCTTCAAAGCACCCAAATATATTTTAGAATATCTGTGATCTGGATGGTCTCAAATATTTCTCTGGCCTCTACTTCACCTTGTCTCTATTTCTAGTTTTTGACAACTATTCCAAGGGCTTCAGGGGCATCGTTACCCTCATACCCAATAATTTATTTCAGTTCTCTTGCTAGATCCGGCAGTTTATCGAAATTTTAACTTTCTTTATTTTTCACAATGTGATCCGATGGAACAATAAAATACACTGGCTGACGATTTCTCTTCTATTTGTTAATTGATACGAATTCTAGTTTTCTTGTCTGAGTTGGGTGATCTGCTTGTATTTCAAAATCCGGGAGAATATCATACGCCTCATTTCTTGGATGCATTTCAGGTTTGTGCACATACTTCTTGTCAGCATGGTCAGTTGTTAATCTATTGCACAATTCCCCATAGACAATCGTCCCCGCTCATTCATGTCAATCAATTTTTGCCAGTTTACTGCATTCGCAAATAAACCAATTAATTGTTTCATCTTTGTGGTTTCAAAGCCTATATGTCATATTCTACTACGTCTTATCAATTTTTGCTTTGTAATATTGAATTATTATGGGATTATTTTGTGCTAATGCAGAGACGTAGTTTATTTTTATTATTATTATAATTATTATTGTTATTTTTGTTGTTTTTGTTGTTGTTTTTGTTGTTAGTGGTAGTGAAGGTGTTTTATAGATTTTCTTTCTCATTAAGCAGAAAGACATATAGTTACACATTACACCTGCGATCATGCAGATCCAGTTGAAGAGCACGTAAAAACAACAAAAAATGTCGATTTTGACGTGTTAAACAAAAAAATATCATATTAGTCCAAGGAATTCACCTGATGCCATTCTCTGGAACGTTAATGCAACCATTTTCTTGACTAACAAATTAAAATAAACTATATGAAAAATAAATAACTCGCAATACTGTCTACATTGTAACTTTTTCCTTACAATTCTTGATACTAGAGGGTTTTATATACATATATATATATATATATATATATATATATATATATATATATATATATATATATATATAAAAGTTCCAATTGTATTATCTCATTCTTGTTCAAAAACAATTTGTTTCATGATTTCTATTAAATGAAAACAAAGCTCATCAGGGAAAACTATATATATATACATGTGTATGTGCATGTTTGTATATATATACATATATATATATATATATATATATATATACGTGGAGCATTCAATATGTTTCCAGACATTTTGTACAGGCATTTAAAATTGTCGTAGAGTCTTGAAAATTCAGTATGTTATTACTATACATCTTATAAGATGACTGACCAATTTTTATGATTAAGGTCCAAATGAACAGCTACAGCAGCAATTGGAATGCACCCTACTAAAGCCTGATTGTCACTGCTGGTGAATTTCAAAAATGCAATCTGGACGTGATGACACTTTAGAAGAACGATATGCAATGAAATTCTGTTTTAAACTTGGAAAAAATGCCACAGAAACGTATGAAATGCTTCCGACTGCTTTTAGAGCATCTTGCATGAATCGAGCATCAGTTTTTGAGTGGCATAAGAGATTCAAGGAAGGCAGGGAGTCTGTGAGGGGTGACGAGAGGTGTGGGAGAAGTAAAGAAGTCAATAGACCAGAGTTGACCAACAGGTTAGGGTTAGGGTTAGGGTTAGGGTTACTATGTTGAGGTTTTAAGGGAGTCCAGGAGGAGATCCCGTCGGAAGAGGCCAGCACTCTTCAAATAGGGTCAGTGTCAATTACACCAGGACAATGCACCAGTCCACAACTCCATCTTTGTCATAGACTGTTTGACCAAGATGGGCATCAAGACAGTTCCTTACCCTACCTATAGTCCAGATCTTGCTCCCTGTGTCTTTTGGTTATTCCCTAAGCTCAGAGACTGTAGTTATGAGACAATTGATGAGATGAAAGAGGCTGTGACGAAGATCATTGATCCGCTCACACAAAAGGACCTCCATGGGGCCTTCCAGAAGTTGTTGGAATGGTACAACAAGTGCATTGCAGCCGGAGGAGATTACTTCGAAGGGGACTTGAATTTTGTGTGTACTATCAATAAAATGCCCATATTAAAAAAAACCTGGAAACTTATTTAATGATCATCGTAGATGTATATATATATATATATATATATATAAGTGCTGATATGCATAGATAAAAACGTATATATATATATATATATATATATATATATGCGTGCGCATGTGTGTGTCCATGTATATATGTATATAAGCAAATATACAAATATAAATTTGTCTCTATATACATATATATGCATATATACTCATAAATATATAATTATGTATATATATATATATATATATATATATACATCTTAAGACAAAATGTATATGTATGTGTGTGTGTGTGTCTACCAAGTTAACGCTAAATATATACACACATACACGCATATATAAGGAAGTTATATATATATATATATATATATAGTTGTGTGTGTCTTTGTGAGTGTGTGCGTAAGTGGTAATTTACTAAGCTTTTTTTTTTGCTTAGATGTAGCACAAGGCCGCATGAATTGGGCACCTGATGAGAAGTGTGTGCGTAAGTGCATGTATGTCTGTGTCTGCATATGTATTTAAGTAGTTTTATCTTTATTTTTTCGGCGTAGCGCTGTTTTAGCCCATTCACAGAATTATAAGGTATCGAACGTGAATCTAACTTATCAAAAATGATCTTCGTGTCAAGATTGCTTAACTAATTAGGATTTTTCTAAACTATAAATAATGAAGTGAGTGTGTGAAGCTTGTATTCTAGATATCAGTAAAGCATAATAGCTTTAATGCATAAACCGAACGGAAATATCTACAAAAACATCTTTGTCAATCCTTTCTGTTATATTACAGACTTATCTAAATGATATTAATATACAAAGGTTTATATGCATATTAAGAGCGAAAACGTTAGTTTTCGGAAGACACAGACGCCAAAGGAATCAACTCAAACATAACCTCTAACTTAACTTCCGTCAGTGAGCTTATTATCGATAAAGAGATCAGTTCTCAATCTGTTTTTATGATTAATCGTCGAATATGTTTCAAATCTGGTTAAAATTTGTCATTATTTTTTTTTTTTTTAACAAATGATAGGGCGTTGTTTTAACTTGTTCTTCTTGCGTGAGCTCTGAATTGAAAACTTGTTCTGTTTCAGCTAGATTGGAAACATGAGCGGTCTTACCGTCCGATCTCTCTTGTACATGATGCAGCTGCTGCCGGGAAATCGTTTTGTTTAATGTTCTTATTTCTGTAGGGTTATAAATATTTAATTGGCTCAAGCCAATGAGACAGATATACTTTAGTTAGAAAAAGGGACAATATGAATTAAATTTTCTTAAAAGTTGATCCACCAATAGATATGAGTTTGAACTTGCTATTTCTATAATTGGTCTAATTTTGATAGTAGGTAAGAACATTATGCTGGAGTTAAAATTTAAAAAAAACAAATACTCAAGGTGATCACTGGTTGTCATATCCCATTGACCATTCTCTTCATAGTCAAAATGAAAGAGAGACTGAAATACGTCCTGATGAGATAAGAGACTAAATGAAGCACAAAAGTGATATAGTTATAAGTAAAGTAAAGTTAGCGACCATAGTCGAGGGTGACCCGAAGGCTCCCTTTTCGATAGCTACTACACCAAGGTGTAGGGGAGGGCGCTACTCCATTCCCAGGATTGCTCCACTTTACCCTTGAACCGTACCTTATAATGCTGAGTGTTAAGCAAGGTGGTATCAAGTACCATTTTTAAAGTCTTTGGTATGACTCGACCTGGGATTGAACCCAGGTCTCCCGGGCCATTGGCGAACACTCTAACCGCTGGGCCAATAGGCAGGGCTAAAATAAAAGTGTGCTTTGATCATCATAACTGATTAATGTATACTATATATATATATATATATATATATAATTCTCAATGTCTGAATACTGATAACAAGCAAAATAGGTTTTGTTTAGTTAGTATTTTTTATGGCATTCAAGGTTTATCCTTGTAGAAAGATAGTCGTAGTACTATTTAAACCATATCTAGTGAGTGCAAGAGATTCATATATTTCCCTTGGGTATCTGTCCGAAAGTGAATACAATAGTACGACTGGAATTCGAAATTGCTTATTACGCTATAACGTATGCAACACATTAGTAACTACGTCACGGGTACTTCCCTCAGGTAGATTAGAAACGTTCTGTATTTTTCTTTCTTTTATGTCATCACTCGGAAATTATCAATGATTAAAAAGTCCGATTTAAACTAAATCTTTTAAATTCATATCGGGAAAATATTTGACCAAATCGAAACTAAATTAAAGTTTACGTTTCATGCATAACAAAAAAGTGTATATTATGTAATTTGTATTAAACCGTAGAGTGTCTGAGAGTTTCACAGCGCAAATAAGAGCTCATCGTGTTGTGTGCTGAATGCAGATAAAGAATATATATATATATATATATACTTTCAGACACTCTGCGGTTTATCCTTGAAGGCGTACAGGCAAAAAACCTACAGGCGACATTACTTTTTGTCGACTTTACCAAGTCCTTCGATTCCATTCACGAAGGGAAGATGGAACAAATCCTACAGGCATACGGCCTGCCAAAAGAAGCCGTAGCAGCAATAATGATTCTCAATAGAAACACCAAAGTGAAAGTACGTTCACCAGATGGAGACACAGAATACTTCGACATTGTAGCAGGAGTACTACAAGGAGGCACACTAGCCCCATACCTCTTTATCATATGTCTAGACTACGTGCTTAGATCGTCGATTGATAAAATCAGAGAGAAAAGCTTCGAGCTGACAAAGAAAAGAAGCAGAAGATACCCCGCAAAAACAATTACCGACGCCGACTATGCCGATGACATAGCTTTACTAGCAAATACACCTAACCAAGCTGAAACACTACTGCATAGTTTGGAACGAGCCGCCGCAGACATTGGCCTCCATGTCAATGCATACAAAACTGAATATATGTGCTTTAATCAAACAGGTGACATTTCCACACTAGACGGAACCTCTCTGCAACTGGTTGACAAATTCACCTACCTACAAAGCAGTGTCTTATCAACTGAAAAAGACATCGACACATGGCTAACGAAGGCATAGACAGCAATCGATAAGTTATCAGTCATATGGAAATCAGACCTGACCGATAAAATGAAACGCAGTTTCTTCCAAGCAGCGGTCGTGTCGATACGGCTGTATGGATGCACCACCTGGACGCTAACAAAACGGCTCGAAAAGAAGCTAGACGGCAACTACACAAGGATGTTGCGAGCGATATTAAACAAGTTCTGGCGGCAACACCCCACAAAGCACCAACTATACGGCCACCTGCCTCTCATTACGAAAATTATCCAAGTTAGACGAACCAGGCACGCAGGAAACTGCTGGAGGAGCAGTGACGACCTCATAAGTGATGTACTCCTATGGACCCCCACTTATGGCCAAGCAAAAGCAGGACGACCAGCTCGAACATACATGCAGCAGCTATGTGAAGATACAGGATGTAGTCCAGAAGAACTGCCGGAGGTGATGAACGCAAGGGAAAAGTGGCGAGAGGGTCAGGGATATCCGTGCAGGCGGCATGACATGATGATGATGATGATGATGACATAATATACACTCTTGAAGTCTCTTGATTATCGAGAAATAATTTTCATTCAACAAATAGATGTACATCGATTATCTCATCTTGTATAAACTTAAAAAACAACTATTTTAAAAATAAAAAAAAAATCGTTTTTCTCACCGAAAATTTCTCTTGAACCAGAGGATCAAAACTAGATGAGAATAATCAAAAATAAATAACATAAAAGAAATAGTCGTATTTCTTATTTGTAGTATCGTTTTTGTTAATCCTTTACACACACACACACACACACATATATATATATATATATATATATATATATATATATATATATATATATATATAAATGTGTATATATAAAAAAAATGCAAGGTTTACAGAGAAGAATTTTATTTGTAGAAATATCTACCAAAATCATAATTTGAAGACTTTTTGTTTTTCATCTCTATACATTTCAATACAGTCGTATTCCCAGTTTTTCGAATATATATATATATATATATATATATATATATATATAGAGAGAGAGAGAGAGACAGAGAGAGGGAGAGAGAGACAGAAAGACAGAGAGATAGACATCATGTCATGAGTATTTACTCAATTTATTTTTTTACATAGGTTTCAGGTTGGAATTAATGTAATGATTGATTCGCTGACTAAATATTTTATACATTTATTAAAGAATTGTCTCTTGCTTACATTGACGAATGATACAAGAATGACTTTCATCTTTTTCTTTCCAATTTAAAAAACATCGTTCAGAAATTTTAAAGGCATATTCCTCTCCATGGGTTATTAAATGCCAAAGCCATCCTTGTAGAAGAACAGCAGTGAATAAGGTGGCTCATACCTTTCCCTAGTCTATTGCTTACTACGATCATGCAGTCCAGCGATTTAGCTACTACGCCACAGGGACTTCAGTATTTCTCTCTATGTTCGTCTCAACTAAAGAAGACAAATTCTACACAATTTATAAAACAAGTCTCCTGAGAATCGGAAACAGCATGTTGTTTCTTGTAAGTCCCTGCTAATACGACATCATCAGGTCTCTTTAATTGACAGGCTTTTTCTCGGTGATGAAAAAGGGTTCCTTCGTAATAACTTTAAACGCCTTCGTTCACAGAAACAAGCCTGCATCCGAAAAATGGGCTTCATCTAAAGACGATTATAACGAGAATATATTGGAATATTCAAGGATTTCGCCATTACGAACAGTTTGAGAATTATCTGACAATGACCTCTAATCAGCTGCAATCAACTTCGTCGTTTGAAAACAGCTTTGGAAAAAAAAATAAGCAAAAAAACAAACAAAAAAATCATCCATACTTAGTAAAGAGAAAGTAAGTAATCCTCCATCACGATAATATCTGTCCTCACACAGCTCAATTGACTAATGATCTCTAAGAGGATGTTGGTTGAAAGGAAATGCTTCATCTTCCATATTCTTTTGACCTTGCTCCTTTTGATACTTACTTGTTTGGAGAATTATTGAATCTTTTGGGTAGTGATAAATTGACATCAAGAGAAGAGATTGAACAGGATTTGGCCTCATATTTTGTATCAAAACCTAAATAATCTTTAAAGCATGACATTTATAAGCTTAGTGACAGATGAAATGAGGTTTTGAGAAGCATTGAGATGATGGTCATGATAAAATATTACTTATAGCATAAGTTTTTTTCGTATATGATATATACTCTAAAATCGGACATTACATTTTTTCCAACGTGATATAGCATTGCATAGATGTTTTATGATTAAATCCTATGTACTACAATGGATAAGAAATTAGAGAAACTGCTTTCTTTATTTATTAAATTGAAAATGCGAAATGAGATAATTTAACAATTAATTTTTACGCGTAATAAGTGCGAAAATAGTGAATTCATGTTCTCAACTATGAATTTATGTTCAGCAAAGTAGTCTTTGTAATTTACTGGTCGCTTAACACTGGCGCCTAGCTACGTGACCGTCACGAAAAGATTAATCACAACACCTCTTTGTATTGTTGCGAAAAACCGAAAAGCAGGTAATATGAATATTTGTAAAAAGGGTCAATTCGTAAGTAACCAAGAGAGCTACAAATCATGACCAAAATTAATCATGAGGACAGGCATAAGTAGTTACTGAGACTAATTCTAAGGGTTCAGTGACTTATGATTATAGTCCTTACCTAAATTTTCTTCATGTTTCATCATGATGTGTCTTTTATTTTATTGTAGAATGAAACTGCCAATTGAATTTTGCAAATAAGAGGCGAATGTCTACTTTCAGGTTTCAACTGTTCATTATGATAGGTATGAATTATACCTTTTCTCCAATAGGGATTCATGATACAACATAAATTATTATAACGTTAAACTGATTAGATTTTTTTAGAAATATCTAAAATTGTCTATGGAATCATTTTTATTGCGTTAGCAATGTGTGCCTTGTTTAGTATATATTGTTCACAATTCCCGTAATCTAGTTGGGTAAGGAGGCACTATTCATGAAGCGTGCTTTGGACAGAAATAACCAGGCGGAACCAGTCTCTCTCCAAGTACATAACTGATTCTAACTTAGGGCTTTCTTTCTTTTAAACTGGTTGCCATAAGAAGGTTAAAGAGGCCAGTCTATCCTTCTATTTAACCGTAGCAGAAGGAAGGATAATAGAATTCATACTTTTCCCAAGGGCATTAGCGTCATGCAAACAGCCTCGTTCAGGTTTTTAACTTGGGTAACTGGGTCTACTTCCACCGATTACTTTTTTCAGTTGCTTACTGTTACTATTTTTGGTGATTGGACACAAACAAATACAAAGATCAACTTCACGCAAATTTTCGGTGAAACTCCGAGGAAGGCGCTCAAGCGTCATTTGATCAAGCTGGCAGATGTCAGTAGTGCTTAGCAGTTCACGTTTCCTGGTCGGTAGCCTTCCTCATTCGCAGGCAATTTTGGACTTAAGGTTATGCCATACTCCCTCCCATCTCAAAGCACATAGGAGAATTAATTTAGAATTTTTTTTTCTCAAGGGAGGAAACAGGTGTTGTTTGGCTGTCAGCATGTCTTAAAATGTAACGTTTTACGTATAGCTTGCCTAAAAGCCTAAAAGAAAAATTGATTTTTTCCAGCTTCAATTTCAAACCCATACAAGAAGAACAGAGTCTAGATTTAATTTCGTTGAAATATTAGAGAAAGGGATAAAATTAGTAAGTTTGTGGTATAATTTGTCTTTATCAGTAAAGAGAAATATCAATATAAGAAGGCGAACGAAGCAGATAATTTGTACGCTGTCTTCTCACGTTCATTTCTTGGAAATTCTACTCTCGTTCAGTGTAATGACGTGTCAGCAAGATGGTTAATGCAAATATTAGTTAAATTAATGCTACGTTGCTGAAAAGCTGTAAAATACAATAAAGGATTACATGAAGTTGCTATGACTTGATCTTCAATTAAAATGATGTGACAGAAAACTAATAAGAGCGAGGGTTTATGGAAAGATGCTGCTGGTGCATCCTAATTAGTAGTAATGATGGTTTAGTTATGAGATTACTACAAGCCTTTTGTTTTCGATTTGTATGTATATATGTATGTATCAAACCCTCTTTTTGGATGACACTAGATGAGTTTTTATTTATCTCTGCTTCCCACCAGACAGAATCTGACATTTTTATAGTCAGCAAGGGGAAGTCGAGAACGAACCAGGACTCGTGCCCAGCTGGTATACGTTAGTCTTAGGCTCACTGGGCACGAATGGCAAACGGCCCAGCTATAAAGCCAGGTAAGTAGTCAAGTCTCTTTTACTATTGACCCCTAGCTGGTGGGCGGGGCATAAGCGGCGTAAAGCTGATTTGAATTGATAGTTTTTCCTCTCCGAGACTGGAAGCATAAATGCTGAATAACCAGTTTGTTCAACTATTTGTTTGTACAAGAAGGAAAAACAGATGGATTCATATCTTTTCGAAGTTCTTACACAGGATTTGAATTCGGGTCACCGACTCTATTTCCTACGAAGATAACCGTTTCGTTAAGAACATCTCTTGTATGTATGTATGTATGTATGTATGTATGTATGTATGTATGTATGTAAATTGATCGAAGTATATCGAAAAACCAGATGGTAATTCAAGCTATTCCTTTTAAAGACGACGGCCTCAGAGCAGATTTCATTGATGGCTAAACGTTAAATTTAATAAAAATGACATCAAGGATTAACAATGTTCAACGGCAACTTCTCTTGCTGAGTATGGCATTGCTATAAATCGAGCTTTAACTTCTTTATTTAATGGCATATAAACCTTCCAGGATTAGTGAATACCAAAACCATACTTGTAGAAGAATAGTTATGACACTATCCATCTCATAACTGGATGATAAGGGGGTTCATACATTTACCATGTGTATTAACCCGAAAGTGAATGTGATAAAACATTTTCCAGCCGGATGGGGCTGTAGAATACACCGACTGCACCTCTGCATAGGGGTAAGACACCCCGATGAGTGTTTTGTATATGACACTAAAGAATCTGATGGTGAGGCTCCAGTAATGCTGGAGCTTTGGGGAATGCAGAGTACCCCTTCATTGCCATTGCTCCTAGATCCACTCTGCGCCGGAATGGCAGTACCTGATAGGGCCCTATCAATGGGTTAAATAGAAATAACTGCATACTTATGCTAAAGTGAATTGTTTAAATTAGAAATGTTTGACTAAACTGAATAGCTTGAAATAGAAATGTTTTTGACAAATAAACTATACTTTCATTTAAACTGCAGGCTGATGCTAAACTGAATTGTTTAAAATAGAACTGTTCTTCACATCTAAACTGTACTTACACTCAACTGAATTGTTTAATAAACCTGTTTTGAAATTTAACTGTGTTTAAAGAAAATCTGTATTTATACTAAACCGAATTAGCGGAATTAAAATTGTTTGAATAAACTGAATAACTTGAACTAGAAATGTTTTTAACAATTAAACTGTATACTCATACTAAGCTGAATTGTTGGAAATAGAACTGACTATTTGCATAAAAATGGTTTTGGCGTTAAATAACTTACAAAGGTTGATATGCCATAAAACCCAACCAACCAACCATGAAGGTGATAATGCAACTGGTGCTTGAACTCGCTTACGACGACTTCTCAGTTCAACAGGTTAACTTCTATGCAACTGCATCTTCCCTTCTTATGAGTCCGAATTCGCAGAAATTGGTCGAAGGGCACATTCCTGAGGGAGCATTTATTTTAGTTCTACGACTAATTCATATTTTGGTTACAGTATTTGATGATCACAAATCCATCCAATGAAATGTAAAATAGCTAGAAAAGACAGAAATACTATTTCTGGGAACTATACAATATCCCTGAAAAGGACTTTCGAGCCCATTTCACTACGGGAAAGAAAAATGGCTGCACATCAACAATAACGGGAATGTTAAATTCACAATCAAATATGTTCAAGGACCATTATATACATTATTAAATGATATTAACTGCAAAACTCTACACCAATGAAAAACTGAAACTGTGTAATCAAAAATGAATATAAAAGTAAGTTAGTGACAGCAGTCGAGAGTAACTCGAAGGGTCTCTTTTCAATAGCTACTACACCAAAGTGTAAGGGAGGCAGCTGTTCCTTTCCTTAGATTGCTCTCTTTCACCTTATAATGCTGAGTGTTAAGTAAAGAGGTATTAAGTACCATTTTTTGAGTCTTTGGGTTTCAACCTGGGATTGGATCCCGGGCTTCCAGGCCATTTACAAACACTCTACCCACTAGGAAAATCAACTCCTCCCCACAAACAGAATGTGACACAAGGTAGATTTTGAGCAGAGTCTAAAAGGTTTGAATACAGTTTTCCTTCTCCTTGACCAGTTGGTATATCAAGTTTAAAGAATCAAGTCTGGACTGTTATCTTTCCATAGCAGCTCGCTGAATAGGATGATTCATACTAATTCTAAGGATATTTGCGTATATGAAATAAAACAGAATCGATCAGGATTTGAACTTGGATCTCCGTATCTATTTATAACAACAAAAATGATAGCACCACGACCACCTAATATATATATATATATATATATATATACAATTTCATTTTTGGTTTTAATGGTTTTGCAATTTGATAAGATTTTTATTCATGAGTGTACGCGCGTACGCAAAAGCACATACACGCAATTATATACACACAGAAAAAAACACAAAAAAAATTGCACACAGGCATATATAGATATATATATAAATAGAGAGAGAGAGAGAGAGAGAGAGAGAAAGAGAGAGAAGCGGGTAAAGAAAGAAAGAGAGAGAGAAAGAAAGAAAGAAAAAGCAGGATGTGTGTTTGTACGTTGGGGATATATTGTTTATTATGACAATAATTAGGAGAGTGTGCAACAATATTCAAACCAGTATGTGTGTGTGTTTGTTTGCATGCGCGTGTACGCCCTTGCACATGCGTGCTTATAGGTGAGAGACAGACAGAGAGAGAAAGAGAAAGAGAGAGAGAAAAAGAGAGACTATTTGGATAGCATAGACACGGACTCAACAAGCTCTCAACAATGCGATCAGTAGACCAACTAGTTCGCACATAGTAGGTATCTCTTTATTCACTGCTGTGTGAGGCATGAGGGAAAAGTTTTATCTAGTTTGTGAGGACTTCTGACAAGGGCGGTTTAATTTATACTAATTTATTCACGTGGCTGTTTTAGAGATTCTATTTGTTAATCAATTTACTATTATTTCACACCTAGTACGTTTTTGGTTGATACGTTGGCTGATTTTTTGGTTGTTTTGATGGTTCGTTGGTTTGGTCTCATAGTATATTAACCCTTGTTGGCTATTTAATGCCAAATTCTTCATATATATATATATATATATATATATATATATATATATATATATATATATATATATATATAATTTCTTAATGAATAGTTTGTTGGTAACACTTTAAGCAAGCCAGACCTCATTGCTATCTAATACTAACAATTCAATTTAGACTCAGTCATTTGTTTGCACGCAGTTAAATGGTTAAAGCATTCTATTTGGCCGACAGAATGGAGCCTAACATGTATTATCACTTTTGGATAGAGTGGACCTGAGAGTAAAGACAATGAAGGGGTACTCCAAAATCCCCCAAAACAAGAGAACTAAAGACTCATCATTAGATGCTGTTTAGTCGAAATACATTCGGTGGATTCTTCAACCCCAGGCGAAATGGCTGTTACGAAGTTTTTCAAAGCAGCGTTGATTGTTGATCTTTCACCAGGGTTTGAGTGACAGCAACTCTCCTCAGGTATTCAGGACTCTTCTCTGCATTCTCGCCGATCTCAAGAATGCTGCGTTCTGCATGGTCTCGATTCTTCATCTGATTTCCAATCTTCCAGTCTTTTTTTCGAAGCCTTTGAAGACCCTTCCAAGTACACCAATTACAACTGGTTTCATCGTCCACCTTGTGTTCCTCATACTTTCAAACTTTCTACAAAAAATTGATTCTCACGGGAGTCTTTGAGCCTAAACCATTTGTCAGGATGGCTAAATTTTTGTTGGATGGTCTTTGTTCGTCGTCCGATTTCCAACTCTCACAGTCCTCTCACCAAGCCTTTTCGGACCGATCCGAGAGCACCAATTATAATTCGTATCACTGAACTTGTCTGTTCCATAACTTTTTAGCTCCCCGGCCGGATCCAAGTACTTATGTCTTTTCGTTTTCTTTTAACTCTGTGGCCCACCGGGACAGTAAAGTCCACTATTATTATTATTATTATTATTATTTGCTACTTAAGAGTTTTTCATATAAGTTGTAGCTGTTGATTTTTCACTGGAGTTTGAGTGACAGCAAGTCTCCTCAAGTCTCCAGGACTCTTCACAGTGTACTAGCCGTTCTCAATAATGCTATAGTTTGGATGGTCTCCAGTCGTCCTCAAACTTCCAAGTCCTTCATTCCCTTTGATAATTCTTCGGTGACTCTACGAAAAGCACCAATCACGATTGGTCTAACTGTAATCTTCATGTTCCATAATTTTTTTAATTCTCTGTCGAGGTCGAGGTACTTATCCTTCTTTTCACTTTCCTTTAGTTTTATTCTGTGGTCAGCCGAGACAGCAAAATCCTCAATTTTCCTAGTTATCTTTTTTTGGTGATTATTATAAGGTCTGGTCTTCTGGCTAAGATTAGGGGATCCTAGTCTTTGTCAAAGTCCAATATGAGTTTATGTGTCATTCTCTAGGACAGATGCTGTGTTGTGCATATACGATTTGTTCTAATAGTCAAATTTCAATTTCTTACAAATATCCCAGTGGATCACCTTGCCCACCCAATCATATCTAGTCTTATACTCCTTCCGTGCTAATTTGCTGCATTGGCTTATTCATTATATAATAATAATAATAATGATATTATTATTATTATTATCATTACACGACTTTTGAGAGTTTTTCACACCAGCGGGAGCAGATGATTTTCACCTGAGGTTTGAGTGACAGGAAGTTTCCTCAAATTTCCAGGGATATCTCAGTATTCTGGTCGATCTTATTAATGTTGTCGTTTGGATTGTCTTCACTTGTCCTCTTATTTCCAATTCATCTCGTTTCTTATTATCATCATTATTATAATACTCCAGAATTTTTCACCCCAGCGTTGGTTGATGGTCTTTCACTGGTGGGACAAATCTCATCACGTCCCCAAGACTCTTCTCTCTATACTGGTCAATCTAAAAAATACTGTGACCGTCTCGATTCATACGGTTTCTAACTCTTCTAGTCCCCTTTCTGAGTTTGGGTGACAATTCCAAGCATACTAACTAAAAGGGGTATCGTCGTCAACCTCATGTTACGCTACTTTATCAGTTCCCCGGCTAGGTCCAAGTACTCATTTTGATTTCTTTGGTTTTTATGTGGGGGTTCGCCTGGTCGGTAAAGTTCACTATACGGCAAATTCTCCTTTTTTTTGTTAAATAGCACTTAGACTTGTTTTCTGGCTAATATTAGGTAATCAGTTGTTTTCAAAATCCCAAAGAATTTTATGCGTCTCATTGTCTTGGACGAATACTGGTTATTGCATGAACCATTTGCAAGAAGAGTTAAATTTGAATTTCTTGCACAATTCCCAGTTGATCAGTTTCCCACCCAAGTATACTCCGTTTGCGTTATTTCGATAACTCCGCAAATTATGTGATAAATGGTTTCACCTCAATCATCACAAAATTTACACTAGCTATTTTACTATGTATTAGCGATTTTCGCTTTAGTACTACTACTACAACTACTACTAATACTACTACTACTAATACTGCTACAAATAAGAATACTGTTATTTTTTATCCATTTATTCATTCATTTATGTTTATTTGTTTATTTAATAACTATATAAATAAATATATATGTGTGAGTGTGTGTGTGAGAGAGAGAAAGAAAGAAAGAGAGAGAGAGAGAGAGTCGCTTTCTCTATCTTGACATTCGTTACTGTATTTTAGCTCTTAATTTTTCACTCTCATCTATTCTTCTGCCTAAAAATATAAAAGTCTTTAATGCGATTCCAACAAACGGCCTGATATTTTTTTTAACCTCTTCATGCCACACATATGTGAAGTAGGTTTATCTTATTAAGCATCTCTAAAATGCACGTAAAGTGCCAAGCTTTTAAAATCATTTTTTTTTGAGTAAACCTTCCTCGTTCCTATCGACATGCGGTGGTGATAATGCATCTTGACATCTCTTCATTTTATTAACGACGTGGATTACGTATAGGATTTTATATGCAATATATTTTCTGAATATTGATAAATGATGATGATAGAATAGTCAACAAATATTACTTATGGTAGACCGATGGTTACAAAAACCACAATTCACGCTGAACAGCAATGCTAATTCGCATCACCGATCGCAATGAATTTATCTCTCCAATGGCTTTTCAGTTTGCAGTGTCACGCGAAGGACTACTTAAGGTTTAATAGCAAGGATGCTTACTTCAGTTGAAGAGGGAATATTCGCTTTTTAAAGTCACCATTGAATTATATGGAGCAAATCATATAATGGCTGGTCTAGCGTCAAATTGAATATCTAAAATAGCAATAGTAACAGAATCGGATAGATTAGGTTAATTATTTGGTCGGTATTTTATGGCATATCAACCCGTATGGGTTATTATGCAAAATCATGATCTGATATATATATATATATATATATATATATATATATATATATATGTATATATATTAGTTAAGCTAACCGTAGTCTAGGTTATCCCGAAGGCTCCCATTTCTCTGCGTATTGGGGAGGGCATTTCTTCATTCCCTGGATTGCCCTACTTAATCTTGATCCGTACTTGATAATGCTGAGTCTTAAGGAAAGAGGAATCAATTACCATTTTTTGAATCTTTGATATGAATCGACCAGGAATTATACTCCGGTCTCCCTTACTACTGGCACACAATATACATATATACATATATATATATATATATATATATATATATATATATATATATATATATATATATATGATTTGTAAGTGCATAGTTTGGGGGTAAATTAATCTTTAAGCGGGTAAAATTTAATTTGCTTTCACTTTGTTAAATGGTTTATAGTATTGCACCTACTATATCTAATTCTATTAAATATAAAGCATTTGATTGCACTCAGTTAAATTGTTTCAAATCTTGCTAAAACTAATAATTCTTCATTACATAAATATTTTATTTGCACAGCGTTGAATGGTATGAACTTGGTTGTTTGGTGTTTTATGGCATATCAACACTTGTGGGTCATTCATGCCAAGATACTGTTTATATATATATATATATATATATATATATATATATATATATATCATCATCATCATCATCATCATCATCATCATATCGCGCTGGTAGCACGGATATATATATATATATATATATATATATATATATAATTAGTGAGTGAATGGTGAGTGAATGGTTTATATGTAACTTTACTTTTAAAGGAGTTAGATTTTATTTGCTAACAGTGTAATAGTTTCAAGTATTGCTATTTTTCATTAGTAATTCTATTCATCATGTATTTCTATCTAATATTAGCGATTTTTTCTCAGCAGTATCGTTTCAAATAACTAACAAATGATTTAATGGTTCTATTTAACCCTGAGAAAGAACCCTAACAAGTACCTCAAATACGGACCACAGTAGACCAGTTTTATGGTTATGAAGGGTTACTCCCCAAACTTCAAGATGGGCTCTTCACCATCTGATATAGTTTCGTAACATTCCCAGAAAACTCATTTTTTTACTCTACTCGACTAAACTTCAGCTACTGCCTTTTAGCACCTTTTAGATAAAAAGTATTGGGCGTTTGTTACAAGAGCAATTTGAAGAATACGATCGGGAAAATCATATCATAGGGTTTGATAAGACCAGCCGACTGATCAGATCAGGCTTCTCCGACAAGGTTTCTAGCTTAATAAGGGCCAAAATATAATGTTGCAGGTCACATGACTTCTTCAACTACTGGGTCATGGACTGTTTAGCAAGGAAAACCCTGTCATCAACCATTACAGGTCGCCACCTACCGATGTCCCACCCTTCTGAAGAGGTGTATTCTATAGACACAGCCAACAAGTTTGGGACAGACTAAGATACTTTTTGTAGATGAACATAATATCATCATCATCATCATGTCGCGCCGTCTGCGCGGATATCCCTGACCGTCTCTCGCCATTTCTCCCTATCACTCATCGCCTCCGGCAGGTCTTCAGGATTACAACCCGTGTCCTCACATAGCTGCTGTATGTAAGTTCGTGCTGGTCGTCCCACACTTGCACATCCATGAGTGGGGGTCCACAGGAGTACATCGCTTATGAGCTCGTCCTTGCTTCTCCAGCAGTGTCCCGCGTGTCTGGTTCGTCGAACTTGTATAGTTTTTGTGATGGGGGGCAAGTGTCCGTATAGTTGGAGTCTCGTGGGGTGTTGTCGCCAGGACTTGTTTAATACTGCTCTCAACATTCTTGTGTAATTTCCGTCCAGCCTCCTCTCCAGCCGCTTCGTAAGCGTCCATGTGGTGCATCCATATAGCAGTATCGACACAACCGCTGCCTGGAAGAAACTGCGTTTCATTTTATCTGTTAGGTCCGACTTCCATATGATCGAGAGCCTATCGATAGCTGTCCATGCCTTCGTCAGTCGTGTGTCGATGTCCTTCTCGGTTGATGAGACGCTGCTTCCTAGGTAGGTGAATTTGTCGACTAGTTTCAGAGAGGCTCCGTCTAGTGTGGCAATGTTGCCTGTTTGGTTGTAACACATATATTCGGTTTTGTTTGCATTGACATGTAGGCCAATGCCAGCTGCAGCTCGTTCCAGACTATGTAGTAGTGTCTCTGCTTGATTAGGCGTATTCGCTAGTAACGCCAAGTCATCAGCGTAGTCGGCGTCCGTGATTGTTTTTGCGGGGTACCTTTTGCTTCTTCTCTTAGTCAGCTCAAAGCCATTTTCTCTGATTTTGTCGATCGAAGTCCTAAGCACATAGTCTAGACAGATGATAAAGAGGTACGGGGCTAGTGTGTCTCCTTGTAGTACTCCTGCAACAATGTCAAAGTATTCCGTGTCTCCATCTGGTGAACGTACTTTTACTTTGGTGTTTCTGTAGAGAATCATTATCGCTGCTACGGTTTCTTTTGGTAGGCCGTAAGCTAGTAGGATTTGCTCCATCTTCCCTCTGTGTATGGAATCGAAGGCCTTGGTAAAGTCGACAAATAGTAATGTCGCCTGTAAGTTTTTTGCCCGAACGCCTTCCAGGATTCTACGGATGGTCAGTATTTGTGAGGTTGTGGATCTATTTCTCCGGAAGCCATTTTGGTTTTTCCTAAGGATGTTTTCCATTTTGGGTTCTATGCGGTTTCGTAGTAGGGCATTGTAGATTTTGGCTGCTATGGATGTAAGTGTTATCCCTCGGTAGTTCTTGGCTAGTCCGAGGTCGCCTTTTTTAGGGAATGGAAGGATGCATCCCTTCGTCCATCGTTCTATCCTATTTTGACTATAGACTGCGTTGCATTGCCGGAGCAGTATATCGTCGAATTGTCTCGTCTTCCACACTTCTGGGGGGATCTCGTCTAGCCCCGCCGCTTTCCTATTTTTAATTCTTCTGAGAACCGTGTCGAGTTCTTCTTTGTTGAAAGGACCTAGTTTTACGTCTAATTGCTTACTAATAATTCTGGTGATCGGTTCATCCGTTATTTCCGGTGGGTTTCCTAGTAGATTTTTGAAATGCTGTTCCCACAGTTTTATTCTTTCTTGTTGGCTTGCAGCTTTCAATTTTGCTTTGGCTGTGCTCTTTCTTCCACTTACTTCGTTTATTGTTTGCCAGGCTATCCTGGATTGCCTATCTTCCACCGAGTCTCTAATCTTATCTATCTGATTTTGTACGTATTCTGCCTGTTCTTTTAGGTATATTCCTGTTAATTGATGTTGCGCCTTTTCTAGTTCTCGTGCATTTGTATTTGTTGGGTTCTGTTGATAGTTCTTGGAGGCAGTCTTCACAAGTGCACGTTTTTCTCTAGCCGCTAGCGTTTCCCAAGGGACTCTATATTTAGTTCTAGGTTTTGTTGGAATACACTTTTCTGCCGCCTCCAGGTGCGCTTCTACAAAATTTTCATATTCGTCATTTGGGGTGCCTATTTCTACCTTCTCTTGTAGTGCTTCGAATCTGTTTCTTAATTCTAATGCATATTTGTCTCTAATATCTCTGTTGTTGAGTAGGGCCCAGTCATAGTGCTTGGTCGTGGCTTTACGTGTGGCGTTTTTTCTTAGGCTTAGTCGTACTTTGGCCGTAACTATTCGATGATCGGAGGACACACCCTCGAAGGAGGAGTATGCCTCGCAATTCATCGCACTGTTTCTCCATTTCCTGTTTATAAGGACGTAGTCTATCTGTGCTTTACTCTTATTTGCGTATGTGTAGGTCCATAATTTCCCCTCCCTTTTTTGAAAGTTTGTATTGAGGCAGGTTAATCTATTTTCTATCATGAAATCTATTAAATGCTGTCCATTCCTGTTAGACGTGTAGTGTAGGCTGTATTTGTTGTGTCTGTTTTTCCCGATTTGTGCATTCATATCTCCACCAATGACTAGCAGGTTGTGTTTCGGAATGCTACGTACTAGGGAGGATAGATCTTCGTAGAAGGTGGCTATTTCGTTTTCTTCGTAGACCAAGATACTTGAATCTATAAATCTCTTGGCAAAATATTTTCATTAGATAGAGATACTTTAAAGCATATTACTATTAGCAAACACATTATTTTTGAATAGGAACAGTTTTTTTTTTTTGAACAATAGAATTGTGTAAAAAAATAGCATTGTGAATACTTATGTGAAGCTATAATTATTTACTTCTGATAATATTCAGCAGTTACTTGAGTGTTCGCTTATAATTTTCTTTCTCCTAATGTGAGCTTTTTTCCTCTGCAAGCGAGATGCATTTTTGTGAGAACAGGTCCGTGTGTTTGTTCAAAATACCGTGTAAATTTTGTGTTTTAAGACGTAATGTAAACTTTTTAAATTCAAATCTTTATTCAGTACAAACCGAAAAAAATTGAAAAAATTTTGAATTTTGGTGCTACAAATTCTAAAACGTCAGTGTATATAATAGACAAGAAGTTTTAAGAGAGCATGTTTTTTTATAGAAATATTTACTCTATTGTTAAATACGTTGGTTGGTTGGTTGATTTATTGCGTTTTATGGCATATCAGCCTTTGTAAGTTATTTAGCGCCAAATCCATTTTTATGTAAATAATCTGTTTTTTTAAAACAATTCAGTTTAGCATAAGTACACAGTTAAATGGTAAAAAAACATTTCTATTTAAAACTGTTCAAGCAGTTATATGTAACAATTCAGTTTAGTATAAATACAATTTTAATGTCGAAAAACAGTTCAATTTCAAATAATTCAGTTTAGCATAAGCACGAGGTTTAAATGTAAGTACGATTTAATTGTCAAAAACATTTGTATTTCAAGCCCTTTATTCAAACAATTTAGTTTAGCATTAGTATGTTGTTAGTTCTATTTAACCCATAGATAGGACCCTATCGGGTGCTACTAATCCGGGCCAGAGTGGACCTGGGAGCGATGGCAATAAAGGGGTACTCCGCATTCCCCAAATCTCCAGCACTGCTGGAACCTCACAATAGATTGTTAAATGTCATATCTAGGACACTCGTTTGTGGGGGTATTACCCCTCTGCAGAGGTGCAGTCAGTGTATCCCTCAGCCCCAGCTTACTGGGCAATGTTAAATACGTGTAAATGTTCTTAAATATGTTTAGTATACATATACATTTTATTCTATATTACTTTATCTCAGTTATTTATTTGCATATACACTCATATATATTCATATTCATATACCCACATAATCTGCTAACACTACGAAACTAGTAAGTCGAGAGAGATTTAATCATGTCTTAATTGGTCAATTCCATTATCCTACTGTTCACACATTGCGTTAAAAAGAAAGAAATTTAAACTATTAAATTTTAAATATTTGATAAAATTTTTAAATAATTCTACATAATTATTATCTTTGAATAATCTTTGTTTATAACTAATGGTAAAATAATATCATAGTTTAAAAACGTCAGGCCTAGAAATTGTGTGGCTCGAAGCTATGGCTTATTGAGTTCATATATAAGTCCAGCACTGGACCGAACGCAGGAACTTTAACTTTATGATTAAAAATAAAACTTATATAGTAAGCTGAGGAATACTTACTTATTAGAGGTACGAATTCGGAGGTTTCAGGAAGGTTTTCTGCCACAGCTAACATAAAAACGGAAAACGCGAGAAGCACTGTAATACCAAGAGCGATCTTTTCACCAGAGTCTGGAGGAAGACAGAAGACGAGAAGGGTAAGTGCCGACATCATGATGCAAGGAAATACAACGTTGTACATGTAATAGAGAATACGTCTTCGAATATGGACATGGAATGTAACATCAGGAAAGGGCTCCGGGCAGCAGCTGTAGGTGACCACGTTACGCACTATTTTGATGGACAGCAGTTCCCATTCACCGTTAACCACGTAATTGGACAAGTCCACTTCGCTGGTATGGTTTGTAACGTCGACTTGGAAACCATCGTATGTCCAAGAACCAAACTTTAGGATACACATCTGCTCATCGAAAGGAAAATAAGTAACGTCCACTTTGCAAGAGCTTTGTAGTTTTGTGGGAATCGGCCAGAAAACTCCACCGTTGCTCTTGACCATAGCGTTTGCCGGCATCAGTCCCTCCGTATATTCGGCTGCACTGGAAGTAGATTAAAGGAAAGTTTAAAAATTAGAATAAGTTTTAATGTAGACATCATAAAACGACAACGGCTTGTGTATTATCAACAATATCACAAAACAGACATAACTTACAGTCTAGCCAAAATGAATGCACTGTCAATGGCGCTTAGAATCAGTGGCATGTAAGACTATGTCAATAATAATAATAATAAGCGACATTGCAATCATATGGGTTTTCCCTGTTCCGACGGACGATTGCGTGAAACTGAAAAAAAGCGAAAACAAAAGTGAATACTTGAAGTTAACAAGAGAACTAGGACAGCCCTGGAATATAGGAGTGACTGTGATATCAATGGTAGTTGGTGCGCTTGGAGCAGTCTCCAATGTTTTGGGTTTGGAAATAGAAAAATTATAAATCAAGGGAAGAATCGAGATGATTTAGATGACAACTTTGTTGAAATCGGTAAAAATATTCAGTAGAGTCATGGAGACCTGCGGTAACTCGGAGTCACTCCGACTCCAAGGAAACCCCACAAGTTAATGCTGGCTGGAAAAATTCACTCGGAGAAAATTAATAATAATTATGATAAGAAGCGCACCGATTCTTTTGGTAGTTATGGAATAAGTAAGAAACTAGACAACATTGCATAGGGAAAAAGATAATAATAATAATAATAATAATAATAATAATAATAATAATGACGACGAACAAATGGTATATGCACAACCTAGAATCCGTCCTAGAATATGAGACGAACAAAATTCTTTGGGATTTCGACATACAAACGGATCATTTAATCTCGGCCAGACGACCACACCAAGTGCTAGTCAACAAAAAAATAGAACCTGCCAAATAGTGAACCTTGCCGTTCTGACTGACGACAAGGCAAAACATGAAAGAAAGCGAGTAGAGAGATAAGTACCAAAACCTTGCTAGAGAACGGAAAAACTATGAAAAATGAAAGTGGCGGTGATAACCATTGTAATTGGTGATCTTGATATAGTCACCATAGATTGGTACAGGGACTGAAAGACTTTTAAAAAAGAGGAGTAGAGATCATCCAAACTACAGTATTATTGAGATTGGTTAGAATACTGAGAATCCTGGAGACCTGAGGATACATGTTGTCACGCAAACTCCAGTGAGAAAACATCAGCTTAAGCAGGTGGGAAAAACTCCAAGTAAAATAATAATGAAGAATTTTTAGATATCAGCAGACATATCCTTTTGGTTTGCTTGGAATAAGTAAATAACTAAAGAGTATTTAATTAAAAAAAGGAAAAAATAATAATCCCATGAAGTGGACTCGAGAAGGACTTAAACAAATGGACCACAGAACAAGAAAACTAATGACCATAAATAAGGCATTGCGTCCCAGAGATGACGTTGACAGATTATATGTATCAAAAAGAGAGGGAGAAGGATGACTTACCAGCACTGAAGGCAGCGTTGACACATCGATTCAACGGCTCCATGACAACATAGAAAAGCGCAGAAGAAGACTGATTACTGCCATCGGAAGCAGTACTAACGCCACAAGGACCAGCGGAATGATAATAACCAGAAAACAAAAGTGGGAAGAAAAATTACTCTATGGACGTTTTAAACGACTAAAAAGCAACATCTGACATGAGAAAACCTGGACGTGGCTAAAGAAAAAGAAACCTTAAGAGAGAAACCGGCTCTCTTTTAATAGCTGTGCAAAACAAAGCCATAAGGACTAACCATATCAAAGCGAGAATAGAGAAAACGTGACAAAACAGCAGATGAAGGTTATTTGGTGAAAGAGACAAAACTATCAATCACATAATAGGCGAATGCGGCAAATTAGCACAGAGAGAGTATAAGACTAGGCATGACTGTTTGGGCGAGGTAATCCACTTGGAATTGTGAAAGAAAAATTGAAGTTTGATCATACGAACAAATAGTATATGCACAACCTAGAATTTGTCCTAAAGAATGAGACGCACAAATTCCTCAGGAATTTGGACTTACAAATGGATCACTTAATCTCAACCAGACAACCAGATAGTATAATAGACAAAAGAAAAAAAAAAGAATTAGTAAAATTATGGACTTTGCTGTCCTGGCTGACCACAAAGTAAAGTTGAAAGAAATTGAAAGGGAGATAAATACCTTGACATTGCTAGGGAATTGAAAAAATGTGAAACATGAAAGTAACTTTTATACCATTTGTAATTGGTGCATTTGGTACTGCCACCAAAGGATTAATAAAAGGACTGGAGGACTTGAAAATAACTCAAACTCATGTAAAAAGCCATCAGCTAACGCTGATGTGAAAAAACTCTCAAGGAATGATTATGACCGGCAGGTGCTTTCCTGATAGCCAAACATGGGAGATCCGATTGTCATCCTAGGAATTTCGGCTGTTCTTTTTTCAGGTACACGAATGGCAATTTAAGGACCCACACCGATCAAAGACGCAAACACAAAACATTGACTAGGGAAGAAAACCAATTTGCACAACAATGCTATGTTAGGAGTGACCCTACACAAAGAGGTTATAGGAAAAGAATGATAGAGATCCGGACAGAGTGTGCTAGTTTTCGGACAACAAGCCAAAGACATGCCGACCAAGCCAGGACAATAATAAAGGTTTGTTTTCTGACTTTTAAATACTAAAAATACACCAGAAAATAAATAATGAACAAGATAGTCATATAATATCAGACACTAAGTATCAACAAACAAAAACAGTCTAACCGAAATGAACCGCCAACTTCGGAAAATAGAAACACCACACAACCAAACAAAACACAGCCAAACAATCCAGAGCAAACACTAACACAAGAAGAAAAAGTGAATCTAAAAAATTTAAAGAGATTTATGAACAGGGAAAAACTACCTTATCATTACTAAGAAACATAGAATGGAGAATAGTTAAAACGGAAGCGAAAAAAAAATTCAAGTACTACCTTATATATCAACGAATAATAGTAGAAGGGTGAAAATTCTTTGTGAGAAAATTAGAATCCCCTTGAAAAGCACGAAGAAAAACTCAAAACATGAATGGAAAACTTGACTGGAAACGCAGATAAAAAATTTACGAAAATAGGCCAAAATGATAAAAGAAAGGAAAGACGCTGGAACATGAAGAGAAAAAAAAAAGGAAAAGACATCACAAGAAAAAATTAAAATACAACTTGAAGAAATAAACCAGAAAGTCCTGGCGAAAGAACGGAGATTAAAAAATATCGACAAAAGATTAAACAATACAGACAAAACAGGACATTCCAAAACAACAAAGTACAATTATATCAACTCGTAGGAGGACATGGCACGTAAACATACCAACAACCGGATGCGAGAGAAAGGATTTTGGACTGAAATATGGCAACCAAGAAAACATAATGAAAAAGCCGAATGGATAAACACTATGAGAAAAGAATAAGAAGGGCTCTAAGGAGGTCAGAACGTGGAAATACTCATCGATTTACTCAAAACGACACTAAAAATATCAAACTGGAAAAGGCCCAGCCATGATTGAATACATTGTTTCTGGTTCAAGAAATTCACCTTCATTCACCACCGACTAGCAATCGAAATGAACAGATGCCTACAAGGAGCACACGTACCCTAATGGATGACCAAAAGAAAAGACCATTTTTATCCAGATGGACCCAATCAAAGGAAGTGCCCCATAAAACGACAGACCCATAACCTGCTTACCGATGATGTGGAAAATATTAACAGCACAAATAAGGGAAGAGATTTACTACTCGCTAACAAGCCGTTGATTATTCTCTGGGGAACATAGAGGATGCTGCAAAGGATCCATAGTCACAGTAAAGTTACTTCACATAGATCAGCACATCCTAAACGAGACCAAGACAAGACAGAAAAATCTAGCAATGAGCTGGTTTGACAAAAAAAGAGGCGTATGACATGGTCCCGCAAAGCTGGATAATAAACTGTCTCAAAGTATAGAAAATTTCACATGAAGTCATAAACTTTAGTGAGAAAACCATGAAAACCTGGAGAGTGTAATTGATATCCGGAGGGCGAAATATAGCTGAAGCAAAGGTCCAAAGAGGTATATTTCAATGAGATGCACTATCACAGTCAGTATTCCTAATTGCCATGATGCCACTTAACCACATAGTCAGAAAAGGCACAGCCGGATTAAAACTTAGTAAATCCCAAGAACAGATCCATCACCTAATGTACGTGGAAGACATTAAACTATTTTAAAAGTTTTAAAAGAACTGGAAACTCTAGTACACACAGTTAAAATATACAATCAGGGCATAGGGATCGAATTTGGCATCGAAAAATGTGCCATGCTAGTAGTGAAAATCGGTAAACGGCATCTGACGGACGGAATGGAACTGCCAAATCAAGTCAAGATTTGAACGTCCGGAGAAAAGGAAACTTACGAATACTCAGGAATCTTGGAGGCTGACACCATCAAACAAGTGTAGAGAAAAAAAATTCAGAAAGAATATCACTGGAAAACTAGAAAACTACTCGAAACAAAACTATGAAGTAGAAACCTTATCAAAGAAACAAATACCTTGGATGTATCCTTCGTTTGATATTCGGGACTCTTTTTGAAATGGACCTAAGAACAAGAATACTAATGAACATACAGAAGACATTACATTACATAGATGATGCTGACACACTATATGTATCAAGAAAAGAGGGAGAGAGGAATAAGACTTGCCAGCATTGAAGATAGCGTTAAATCATCCATACAACGACTCGAGGACTGCACAGAAAAACACGAAGGAAAACTGATTACAGCCTGCAGACACTATACTGACACCGCGTCGAATAAACAACATCTCACACAAGAAAACCTGGACGTGGATAAGAAAAAGAAACTTTAACAGAGAAACAGATTATCTCCTATTAGCAGCTCAAAACAACGCCATAAGAACCAATTATATGAACGCAAGAATAAATAGGACGCAATAAAATAGTAATTCAGGTTATGTGCTGCAAATATGAGACAATCAATCACACAATAAGCGAATGCATCAAACTAGCACATATGGAGTATAAGACTAGACACAACTGGGCGGGAAAGGTGATGTGAAAGAAATTGAAATTTGACCATAAGAACAAATGGTATATGCACAACACAGCATCTGTCCTAGAGAATGACATATACTCCAATTGGACTTTGACATAAAAAATTGATTACCTTATCTCGGTTAGAAGACCAGATCTTATCATAGTCAACAAAAAAAGAGAACTAGCAAAATTGTCGATTTTGCTGTCCCGGCTGACCACAGAATAAAACTGAAGGAAAGTGAAAATAAGAATAAGTACCTCAACCTTGCAAGGGAATTGAAAAAACTATGGAAAGTGAAGGTGACAATTATAGCACTCGTGATTGGTGCTTTTGGTACAGTCACCAAAGGATAGTTAAAGGGACTGGATGACTTGGAGCTCGGAGGACGAGCGGAGACCATCCAAACTACAACATTATTGAGAACGGTCAGAATACTGAGAAAAGCCCTGGAGTCAGCTTAAGACTTGCAGTCACTAAAACTTTAGTGAAATACCATCAGCTAAAACTGATGTGAAAATCTCTCAAGGAGTAAATAATATAAAATTCTCCAGGATTTTGACACACAAATGGATTATTTAATCTCGGACCTGAAGTAGTAATAATCAACAATAAAAATAAGAACCTGCTGGATAATGGATTTTGCCGTTCTGGTGGACCAGAAGGTAAGACTGTAGGAAGGCGAAAAGAGCGATAAATACCTGGACCCAGCTAGAGAACTGAAAAAAATTATGGAAAATAAAAATGAAGGTGATACTAATTGTAATTGGTGCGCACGGTAAAATCACCCAAGGATTGGTACTGAGACTTGAGTGCTTGAAGATATATGGAAAAAAAGAGGATTTGTCGTGTAGTAGATTTTTCTGTCTCAGTGGATCAAAGAAAGCAAAACGATCAACAAATTCTTGGACCTTGCAAGAGCACTGAAAAAACTGTGGAATATGTGAGTGTCTTTGCCTGGTCGGCTAAGGCTGTATAGTTTATTCGCCTCCCTGTTGAGGGGTAAGACTCTCTGTGAACGAGTTTCTTGGATATGACGCTAAAGAAATTGATGGTGACATTCCTGTAATGCTGGAGCTTTTAGGAAAGTGGAGTAACATTTCATGGCCATCGATCCCAGGTCTACTCTGGCCCGGAGTGATAGCTCCTAACAGCGTCCTATATATGAGTCAAATAAAAATTAATTGTGTACTTATGATAAACTGAATTGTATGAAATAAAACTGTTTTTGACATTTAAACTGTGTACTTATGCTAAAATGAATTGTTTGAAATAGAATTGTTGGGACATTTAAATTGTGTAGTTATGCTAAACTAAATTGCTTGAAATTGAACTGTTTTTGACATTGAACCTGTATACTAATGCTGAGCTCAAATCTTTGAAATAGAAGTTTTGTCATTTAAATGCGTGAAAACAAAAAAAATTCTTATACTAAACTAAATTGTTTAAAACCGAACAGTTTATATGTATAAGAATGAATTTGGGATTAATGATCTACAATGTTTGATATGCCATAAAACTAAACCAAAGTAAACTAACCAAATGTGTAAATGACGGTCATACTATTTATATACGTGTACTTGGAACGTAAATATTTGGAAATAAACCTTAAATTAAAAAACAAATATTGCAAAAATGAAAATACATCATGTTCTCTCTCCATATATATGTGTTATATATATACCTCTATAGTCATCTACAGACAGATCTGTTTCGTTCTATCAAAACTCATCAGTGTGGCTAGACAGTAGCTTCCCGTAGCTGGGATCGAAACCCGGTTGACTTAAACGCCAAGCCAAAGCCTCTAACCAGTCAGTCAGGAGGAGCCATTAGCGACGTAAATTTTAAACGATTATGAATCACAATTACTATTGTTTACATACATCCGTTCAACGGTTGCCGAGACCTCAATTCATATACGAAGAGGCTTGCAATGAACGCTAATGGCAATAGGATTACTTCTTCGCCAGAGAACTCAACCATACGTGGGTAGGGGAGTATATATATATATATATATATATAGGCACACACTCGCGTTCGCGCACTCATACGCATATGTATTTTTCCCCAGTAATTTTCAGTAGTATTTAAATTAGGGGTTACGATTTTTTTGTTTTTTTAAAGGAATGTATAAATATTGTTTCAAATAAAAATACATATAATATCTCCACTATAAAAAATTTTCTTGATTGAAAATTATCATAACTTAATTTTTTTTAATTAAAAAATTATTTTCAAGTAATATAAGACCACCTAAATAATTTGTTGTCTTAATATCTGATGATGGTCATTTATAAATTCATAATGACATTAAAAAAAGTGATTGTTTTTCCTTTTTTTTTAACATATATATATACTTTTTTTTTCTCCGCTCGTTGTGTTTTTATGTATTCTTAATCCCAAATTAATTATACGTCAATAGACGTTGGCATTGAGCATTCAAATTGGATACTCCTACTCATTGGATTTTCTCCTCGGATTATATAATGCAATTATAATATATATATATATATATATTTAGATAGATAGATAGATAGATAATATAAATAAGGCGGATTTTAACTTAGGAGTTCGTAATACGAAATGCAGTCAACGTTTACATCTATTTCGAAGGAAATTCATATTTATGAGCCCGTTTTATTTTCATTCGTACATAGTCAGTAAATATTCGTAAATATTAAATATATTTTATATATAGAGAGAGAGAGATAGATAGAGAGAGATAGATAGAGAGAGAGAGGAGGGAGCAAGCGAATTAAAGAGAGAGAGAGAGAGACATACATGAACTGGACTGATAGATACGTATTAAATTGCACACACCCACATTTATATGCCTGGTTGTGCATATGTCGGAGAGTGTTTTTAAGTGTAGGTAGGTGTGTATATATGTGTGTTTAGATAGATAGATGAATCGATAGATAGATATATTGATAGATAAATAAAATATAAATAAAACGGATTTTAACTTAGGAGTTCGTAATACGAAATGCAGTCTACGTTTACATCTTTTTTTGTAGGAAAATCACATTAATAGCCCGTTTCATATAAGTCAAAACTGTCAGCAGATCATTTATTATAAAACTATAGAGTCTGTGTGTCCCTCCATGGACTGTTTCTTTGACTCCGATTCATTCTAGCAAACCCATGTTCATCACATTTGTAAATATCCTTTTGACTAAAACATAATTCTCCCAATACATCACTTTATCTTCTGTAAATTTCACACGGTTTAACTTCTTTGCCACCAAAGATTTAACGACAGACCTCTATTTAAGCCTGTTGCCCACTCTTATTTGCAGCTGTTTTGAATAATCTCAAAAATTATTTTGGTAAGATGAAGATTATTGTCGCTATAAACCAATTCCAAATAATGCGAAGTTAATATTTCTGAAAAAAGTTCCAAAAAAAAACGTGTATTTGCTTTTTTTAAAGAATTCTTTTATTTATTGATTGATGCTCGTAATGGAGTCATAGATAGTAAAAAATACATGAAGGAAGCTTTGGCGCTAAGATCTGTAAAAAGTAAAAATGTTTTTGATTAATCCTTAGGAGATGTTCACACCTAAGAGCTATATGGAACTGGTTTATATTATGAAAACATGTAAGGAGATAAGGTAAAGCTAGTCATGCTTAATCTTTAGATAAGTGCATATGTAGTCTTTACGTGTGAACATGAAAAAGCTCTGAAATGAAACTCTGTAAAAAATCTTACTTCCATGTATATACATTTACGCTACCTCTGTTCGCACAAAAATATGCTGTCGGTTGCTTGTTGTTATTTTGCATATCTTCACTTTATTAAAACCAAGCCGTATATATATATATATATATATATAGTTCAATAGCTCAGCATTTAAAAAAACATTCATGCCCAACAACACAACTACGAAAAATTCTCACCGACAAACAATAATATTAGAACATCAAAATAATAAACAAAAACTTCAGATTCTCGAAGCACTACATATTAGAAACCTGCAACCAACACTTAATAGAATTAATTTTCAAACCAGTGCTGATGTACTTAAATGTCTTTAGCTACTGGCACTAATTATAGAATTACATTTAAAAGCAAACGCCATAATCTTCAACGGCAAAGACGCCCTTACACAGTAGTAATATGCTAAAACAAAAGTTACATCACTTTTGTAATAGATCCTCCCCTGATGGTGGCCCAAAATCGGGCAGAAAGTACTAGGGATACATACAACTATGGACAATACATAAATCAATTCCCCCCGAATACGATAAAAGTAATACGGGGATTCGAACGGATCCAGAAGAAAATATGTAGACATAAAATGTCTATTATGTTTAATGAAATTTGCATATATATATATATATATATATATATATATATATATATATATATAATTTTGATTTGTTAAAGAAAAGTTTTTGGTTAACTATATTTCTAAACGAGTTCTTAGATTTCATTTGTTTGCACACAGATAACTGATTTCACGTACTCCAAATACAAATCATTCTATTCAATATCAATCATTTGTTTGCCTACTGTTAAATGATTTTAAGTCGTCCTTTCTAACCCTAATAATTCTATCTAATACCTATCATATGATTGCCTTCAGTAAATTGATTTCAGTTATTCCTTTTTAACATTAGTCATTCAATTTATCTAGTATTCCTATATAATATAAATAATTTCCACACGGTGGTATAATTTCAAATGACTAGGAATAAAATCCCTACTAAAGGATCCTGCAGTTCTATTTGACCCATTGATGGGAACATAATTTGTACCTTTGGTCTGGGTGAGAGTGAACCAGCGATTAATGGCAATGAAGGAGTACTCCCCATTTTTCATTGCTCCAGGACTGGAGCTTCATGATCCGATGCAGTTTAGTGTCATACCTAGGACTCCAGTTAGGATGGGATCTTACCCCTCGGCAAAGAGATGCAGTCTGCATATTCTACAGAATATATGATGTCTAGGCTCGCATTCAGATGCATTTACATACATATATGCTGTGCCTATACGCATATTTATTCATATAGACACACTCAAAACTACACACATATGCATTATTGTATGTAAAAAATGTTTATCCGGAGAGAGAAGAGCTTATAGTGTCACATTATGCAAATTCATAATCGATGTTTAAATCATAGAATTGGCGATTTGTACCGATAAAAAGGACGGCTATATCAGCTATTATGTATTCTTAAGTTAATCAAAATCTATCCTTCACATCATTTTATCCAGACTCAATTTTTTTCATATTTATATCGACTTTTAAAAAATTACTTTTGAAATGCTTTCCCCTAAATCATCTCTTTGAGTGGAATGGCTTAGTATTGAAGATGATGGACTTGAAAACTGACTTTTATTCGTTTTATTTTTTTATCTTTTATTTTCATTTTTATTAATTTTTTTTTTTTTACCCACTTCCAACAATTAAATGTATTTGGTATTATCCATTCTTATTGCATTCATTCTCTGTCACGTATTTTCCATTTGATGAGGTTTAAGTCATGTCTCCTTGTCTTATTATTCTGTTCGAAGGCATTTTTGTTCGCCCACACACATCGCACTAAGCCCCGCCCAAACAACGGTGAAATCCAAAAAGAAAATGAAAAATCGTGAGAATTTTCGTTGATTCTATTTGAATACATTGAGACACAACTCAAATTAAAATAAGTCAGAAAAGTATGAATTCCTTCCATGAAAGACAAAAAACTCGGAGTCAAACAATTTTGTCGACTCTTCCGTTTTTTTTTTCAATTCATTACACTATTTCAACGACATATTTGCCTGATATATTAATGTATAAAACGACCTTTTGTATTGTGTAGTGCTTTGTAAGTTAAGGATACGAGTAAGGGAAAAATCCTGGAACTTCGTATTTTATATAGTTGCGTAATACCTGTCAAAAACAATGGGTTATATACGCATAAATATGCACATGTAATATACTTGCAGCCTTCGTACCCACGGCAAACCTTTGACGAACAAATGGATAGCCACATGAACTCTCGCGTTAAGCATGAGAAACGGTCACTTAAAATTTGTGATTTTTAAATTGGCCAGTCACTATGTCTATCAGTAACTGACAAAAGACAAGACAAGTATGGAGTTTAAAATTACGAGGGTTACTTAAACCTTCCTCCATTGGTGCTGACTTACAAATAATGGAACGATTGGATCAACTTAAAATCCCACTTGAGTTATTCCAGCTTTGAAGCTTATCTAAATGATTGCTGAAACACGCTAATAGCATGAGTGGCACCTTTTCTTGGATCACCAGTCTGACTTTTTTCCTCTTATATATATATATATATATATATAAACAACTGCTTTGTCTGGAATAGAATGCAGCACAAGATCAGTTATTTTTTAGCAGAGTCTTACACATTTTAGTTCATTTTCCTTCTTTTAGATAGATTACCATACCAACTTACTTCTTATCTATAACTGGAGTAAGAATAGATGGATTCAAACCATTCCAAGGAGCATTAATTCTCTGTGAAATGGGTTGCGGTGTCTATTTTTCATTATATAGCATTTAAGGTATTTCCAAATTAAAGTATTATTTCTTATTTTAACTGATACGCACTTAATCAGAGTAGGTCAGTCATCAGAGTGTATTTTTTAATGAAAAAATATCGTGATGAAATAGTTGAAGTAGTCTTCAATCACCAGAGTCTCTTCTATGAAATAACATAGAGGACGAAAAAAATGAGTAGCTGAAATATGGATGGATGCATTTAATAACTATGGTTTCATCTTTTAGCATTTGATGAATTCAAACTTTTCCAGACGGAATTAAACTTTCAGTTCTGCATACCATTAGAAGAACAATGAACCACCAAAAACAATGCCACGAAACAACTGTAGCCTATTTCTTAACGTATAAAATACAAAAGAAACAATCTAGAAATATTCACGGACATCTAAAAGAACTAAGATAAACTTTAAAAAAAACAATGATAGAGGTGCCCGTGGTGTAATGGTACTATTTACCAAACCTCTCCGCTCGGGCATGATATGACACAAGGTCAATTTTTAAGCGGAGTTTAACAGGTTTGAATTCAGAGTTTTCCTTCTCCTAGACTAGTTGCCTCACCAAGGCTGAAGAACCTAGTCCGTCCTACTATTTACCCATAGCTGGAGGGAGAATAAGGGGGTTCATACCTTTCCCAAGGGTATTTGCCCGAAAGTGAACATAATAGCGCGACTGGAGTACGAACTCGCGTACTACGATTCCGCAGTTCATCGCTTTAACCATTACACCACGAGGACACCCCGTGGTGTAATGGTTATCGTCGTAGAAAATGGATACAGCGACACTAGTTCAAATCCTGGACGAGACTGATTGCATTTCAGATACCTTTGGGAAAGGTATGGATCCAATTATTCCCTCTAATGAGTGTCCTGATATGACATTAAACAGTCTGATGGCGAGGTCCCAATAATACTGGGGCTTTTGGGAATACGGAGCGCCCCTTCATTGCCATTGTTCCCAGGTCTACTCTGGCCTGGTGGGGTAACACCTGATAGGGTCCTATCACTAGGTTAAATAAAAGTAATGCATACTGATGCTAAACTGAATTGTTTTGTTAAACTAAATAGCTTGAAATAGACATGTTTTTCACAATTAACTGTGTGTAAACAAAATCTGTACTTATACTAAAGTGAATTAGCTGAATTAGAACTGCTTGACTAAACTGAATAGCTAGAAATAGAAATGTTTTTCACAATTAAAGTGTACTTACATTTAAACTACGAGCTTATGCTAAACTGAATTGTCAGAAATTGAACTGTTTTTGACATTGAAACTGTACTTACAGTAAACTGAATAGTTTGAAATAGAAATGTTTTTGACAATTAAACTGTGTACTCATGCTAAACTGAATTGTTTTAAATAGAACTGATTTTTTACATAAAAATGAATTTGGTGTTAAATAACCTAGAAAGGTTGATATGTCATAAAACCCAACCAACCAACCAACCAAACAAGCAAACAACTAAAAACAAAGATAGAATAGAAATGTATTTAACTCAACAAAATTAGTTAAAACAAACAGCAACCAATCAATGTAAAATACAGACTAACCTCATTTAGATTTGCGGAACAGACAACACATTGGCTGTCAAAAATGCAAAAATAAAAGATGCTGTTCATGTGATATAATCATTGAGGGAAAATCTTATTACATCGAAAAACCCCAAAACACTTTCATAATAAATAGAAATCTTAGCTATAATTATAAAAATGTAGTTTACATAATCCAATGCACGAAATGCAACCCTCTTTATATAGGATGCACACAAACGTTATACAACTGAGTATTTCATCATAAAATTTGTATGAAATTATTAGTAAAAAGAATTTATGCATCGAAACACCTTTACGATACTAGTGACGTTAACTTTAAAATAATGCCAATCTAGCTGACAAATGATTACTCATTATTTTAAATCAAAGAAAAAATTCATTTAAATATTTAAGCCATCATGAAATAGAACCTAACTACATTTGCGTACTAGCGTGCGTGCGCGCACACACATAAACACATAGGCGCTCACACATACAAATACAAATACATTTAAACACACCAACTAGCCAAAAAGCATAACCACGCATGGAAATAAATACATTCTCAAACACATTAAATCTACACCGTGGACTTAAAATATATGTGCGTCCCAGTGTATGTATACATAGGGGCGCGTCCTGCTGAGGTTGGAGCCCTGGCCTCGGTGTTCGAAAAATCAGCTACAGAGCTCAAACAATCAAAACTACTAAAATGCAAGCAAACACTACAAATAGCCACATTTAACGTAAGAACCTTAAATAGAATAGGACAACTCCCAGAGCTAATCGCATCGGCCGAAGAACATAAGATAGACATAATATGCATACTAGAACACAGATACACGCACACAGAAGATATCAAATATCACGAAACTGGCAATGGCTGGTCGCTCGCCACTGTATCCGCATGGAAAAACTCTGTCAACGCCGCAATAGGAGGGGTAGGATTACTTATAGGACCTAGAGCACTAAAAACGCTTAATAGCGTTGAGAAAATACAACCTAGAATGATGGCAGCTACATTTGACGGAAACCCCAGAGCAACAATCATCTCATGCTACAGCCCCACCAATGTTAGTGAAGAAAATGAACTAGTCACCTTCTACGATGAGTTATCCTCATTAGTGCATAGCATCCCGAAACACAACATGTTAGTCATTGGCGGAGACATGAATGCACAAATCGGGAAAAACGGAAACAACAAATACAGCCTCCACAACACGTCAAATAGGAATGGGCAACATCTAACAGATTTCATGATAGAAAATAGATTAGCATGCCTCAATACAAACTACCAAAAAAGAGAGGGCAAACTATGGACATACACGTACGCAAACAATACTAAAGCTCAGATAGACTACGTCCTTATAAACAAGAAATGGAAGAATAGTGCATTGAATTGCGAGGCATACTCCTCGTTTGAGGGTGTGTCCACCGATCACCGAATAGTCACGGCGAAAATACGATTAAGCCTACGAAAAACGCCAAACGAACAGCGACCACCAAACACTATGACTGTGCCCTATTAAACAACAAAGATATAAGAGATAAATACGTAGTAGAATTAAGAAACAGATTCGAAACACTACAAGAAAAGACGGAGAAAAGTACACCAAACGACGAATATGAACATTTCGTCAATGCACACCTCGAGGCAGCAGCAAAATACATTCCAACAAAAATTAAAACTGAATATAGAGTCCCATGGGAAACTTTAGCGGTGAGAGAAAAACGTGCACTCGTGAAAACAGCCTCCAAAAACTATCGAAAAAACCCAACAAACACAAATGCCTTAAAACTAAAAACGGCACAATATCAATTAGCAGGCATATATATAAAGGAACAGACAGAATACATTCAAAATCAGATAGATAGGATTAGAGACTCGGTGGAAGATAGACAATCTAGAATAGCCTGGCAAACAATAAACAAAGTGAGCAGAAGAAAGAACACAGCCAAAACAAAACTTAAAGCAGCAAACCAACAAGAAAGAATAAAACTGTGGAAACAGCACTTCGAAAACTTACTTGGAAACCCACCAAAAATAACGCATGAACCAATCACCAGAATAATTAGCAAACAATTAGACATTAAACTAGGACCGTTCACACAAGAAGAACTCGACTCGGTTCTCTGAAAAATTAAAAATAGGAAAGCTGCAGGGCTGGACGAAATTCCCCCGGAAGTATGGAAGACCAGACAATTCGACGACATACTGCTCCGACACTGCAACGCAGTATACAATCAAAATCCGATAGACAGATGGATGAAGGGATGCATACTCCCCTTCCCTAAAAAGGGGGACCTCGGATTAACCAAAAACTACCGAGGCATAACACTTACATCCATAGCTGCCAAAATCTACAATGCCCTACTACGAAACCGAATAGAACCCAAAATCGACAATATACTTAGAAAAAACCAAAATAGCTTCCGAAGAAATAGATCCACGACCTCACAAATATTAACCATCCGCAGAATCCTTGAAGGTGTACGGGCAAAGAACCTACAAGCGACATTAATATTTGTCGACTTTACCAAGGCTTTCGACTCCATTCACAGAGGAAAGATGGAACAAATCCTACTAGCGTACGGCATACCTAAAGAAACCGTAGCGGCAATAATGATTCTCTATAGAAACACTAAAGTAAAAATACGATCACCGGATGGAGACACAGAATATTTTGACATTGTAGCAGGAGTACTACAAGGGGACACGCTGGCCCCATACTTCTTTATCATTTGTCTAGACTACGTACTTAGAACATCGATTTACAAAATCAAAGAGAATGGCTTCGAACCGACGAAGAAAAGAAGCAGAAGATACCCCGCAACAACAATTACCGACGCCGACTACGCCGATGACATCGCGATACAGGCAAATACACCTGCCCAAGCTGAAACACTTCTGCATAGTTTGGAACGAGCAGCAGCAAGCATAGGCCTCTATGTTAATGCACACAAAACGGAATATATGTGCTATAACCAAACGGGGGACATCTCCACTCTAGAAGGAACCCCACTTAAACTAGTAGACAAATTCACGTACCTAGGAAGCAGCGTCGAATCAACCGAAAAGGACATCGAAACGAGGCTAACGAAAGCATGGACAGCTATCAATAGGCTATCGATTATATGGAAATCAGACCTAACCGATAAAATGAAACGCAGTTTCTTCCAAGCAGCGGTCACATCGATACTGCTATATGGATGCACTACATGGACGCTAACAAAACGGCTGGAGAAGAAACTAGATGGCAATTACACAAGAATGCTGCGTGCAATCCTGAACAAGTCCTGGCAGCAACACCCCACAAGACACCAACTGTACGGCTACCTGCCCCCTATCACGAAAACTATTCAAGTTAGACGAACCAGACATGCAGGACACTGCTGGAGAAGCAGAGATGAACTCATAAGAGATGTACTCCTATGGATCCCCACACATGGCCGCGCAAAAGCAGGGCGACCAACTCGAACGTACATTCAGCAGCTATGTGAGGATACAGGATGTTGTCCTGAAGACCTACCTAGGGCGATGAACTATAGGGAGGAGTGGCGAGAGAGGGTCAGGGATATCCGTGCTACCTGCACGATATGATGATGATGATGATATATACGTGCACACATGCACTGACACCATTTACAAAAGCACACACTAATACTAATAATGACGTTATTAATTCAACTCTCTCAGCCATATATAGAAAGCATACATCCATATACACAAACACATTCATAAGAAAAAACACATGCCCACACATACATGAACTAAACTTAAGCAAGGTAAAATTGAAAGAAGATCTAAAAAAAAGAAGTTCATTAATAAAACATTCAAAATTGTCACGGAAAATTAAATCCAATTGGAAAGCCTCCTACATTAAATCTGGAGCCAACTAGAACCAACCAAACCTAGGAATCTCCTAATATTATATATATCAGCTCAAAATTCAACCGCCTGAAGAGGACTGGTAAGACAGAAACACACGTCGCATATATATATATATATATATACTCCTACCCCTGTAGGGTTGAGCTCTCAAGCGAGGGAAGTAAATGTGTTGCCATTAGCGTAATGCAAGGTTCTTCATATGAATCGTGCTATCAGTAACCGTTAAGCGTATATATCTAATCAAAAACAATTGTGATACATAACCGGTTATATTGCGCTAGTTTCCTCGTGGTTGAGTGGTAGAATCTTGGATTGACGTTTAAGTCAACCGGGTTTCGATCCCAGCGTCGGGAATCTATCCTGTCTTGACACATTGAAGAGTTCTGATAGAACGAAACAGAACTATCTATGGATGACTATATATATATATATATATACGTGGTGCCTTCAATAAGTTTTTGTACAGGCATTTAAAATTGGCGTAGACTCTTAAAAATTCAGTATGTTATTGCTATACATCTTTTGGGATGATTGACCAATGATTTCAGGTTCAAATCAACAGCTACAGCAGCAATTGGAATACACCCTACTAAGGCCTGATTGTCACAGCTGGTGGATTTAAAAAATGCTATCTGGACATAAAGACACTTTAGAAAAACGGTATGCAATAAAATTCTGTTTTCAACTTGGAAAAAATGCCACAGAAACGTATGGAATGCTTCAGACTGTTTTCAACCATCTTGCATGAATCGAGCATCAGCTTTTGAGTGGCACAAGAGATTCAAGGAAGACAGGATGTCAGTGCGGGATTATGAAAGGTGTGGCAGGAGTAAGGAAGTCAATACACCAGACTTGATTGGCAAAAGGCTTAGGCTAAGGGTTACTATGATGAGGTTTAAAGGGAGTTCAGGAAGAGATTCCGTCGGAAGAGGTCAGCACTCTTCAAATCGGGTCAGTGGCATTTCCACCAGGACAATTCACCAGTCCTCAACTCCATCCTTGTCACAGACTATTTGACCAAGATGGGCATCAAGACAGTTGCTTACCCTCCCTACAGTCCAGACCTTGCTCCCTGTGATTTTGGTTATTCCCTAAGCTCACAGGCTGTCGTTATGAGACAATTGAGGAGATGAAAGAGGCTGTGACGAAGGTCATTGACACGTTGAGACAAGAGGACTTTGATGGGGCCTTCCCGAAGTTGTTGGGACGGTACAACAAGTGTATTGCACCCGGAGGAGATGACTTCGAAGGGGACTTGAATTTCATGTGTGTAGTATCAGTAAAAGTGCCCATACGAAAAAAGTCTTGAAATTTATTTAATGATCCTCGTATATATATATATATATATATATATATACGGAATCATAATGAAAGAACGTAAATACCAGATTTGACATTATTTACAAAATTTTAAAAATTTACATATATTATTTATAACATTTTTACAAATGTTTTTATAAAATTATATATATATATATGTGTGTATCTTCTTCATAGTGGGCCAAATTGCAGGTGATTTCATCTTCCCATAATCGTGGATGCCTTCCGAGTGGCTATTTTCAGCCTCTATTATGCCACTGGCCAACTGCACCGATCTACCTATTTTCTGTGACAATAGCGACTTACTTCTGCTATTAGTACTCCGTGATATCTTGTCCTTCACTCCGCTCTGATTCTGAATTACCTCGCTTCAGGCTGTGCTCATACAATGATATTCACAGCATAGGTTTTTCCATATGGAAAAGAAATATATATATATATATATATATATATATATATATATAACATTTCATTTGTTGAAGGTTTCATTGCTGTATGGAATACCAACTCAACAGAGGATCGTAATCTTTAAGCGTTTTGTCAACTTTCACAAGTGCAATAATTTGTGATACTGCTTTGAATTTTTGTGTGTGAAGCACTTTACAGATTTTATGAATTAAAAAAACGCTTTTAGCTTTAATTTTAATTACATTTATATCTACACACACATATATATATATATGTGTGTGTGTGTGTGTGTTTTTAGTGGGGCCCATGTTGTTCCGTTGAAAGGAAAAAAATGATTGGTTGTTTGGTTGCATTTTATGTCATATCAACATTTGTAGTTCATTTAATGCCAAATACTGTTTATACTTATATCAATATATATGATTTGTGAACGTAAGTTTGTAAAAAAACGCCTTTAAACGAGCCAGATTTAATTTATTTGCACACAGTTAAATGGTTCTAAGTATATCTATCTGACACTAATAATCCAATTTACGATTAATCATTCGTTTTTACATTGTTAAATGTTTCCAAGTTTTGCTATATAATACTAGCAATTCATTTAACATCAGACTTTTGTTTTCATACTATCAAATAATCAAACAATTCTATTTAACCCATTGATGGGTCCCTACCACAAAAGGACAGTGTGAATCTGGTAGAAATTAAGGGTTTCTCCACATTACCCAAGCATCAAAACACACCATCAGATGGTTTAGTGACATAACCAGGTCACACGTCGAGAGAACTTTACCCCTTTGCAGAGATGCAGTCGGCCTGTTCTACTGCTTCAGCTGACTGTGGTAGAAGAAAAAGAATAATTGAAAGAGGGATTAATATTTTCGATAAACTCTAAAGTTTTTAGGCAGTTAGGTTAAGAATTTCACCTTTATGTTATCTCTGAGAGAAAAAAAAAACGATAAGGATCGGGGTGATCGCGATCGTAGGGTAGATTAATTTTAGAAATAATATCCGTTTTGAAATGATAGTGAATATTCTCCAGTAATATTTGAAGGTAAATCTTGATTTAAATGAGTCTGTTGGGTAAAATAGACTCTACTCATTTACATCACTGATTTTTTTCCTTTGAAAAAGTTCAGATTTTTAGACTTAATTCAATAACGAAAAAAAAAAACCTTGCTGAAGTCGATAGGCATTTATCCAAATATAGCGACATAATGTAATTTTCTTTTTGCCGTCCGAATAACTAGTTTTTATTAGATATATTTTTGAGTTAATTCAGTGAGGAAAATGCTCTGTTCTCTTATGTCTAAGACCTAATCAAACAATGTCGGCAACTTGGTGAAAACTAAAATAGATTTACCCCGTCACGACAATATGTCGGCGTTATTGTCAACGCTAGGCTTTGTCAAATACTAATATCAATCAGCAACAATGAGCTTCCGATAAAAATATAAAAAAATAGATATCTATCTCTTATTTCTTATGCTTCAGGAAAAGAATGCCAATTTTATCTTTTTTCGCCTTTATTTAAGTAAGTAGATTAATGTGTAATTTCTGATAGCGTAGTGGTTAAATAATAAAAACTGAGGTGCAGATATCGTCTGACTAATGCTTTATGTTAAACTCGTTTTTGTATATCTATTGGTCATCTTATAATAATATGATAGAAAGATGTTTTGGGAGAGACAGTTGTTGTTAACTTAGAGGGTATTAATATCTAAACAATGCCCACTCCACGGAAATTGTATGGAAAACCACATTAGAGGCAATCGTTCTCAAAGAAACTTATTTCTGGATTAATGATCACAATCATACTTATCACTTAAGGTTAACTAAAGTCCATTGGCCTAATGAGTTGACGGTTCGCCAATGGTCCGGAAGACCGGGGTTCAATCCCAGGTCGAGTCATACCAAAGACTTTAAAAATGGTACTTGATGGCGACTTGCTTAGCACTCAGCACTATAAGGTTAGGATCAAGGTTAAAGTGGAGCAATCTTGGGAATGGAGTAGTAGCCCACCCCTATACCTCGGTGTAGCAGCTTTTGAAAAGGGAGCTTTTGGGTCATCCTCGACTAAGGTCGCTGCGGTCCATATGGATGTCCTCAGAATAATTGTTTTGCTCAGCCCCCTTTTAGCCAAGAAGAATTTTTAAAAAATGCATTTTTTAAGGAAGCATTTACACACACTAAAATAATTTGATAAAAAGATTTCTTAGAATAAATAAAAAAAAAAACACATGTTATCAAAATTAATCTATTTTTAATTTACCTCTCCAAAGGCCATTTTTACATCAAAGTAAAGAGGTTTTGAATTTAGAGTTTTTCTTCTTCTAAACTGGTTGTCTAACCAAAGCAATAGAAGCCAACTGCTCTGCTCGCAGGGTGGTGAGTAGAATAAAAGCATTCATGTTTTTTGCCAATGGCATAAGAACGAAAAGAAATGCAAACGACTTCGTCCAAAACTTGAACTTGGGTCACCGATTTTGTTTTCAGGAAGCTAAGTGTGCCTCTATTCTATCAAAATGAATATTCATGATAGGCTCCGTGTGAGATATCCTTCGTTGTGAGTTATTTTCTTTTTCGAAACTGACAGTTTACTGCAAGGATTATAATTGAGGACAATGAGAACACGAAAAGAAATAGGTTGGCGTCGCGTCAAAATCAATCAAAAAAGAATTTCAAAAGTGCTTCGACTAATATTTTATGGAAATGAATATACAGGGTGCCCCACAAAAGATTGGCACATTTTAAAAGTATAAACTTTCTTGATTTTAATTTAATTTTTAGTATTAATTATCAGATATTAAGAAATAAAACAAATCAAGTTACAGAGTAAAAAACAAAATAGAATAATAGAATTTTACAATTTAAGTGACAGATCTACCATTTCAACAGAAAGAAAATATTGCGTCATCGATTTTAGTGAGAGGAATCCTTCAAGTACAAGCATGATAAAGAGCTTAGTGTACGGACAAAAAACTCGTGACACAGTGATAGACAGGTTAAAAATTAATCATTGCAAAAGTGTTTGCCCAGAGGCAACAGCGAAAGCCGTATTTCTTTCAGGGGTCAGTCTTTTATGGGGTACCCTATTTAAATAAGGGAACAAAACTCAGCAATTAATGACAACACTCGCGAAACAAAGCCAAAAACAACTGAATTCAAGATTATATCACCCAAATGTGATGCCTCACCCTAAAATTCGCCATTCCTCGTCTATTCCTTGCCACGGGTATAATTACAATTTCATAATTAATCAAATCTTTCAGTGGTGCAGTTGATTGCGACCTATACTTAAAAAATTAAGCTTCAAGGTATCCATAGAAGAAGTTATCACATGTTGTGAGAGAGCTGAACAATAATGTTCTAAAAATAAGTCTCAGTCGTAAACTTACAAAATTCATAATTTCCTACCATAACGGCAACTAAAATAGGATGGATGTTGCTACTATAGCTGCTGTTCAAAGACATACTTCTTATCTCCTCCCTGATACAAGTTCCTCTGCTGCGTGAATTTGAAATCCGTGATGTCATTCTCATCGACCCTATATAATTAGCCATGCTCTTGCAATGTACCTGATAAACAATTATTGTGAAAGATATATAAGTTGGCCAACCTTTTTCAAGGGCGACCCGAAGGCCACTTTCCATAGCTATTACAATTGTAGGGGAGGGCGCTACTCCTTTCCTTGGATTGTTCTATTTACCCTTGATCCGTACCTAATTATACTGAGTCTTACGCAAGAAGGCACCAAGTACCATGTTTTGAGTTCGGTTTGACTCGACCGGACATTGAACCCCGCTCTCCTTGACTTTTGACGAACACTCTAAACATCATGCCAATGGGCCGATCTATGGATTTATTGATGTATTTTGGAGCACCAATGTGGTAGATAGTTCACTGATCAGCATTATGGAGTTTAAACCTTATGTTACTCAATATGATAATGTAAATTTTACAAACAACGTACGAGTACCTTTTTGTATGGCAGGTAAAATGACTAGTAATTGTTTACATCAGTCATGCAAAGGAAGAGAGTCCCAGTGAACAGTTTATCATAAATAGCGTGATGATGCTCCCAGGTTTATTTCGACAGTTTTATGACTTTAATCTGAGGTGTAAAACCGGTGGATAACTGTATTGTTTGACAGGTGTCTGGTTGGAATGAATGTCAACCAAAGATCAAGAGGATGATTCGGTAATGCATTTTTTACACGAAAACGTCGTGTACATTTTTACACAGGTTTCTTACAGGTGATGATAAGTCGATCATTTTTCATTACGTAAAACGCTATGGTCAGTAGATCAAATGAAACAGACCTGCTCACTAACTGCAAAGTGGTCGTCATCTAAAGAAGATCATGTTGAGGGTATAGAAGAATATCCAAGGAATTAGCCATTACGAACTGTTAGACGATTATCAAACAATAACTTCTAATCTCGACTGCAATCAACTTCGTCATTTGAAAATGGCTTTGAACGATAAAAAATCACGTTTAGTCAACAAAAATGGAGATATTTTGCATCATAATCATACCAGTCCTCACACAGCTTAAATGACTAGAGATCTCTTAGTGGAGTTCCGATGAGATTAATTGCTTAATGCTCCCTTTTTTTACCTTGATCATTCTGTTTATCACTTATTTATGGTCTTACTTTGACATCAAGAGGTTGAACACGATATGGCCATATATTTTGCGTCAAAGTCAAAAGAATTTTACGAGTCAGGCATCTATAAACTAGTTGATCGATAGAATAATATTCTAGGCATCAATAGAGGCTATGACATTTATTAAATAGTTCTACCTGGATAAGGTTTTCATTCAAAATATATACTCTGAAATTTTACATTAAATTCGTTCCAAACAGAAATTCGATGTTGAAATTTTAATTTTGATAACACAATAGAAATTTTAATTTTAATAACACGATAGAAAACAAATTCCAGATGTTGATATTATCATACGAGAGAACTCGGGGAAATTATAAAAGATTGTTGACGAATGTTCCTTCTACAGATTTATGTAAGCCACGAACTATTGTTATTACCCTGTCAGCTGGAACTAAAAAATACACTGACCGCTTCAATGTAGAAGAAAAACCTCACGAACAAGTGTCCTGATATGACACTAAACAGTCTGATGGTAAGGTTCCAGTAATGCTGGAACTTTGAGGATTGAGGAGTACCTCATCACTGCCATCGCTCCCAGGCCCGAACTGACCCGGAGTGGTAGCACTAGATAGAGTCCAATCTATGGATCTAGTAGAACTAAACTGTGCACTTATGATAAACTGAATTGTTTGAAATGGAACTGTTTTTGACATTGAAACTGTGTACTTATGCTAAAGTGAATTATTTGATATAGAACTTATATTAAGAGAATTGTTTGAAATAGAAGTGTTTATATGTATAAAAATGGGTTTAGCATTAATAACCTTCAATGATTGACGTGCCATAAAATCAAATCAAACCAAACTAAACCAAACCAAACCAAACCGAACAACTGCTACGAATGCAACTCTATGGTCTAGTAGAATATCGATTTTGTATAAGAAGATAGAAAGCCAAAAAATCACTGGAACTGAAAAATCCCTATTTTCACCTATCTTTTACCTTGTATCTTAATGCTCTCACCTTTTCCCTTATGAATTATTATAAGTAAAATATAGGATATAATGACAAAACATCATATTTCTATAGAATGGAGATTAGAGTCGAGAAGATTGAATCATGATTGCCCAGTCAGACGAGGCTGTAGAATAAACCGATTGCTTCTCTGTAGAGGAGTAAGACTCCTAATGAGTATCAGTTTAGTTCTATTTGACCCATAGATAGGGTCCTATCAATGGGTCAAATAGATCTTAACTGCGTACTTATACTAAACTGAATTGTTTGAAATGGAATTGTTTTTGACATTGAAACTGTGTACTTATGCTAAACTGAACTCTTTAATATATAATTGTTTTTAAATTGTACTAAACTCTGTATTATGCTGAACTGAATTGTTTTAAATAGAACTGTTTTTGATATTGAAACATTTATACTAAACTAATTTGTTAGAAACTTTTATCAAAATGAGTTAATTTGACGGTAAATGACTCGAAAAGGGTTGATACGTCATAAACCAACCAACCAACCAACCAACTAAAATCCTGAATAACATCACCAATGGATTTAAAGAGAACATCAAGATGGAAGTAAAAAAATGGAAAAATGTCAACCTTTTTCAAATATACTTGCGCAGCCTTATCAGATGAAGGCCTAAACCATAATTTCTCGTTAAAATTGCGCAGACAACAGCAACGCAGATAAACTGAAAATAATATGACAAGAAAAAACATCTTTCTGACATCCAAAATCAAATTCATGTTCCCACTTATTATCTCAATATTTCTTTACGCTTTCTGTATGCTTAGGAATTCTGAACCTTCTTTGCTGACAATTAGAGACTCTTTAAAACTCAGCCCTCTCGGCTGGGGCTGGACAATACACCGACTGCATCTGTGCAGCAGAGTAAGACCCTCCAGCGCCAACAAGTGTCCAAGATATAACACTAAACTGCATCTGATTGTAAGCACCCCCCTGTAGATGCTTCATTGCAATTGATTCCTGGTCAAATCTGACCCGTAGTGATGTCACTGGAGAGTGTCATATCCATGGATCAAATAGAACTGTTTCACCATTGAAACTGAGCGCAAAAAATGACTATTGTTGAATTGAACTGTTAAAAAAAGAACTGTTACATCATTTAACTGTGTTTAAACAAATGATTGCTGTTTGATTCATTTCCACAGCAATGCCTGGAACCATTTAAGAGAGTGAAAATAGAATTATTCGTGTGGAATACCTGAAACCGTTTACTTGTATTGGAAATAGAATTATTCGTATTACATAGAACTATTTGACTGCGTGCAAATGGACGAATAGCGTTGAATTGAATGATAAATGTTCAATAACAATACATAAAACTAGTTCACTGTGTGGAAACAAATGATTAATATCAAATAGAGTTATAAGTGTTAGATCACAATCATTGAAGCCCTTTAACTGTTGAACAATAGCAATATTTGTATTCAAACAAATTAGTTCTCAATCATTTAAAATTAAACTAAAAAGTATTTAGTCATAAATTACATATGTGTAACCATATACTGAGTGAAAAGAATTTGACTAATGATAAATTAATTTTTTCTTGTTACATAGCAATACATGAAACCATTTAACTGTGTTCAAGCAAGTGATTCGATAGAATTATCCATGTTATGAATACTGAAGCCATTTAACTGTGAGCAAAATATGAATTCAAGCTAGTTTTAAAATGTTATCAGCAAAATGTGTCAACAAATCATATATATTTAATATATATGTATTGACAGGATTTTGCATTAAATAGCCTATAAGTGTTGATATGCCATAAAACATAACCTGGCGATCATTAAAATTCTGGCGATAAAATGCTACCGTAATATCTCGTACAGAGATCACATTATAAATAATGAGGCTTGAAAATAGTAACTACAGCTTTCAAGTCCTATGACTGCACAGATGGAACATTGTAAACAAAAGAAAAAATGATGTGGTAATAGACGTACATCTTTCGGCTATGCAAAAACCCTGCTGCTAGACACAGTTTTGGGCATAAGACGAATGAACAGGTCAATCTTTCGCTCAGTCACAAAGTATAGCTCATAGTAGGGGTAGATAGCGAGTGATCGTCTAAGAGACATCAGTGGTACCCTACGACACCACCTTGCCTGTCCCTCGGTCTTTTGGCTGGGTAGGCGCACAGCGGCTATTGACCAACAAATATAGCACTGGATCTCGTTGTCCAGTTTGAGCTATAATCAGACATCAGTGCCAGGACCCATGTTTGGGTCGATGTCCAGCTAGGCTCATCAGGCCTACATTGCACTAAGTGAGCCGATGACCAGCGAAGTCCGGCAGGGTTCTAACCTCGGCTTGTGCCTGACCTTCCCTCCCCTTACCCCTACTATAATGGATCTTCGGGTCATTGACCTTGTGTCAAGTCCTGACTGGCAGAGACAAATAAAGCCTTTGCAACACCCCCTGAAGTTGAATGAGGATGATCATTGTTGTTGTAGCATTCCCACCCCCAGTTGCTTTCTGAGTGAATTGACAACAACTGTCGTGGTAAGTAAGGGAAACAGACACACGGGAGTTAAAGATTTTTAAAAGGATAATTCAGTTTTTGAAAGACAGAGAAGTAAGAACCTTATGTTCTGGAGCAAGCGAAACCATGTCCCTTTTGTGGAGGTTTACAAGTTATGTAACAATAATATCTTTCTTGAATCGACTCATAAAATAACACTTCATGTTTTCCTGATTTATGACTGGTCAAGAGGGAGAGGCTGAGATACACTCATAAAGGGGGTTTCATTTTTTGTACAACGTCTGTCTTTTTCTCTGTCTATGAATTTGGTGTCATCTATTCACCTTCTCTTTGTCTCTGGTAACATTCGTCGAGACCCAGCGGCAGAGTCTGAAGAAACCCCTAAAACATTATGATGTATGCACGAATTGGTTATGGGATCCCTACAATGATTTAGTAATGATCCTTTTGTAATAACCCTCCCCCAACAAAGTTGTACTGAGATGATGATGATGCTTACAATGATGATGATTTTATTGATATTTCAAAGAAAGTCTCCTAAACGTATCGCAATTCTTTCTTTACCTTTTTTATACGGCATATACTGGATGCTCAATGTTTCGGGCTCTGGCGAAAAACTATTCGACGTTTACTAAGAAATATTTACTCGGTGTTTCAATATAATCTTTACTATTTCTTAAACTCTCATGCCTGGAAGGGAGGCATAGTTGTGATCTATTCCCAATGTTGAGTGTCTTAGGCAAGAATACCCTATCGGAAACAATTTCTCTTTAAGTCTGATCACAGCTTAATTCCTAAATCTACGCTGCTCACTTTGGTGATTACCACAAGTGATTCATATACGGCATTTTCCTTCCTCTCAACCTGTAAATACACCAAGTTTAAAGAACCCAGACTACCCAAATATTCAACAATAGCTTATTGTCGAGAATAGCTGGATTAATACTTTTCTAAAAGGTATTAGAGCAATGTGGATTGCAAACAGCCTTGGCCGAAACATGAACTTTGATTACAGAGTCCATTTCCTACAACGATAACCATTGCACTGAAAGTTCCTCACATAGAAAATGAAAAATTATAAATCAAAACAAGGAAGTGGAGTCCTGTAGACAATCTTACATTGTCTTCAACCGCATTCTCTTAATTCCTATGGTGACAATGATGCTAAGTTATATAAAACCTTAATGCGTCATCAACTATTTAGATTTACCTTAAAACATTGTTGGTTTGCTAAAAAAAGAATTAGAGAATAAACCAAAGAAGAATGTAACTAAAATAAACCAAAACTTCAATAAAGAATAACCCAAAATTTTGATAGATTCAACCAAAAAAATACGTTATCATAATAAAATGAAACAATAAAACTTTGATAAACATTTTGAAACGACCATAAGACAATGTGTTGCAATGTGTGTAGTAACTGATAATCTGAAAATGGCTACTTCCTGAAGAAAAGAAAGTATACCACAAGGAAAGAAGGGAAACAAACGACCTATTATGCAAATATCGGCACATCATCAAGGAGTAAAAAATCAAAGCCAAAAGGCAAAGGTAGACAACAAAAAATTCTATGATATAGTCACGAAAACTTGGATAATAGAATGTCCAAAAATGTTTAAAATATCCAACACAATCATAAGACTTAATCTCAACTGCCATGGAAAACTAGGAAATTGAATTAGCACCAGGAAGACAAACATTGGTAGAAGTGAAAATTCCAAAATGCATCTTCCAATGAGACTTACGCTTGCTACTGTTATGTGTTATAACAGTGGTGCCACTCATTTATTTACTAAGGAAATTATCGGGCGGTTACAAATTTGTAAACTCACTGAAAAAGATAAACCCCTTAATGTATATGTATGATATGAATATATTTATCGAAAATGGAAAAGAACTAGTAACATTGGCATAAATTATTAGAATATACTGCCAGAAAATAAGAATGGAATTTGGGATTGAAAACATCGTTCGGAAGAATACATAGCATGTCAAAGAGCTTTATTTTCGAAGCTCCAAGAATTTTTGCTGCAATGCATTGGTAAAGTAAAACTGGGCGTTGTCATGCAGAATAGTCTTTGGTCGATTTCCTGTCTCCTAAAAAAGGAAGGTTTTCTGCTCTAATGCATCTGTGAAAGTTGCTTCTTGTTCCTTGTTAAGTTTCCGGCAAGTCGTAATAAATAATTTCCTTTAACTTCCATAGAAACACAGAAGAGTATTTTCCTTCCAGTTAATTCCGTGAATTATTTCGATTTTGAAGGCTGTTTAGAATCTGGCCAAGATTCTTCTATGTTTTGAATTCTCACAAAAAATTCCATTTCCTCTTGTCAGAGATTACAGTTTTTAAGTTTTTTCTATGTTGAGCGAGAAAAAAATCCATCAATGTTAATGATGTTTCTTTCTGTAACTTCATGTTGATTTAATTCCCATATCTTGAATTTTTCCTTGAAAATTGTTGATGATGTTCTATATTTAAATGATTTTGCGGTAGATAAAGCTACATGAATTAAAACACTTGATCGATTTATCGTATTCATATTAAATAATAATCGGAATTTGATCTTACAATAGTAAATCAAAATACTAAATCTTTATAATTGTGCATGAGAAATATTACTTCGGATAGTGTAGTCAAACACCCGAGTGAAATAATTTTGATTATAAAAAAAGGTTCAGCATTTTAGGTATCTTAAATTTTTTCTATTATTTTAAATAGCCAAGATAACGTTTTAGTTTGAGCTTTCCTTCGGCGTCTTTGAAACTTGGAAAGTGGTTGATTTAAGCAAAGGTCTAAACGTCAGAGATTGATTGATCTGAGTGTTTGAACAACGCAGATGTCTCCAGGAAGATAACATTCAAATGAATTAGAACGATTAATATTGTTTTCTATTCGTACATTTCGTCTTCCGTTTAACTTCGGCCCGACTTGCACTAACGCAGACGTCAATGTTATCCACCAGACTCAGCCATCTTATTCTGATTAACCTAGGAATAAAGATACACGCATACTCATAAAATAGACATGTACACACAGCTACGCAGACGCACAAAACCCCCGAAATTAACACATATCTTATGTACCGAAAATTGGCAGGTGATTTGGTGATGGTAGTCTTTCCTCCATGCGTTTCCTAGGGCAAAACATTTACAAAGGTCGACTGCAAGACTCCAATTGCTTTTCCGGCATAAAATCAATTGGACAAGTGCACGCTTCCTATCATATGCAAAAACACATGCACACATATTCAGTTGAACATACTGAATGCATACAAATACACAAACAACTTTGTCTTTGCACATACAAGAATACACATGTGAACGCAAAAACTAACATAACATAAGTATATTCACAAGAAAATAAATGCTACCAAACTCGTTGAAACATTTGACTTAAAAAATACATATACACGCAGTATCATGTAAATACATTTGAAACAGATGACTAAGAAACACACACACACACACACACACACACACACATAAACACACACACACACACACACACACATATATATATATATATATGTGTGTGTGTGTGTGTGTGTGTACAGAAACGTGTATGTGTAAACAAGCGAAAGCATTTGCCCAAGTACATACAGGCGTAAGCAACAGCAATTCTTCCTGATCAAGTTCATGATTGAGGATGGGATCTGTGAGTGTGCAGATGGCTGACGAGACCAATCTGCGCGCGAAAGAGTCTTTAGCAGTGAGACCAAGGAATGGTAGTCGCATTAGCTGATGTTGCAGTGCCTTTTCTATGTTTCCTGCGCAGCTCAGTTGCAGCGTTACTTCTGGTTTCACAAACTTTTGCTCCACGTTTGATAATTTCATGCCGCTTGTCTCTGTCCACCGCCAGATATTCCAGGCAACTAGGGGTGACACCGATGGATTTCAGAGAGACTTTCAGTGAGTCTTTGAAGCGCTTTTTCTGGCCTCCTTGGGAGCACTTGCCCTGAGACAGTTCGCCGTAGAGCAGTTTCTTCGGGAGGCGGTGATCTTTCATGCGGACAACATAACCGGCCCAACGAACCTGTGATTGCATCACGATGATGAAGATGCTGGGAAGAGAAGCCCGAGTTAAATCTTCGGTATCAGGGATGTGTTTTTGCCATGTGATACCGTGAATTTTCCTCAGACAAGTCATGTGAAAGTGCTGTAGATTCTTTATATGCCGTTGATAAGTTGTCCATGTTTCACAGTCATAAAAAAGGGTGGTAAGAAGGACAGCTCGGTATACCTTGATTTTGGTTGCCTCCGAGATGCCTCTCCGATTCCACACATTCCTGTTGAGTCGGCCAAAGGTTGACCTCGCTTTTGCGAGTCTTGAGTTTACATCGTCATCCAGGACGATAGACTTGGAGAGGGTGGTGCCGAGGTAGGTGAACTTTTCTACCACTTTCAATCGTTTTATTTATTTACTTTAAATGTACCATTTTCAAGAAGTGGTGTAAAAGACATCCATTCACTTTGACATACATACCCATAATGAATAGGACTAGAAATTTCATTGTCAGAAAATGTCATATGATGACGTCATATCTACAGTTGAAGAAGTTTTGAACCAGTAGGATGCAACACCGATGGAAGAAGAGTGTAGACTGCAAGTGGGACTATGTTGAAAATAAACATCATTTCGTCATATGTCATGAGAGTATCTTTGTCAGCCAATGAACTTTTCAGCTGACTTTCGTATATATATATATATATATATATATATTTCTAAATTTGTTTAAAATGCACGTGTGTATGATTAGGGGAGTTTGCATTTCACTTCGTGATAATGTCTTACGGGAAGGCATAGATCCATCACTTCTAACTAGATATGGGTGAGATTCCGGCTTTTGCTTTTTAAAAGAAATTTTCGTACTCGCAGTCTGTGACAATTATCTTAAAATGTAACACAGGGCGATCTCCAGTGTTATTTCGGTTTGATAAAAGGGTCTTTTTTCAAAGTTCGATCTTTGTGTAACACACATATGACTTGAGTAACAGGGGAATATATTGTATTTTATATATATATATATATATATATATATATATATATATATATATATATATACTGAGAAACTGACAAAGAGAGAGAGAGAGAGAGAGAGAAAGAGAGAAAAGAAACTATTCATCTATAAATCTTCCGCTCTCTCTTTATATATATATATATATATATATACATGAATGCACACATATCCATTTATGATAAAAACAAAGGTAGAATCGTAGAATCTTCCGCTATATCTCATTGCAACACTATACAACAAAATTTCAATTTAGCCAAAATTATGTTGAAGGATTTCCCCTTGCACTAACATACATAATCCCTTTCGTTCACACTTCCCTCGTTCTTTCCTTTATTCTTCTTTCTTTCTTCTTCCCCTCATTTCTTCTTTCATTCTCCTCTCTCCACATATACACACCGACTTTTTATAGACGCTATATTTCTCTTTAAATAAATTTACGTTTCATGACGTAAACCTTTTGAATATCTTTCAAATATTTTTCCGCTATCTTAAATTCCTAATTTCCACCCTAAGATGACAAAAACACTTTCTATCTAAAATTTTCGTTATTTCATTTCTTAGATATCTTAATGTCGAAACAGGTAGGTGGAACTAATTAATTAATAAAATACAATCTCAGGGGAAAAGAAACTACATACAAAGAATGATCATATAATCGTACAATTATTCAATCAGCGTTCTTTTTTGAAAAACTATCACGTGATTGGCACAGGCAGTGATGTTTAAATCTATGGAACTTCTAAGAGATACAACGGATTAAAAAGGAGAAAAGAAAAGAAAAAAGAGGAAAGGAAAAAGAAGAAAAAAATTGAAAAAAAAAAAGTTTGATCTTTACGTAACCCACACGAATCTCGAGTAACAGAGGCATATATTAAGAATCTTTTTAGTTTTATACATATAAAGAGAGAAAGAGAGAGAGAGAAAGAGAGAGAGAGAGTTGGCACTATCGAAGTAAATCGATTTAGTGGGCTGAGTTCATGTCTTGCATAAGCACATACAATATATATAGGAATTTACTAACCTTTTTGCTTTGATATGCACGAGACCGTATGAAAGCGGTACCCACTGTGACTCAAACTCACGTGTGAAGTTTTGCAATTCTAGCTTACTAACCATTACACCACCCAAGGCGCTCAGCACGCACACATACATCATCATCATCATGTTGCGCTGCTAGCACGGATTTACCTAACTCTGTCTCTCTCTCTCACCATTGATCTCTATCACCCACCGTTTCCAGCAGGTCTTCTAGACTACATTCTATCTCCGTATTGAGATGTTGTAGATAAGGTCTTCTTGGTTGTCTAACACATTGCACGTATATGCAAAGTAGTCCATAGGCGAACGTCGCTTATGACTTGGTTCCTACTAGTCCAGCTGTGTCCGGCATCTCTTGTTCGTCTTAATTGGATGGTTTTAGAGAAGGGTGGTTGGTGGCTTGTCCAATGATTGCAGAGAACCCCTATTGAGAATGGAGATGTCTACTTCTTGATTAAAATACATATATTCCATTTAGTCTGCATTGGCGTGGATACCAATGTGACCTGCTCCAGACTACGCAGCAGGGATTCGGCTTGGGTAGGTTTATTTGCAAGAAGGGCTATCTTCGCAGTCCGTGTCCGTAATAATTTCTGCAGGTTACCGTCAGCTTCTTGCCTTCTTAGCGTTAAGTCATTTCTCTCATTAGATCTACCGACGTTCGAAGTACCTGACCTTGGTAAACTATGAACAGATATGGAGCTCATGTGTCCCCTTACAGAACAACAGAGACAATGACAAAGAAGTCTGTGTTTCCATCAGGTGAGCGAACTTTTCCGTTTGCATTTTTTAAGAGCATCATTATGACTGCGACAGTTTATTTTCGGGAGACCATAGGCTAGAAATATTTGCTCCAACTTTTCTCTTGCCTTGGCGAAATCTAAGTGTTTCACCTCAAGATTTTTCACGAATTCCCTCTAAGACTCGACTGATTGTCAGAATCTGTGATGTTGTGGATCGATTTTTCCGAAAAAACATTTTGATTCTTCCAAAGAATTTTCTCAATTTCTGGTTTTATGTGGTTGAATAGGAGCGCATTATACATTTTTTTTCCGCTATGGAAATAAGGGTTATACCTTGGAAGTTCTCGGCAATTCTGAGGTCACCTCGGGAAAGGGAGGATGCATCGTTGTCCATCTCTCTATAATGTTCTGGCAATATACAGCGTTTCAATACGCGAACGTTAAGTCGTCGTATTTCCTTTTCTTCCATACTTCTTAAGACTGGCAGATTTCCTGTTTTTAATTTTTGTTCGTACAACATCAACTTCTTGAGTAAATTGTCCTACGTTGATGTCTAGTTTGTAAGAAATAATTTTCTTGATAGGTTTATCTGTAACTTTAGGGGATTTTCGAAACAGATTCTGGAATTGTTCCTTCCACATGTGTAATCGTTTTTCTTGGCTGGCAGCTGTTAGTTTAGCTCTAAAGATGGTTTCCCTTTTACTTACATCTTTTACTGTCTGCGACGCTATTCAACATTGTCTATCTTTTACCGAATTTCCAATTTTATTTGTTATTTTTGGTGTGCGTTAATTATTTGTCTTTGTGCCTTCTTAAGTTTCTCAGCGTTGTCATTAATGAGGTTCCATTTATTAAATACTAATGCTGTTTTCAAATTGTCTTGTTTTTTCTTAACAGCTAATGTCTCCCACGGGACACTATGTTTTGCTTGTAGTTTGGTTGGTATGCATTCTGCTGCTGCTTCCATGATAGCATTGACGAAGTTCTCATATTTGTCATTCAGAGAAAGTGTTTCTAATAACTCCTGAAGAGCATCGAATTTGTTTTTGCGCGTTATCGTATATTCATTGCTAATATCTCTATTGTAATATTAGACCCAGTCATGGTGTGTGGTTTTGGTTGTTTGTATTACTGTGTAGGCTTAGAAGTATCTTTGCTGCGACAGTTCTGTGATAGGAAGAGGATTATTTAAAGAGGAATAAGCCTCACAATTCAAAACGCTATTAATTCATTTCTTATTTATGTGGATGTAATCTATCTGTGGTTTAGTAGCCTTTGAGTAGGTGTGGATCCATATTTTCCCTCCCCTTTCTCGAATTTAGTAATAAGGTATGTTAGTCCATTTTCAAGAGACAAATCTATAAGATGTTCCGAATTTCTTATTGACAAGTTGTATAAGCAGAATTTGTTGTTTTTGTCTTTACGAATCTGAGTATTCATGTCTCCACCGATGATTAGAACGTTGTGTTTAGGGATGCTACGGAAAAAAGGAGGATAGCTCGTTGTAGAAGGTGATGAGGTCCGTTTTATCCCTATCATTAATAGGACTGCAGCAGAAGATTATCGTTAAGCAGAGGTTGTCATTAAATATATTTACTATCATTCTTCGTTTTGTTTTTTCGATGCTGTTAAGTGATTTTTGGGTGCGAGGATTGAGAAACATTCCTACATCTCCTATGATAACATTCGCAAAGTTTTTCTTTGCAGGTGATGAGATAAATGTCCATCCATTGCCAGCATCGTGGCATTTTATTTCTTCTTTTGTATGATGTTATCTGTGTTCTGGTACACTATGTCCATATTATTCTCTAACGCGGATGGTGTCACTTCAGGTTGTTGGCGTATTCGATTTAAAATTCTAACATTAAGTGTCACTATATGTACTGTTCATTTGCATTTAAGTAATTCTCGTTGAGTTTGAGTTCTGTAGCTGATTTTTCGAACACTGAAGCCTAAGCTCCAGCTTCTGCAGAATGCGTCCCTAATTTACCCACGCATAGGGTGATGCGGTTTGGACATATGGTTTGAGTGAGAGTCATGGTAATCTTTCGATGGCTGTATTTTTACCACATAGACGCCACCCTTATAGATGAGTAGCAGAATTTTCTTGAGTGAACTATTTGATCTCAGAGATAGACCTGAGTGTTTCTTCGGCAGACCATCATGTTCATCCACCCTACTTCATGTCCATCATGCTGCTTCCCATGGCTTTTTATCCCTCAGTCTATCTATCTATCTATATTCATTGGTCTTTACATATCAAATATTTAATTATCAACAGATATACATTAGATATTAAGCATTTAGTAGTCAAGAAATGACGTTCTATATGAATATGTTGTTTTGTATGTATTTACCCTACTCCTCTGCTAGTAGTCGGATGCGACACCAGGTAAATTTTTAATCAAAGTACAACTGAATTAAATTCAGGCTTTTCTTCTTTTGGATAGGTTCCTATTCAAAGGCTAAAGAGATCAGTCTAATCTACGATTTATATGTAGTTAGCTATGGAATAGTCGGTTTTATACTTTTCCCAAGGGTATTACAACTTTGCGAAGTGAAACAACCTCGTCCAGGATTTGAACTCGAGAAACCCGGTCCATTTTCAATGACGATAACTGTTAAGGCTCGAGCATCTCTATGTATGTGTATTTTTTATAGATGTGTTTATGAGTGTGCGTGTGTGTGTGTGTGTGTGTGTGCTGTTTGGTGGGCGTGAATCTGATACATATACAAGTACGATACCAATATAGCTGTTTATATATCAAATATTTAGTTATCAACAAATATACATCAGATATTAAGGATTTTATTGTCAAGAAATGAGGTTGTATATGTATGCGTGTGTGCGTTTGTATGTAGTTGTTGAACCCCTCCACTAAGAGCAGGATGCAACACAAGGTCAATATTTTAGCAGAGTAAAACTGCTTTTGATTTAGTTTTTTCTTTTTGATTTTTTTTTTTTTTTACTATGAAAACAAAATAGAATTTGTACCTCTGATGCACCGGTTTTTCGAAATTCTAAATAAACCCCGTTGGAAACCCAAATGGGTTATTGGCTTACGTGCTTGACTGTGATATCTTATTAAGTTCGAACTAAAGCCACACTTTTGCGTTCATTAATTTTTATCATGATTGTATTTAAATAAAAGCTGTACTTGTAGTATAGTGGCCAACGTATTCAACTAGGAGATCGTATCAAAGGAGTTCGAACTCCAGTCACACCTTTGCGTTCACTAATTATTATTATGATTGTTATAAAATAGAAGGAGTACTTGTGGTATAGTGGTCAACGTATTCGACTGAGAGATCGTAGTAAGGGAGTTCGAACTCCAGGCACACTTTTCGTTTGTCGCATATCGAACTGCCGGACAAACTACGAAGAAATCGTAGATATATAAAGATATAATTTATATTCTTATTCTTCGACGGCGACGATTGTGTGTAATAGGAATACAGTTAGAGAGAGTTTGCTCATATCTTTCTTCAGTGGCGGGAACCTTTTTGTCAAGTAATGAGACGGCTGGAGAACACACACCAGGAGCTGACAGGTCTGCTTGAGAGACCAGCGGACTTCTCCCCTTTGCTTGAGCGACCACTGGATCTCTGCCTTCAGTCCAAAATTACAGACCTTATATTGTCTTTTCAAGTCCTATGCGGAAGTATGAACATCCTCTTCGCCTCACGTGTTTTTCTGTTCATGGCCTGTTATTGGAACTTACATATTTCCGGGTTTTTTTTCGGTAATTAGTTGATCTTATCTGCGAACGGAAATATCTGTCTCTCTATCCATAAGCAATGAATCATTTTTCTTTGCCATCTTCCTTTGTCTTCTCTTTCCTGTGACTCACTTTGTTGATGTTATCTTGCGACCGCATTGAATCTGCTAAGTTCATCGTCGCCAGCTAAGCTAGGATATTATACGTTCACTTATTATTATTATGGTTGTTGTTAAATAGAAGGACTACCCGTGTTGTGGTCCTATTTACCAACCCCTCCGCTCGGGCAGGATATGACACAAGGTCAATTTTTAAGCAGAGTTTAACAGGTTTGAATTCAGAGTTTTCCTTCTCCTAAACTAGTCGCCTCCCCAAGGCTGAAGAACATAGTCTGTCCCACTATTTACCCATAGCTGGAGGGAGAATATTTGGATTCATACCTTTCCCAAGGGTATTAGTGCTATGTGAAAAATGCAATCAGTCTCGTCCAGGATTTGAACTCGTGTCGCCGTGTCCACATCCTGCGACGATAACCATTACACCACGGGAGATTGTAGTAAGGGAGTTCGAACTCCAGTCACGCGTTGGCGTTCACTTTCAGTCTAATGCCCAAGAGAAAGTTACGAGCTCCCTTATCCTTCTGTAATAGGTTTAATAGTACTATTACTCTTCTTCTACATTGTTGAATTTGGCATTAAATAACCCAGGAAGGTTTATATGCTATTAAACAAAGAAACTAAACCAAAACAAAACTTCAGTGATTCAATAGATTATTCACTTCAACAAAACATTCTTTAATTACTGCCCTGATTATTGAATTCATCTATAAGAAATAATGTGATTGGTATCTAATTTCTTTAGTGCAATTAAGACCTCCCCCAGAGAAAATATCAATGACACTTGATTAGGAATACGTCTTATAGGTTACAAACTTTTAGTTATAATTTCCCAGTAAAAAAAAAATCAATCAAAAGTGTTTTTATTAGATTATTTGTAAAAATTATAAAAAGAATGTTGTCAATAATATGCCACACATACACACACACACACACAAAATGGAACGGCAAAATTAAATTAAATTTTTAAATTGACTATTCATTAATTCTATAAATGTTTTTTACGATTTGTAAAACTATCTACGAGCACATTTTTAAAAAATAAGAATATCAAAATTCTTGTATCATTCGTTCCGCCATTGACTGCACATTATACTCTTCTGAGTGTAGTATTTAGTAACCTTAGCCTCTATTCGACAACTCCCGATGCTTTTGTCAAAATCGTGAACGTAATAAACGACATGGGACACTGTTCACCTGGCTATCTCAAGAATAATACTCTTAGGATTTGCCTCTATGACTTAGAGATCGACTTCAGAATCCAGATTTTTATGCCTACCTGACCTTGCTAGATCATTGCTGTCCTTGCAGCCTGAGCAACATTTCTTAAACAATCTGGTTACTGTACTGTGATCATCTGCACCTTCACTTTTCATTCAACAAATTATTGGGGTTGCTTCAGCGGGGTTATGGTCCTGTTCGAACTCCTAAAGCATAAGTTCCCGATTTTATACGTTCCCCTGTACATCTTTCAAATCATAAACAGAAGGAAGCAATGCAATACGTATCAACGACTAACATCAACGTGACTACCAACTACAGCTGTTACATGCATTGGGTTGAACTGCTTTGCTCACATGAACTGCTTTGCTCACACTGCAAACAACCACTTACCGAAATAATGCACAACATTTGACTTAGCTTAGAATGTTATTAAAAATCAAGACAGTTTAGTAATGTAAATAATAAACAGTTTTTATTTGTAATCAGTATATATCATTATCTAGTTGTTGAATGCCTCTTATCTTTAGAAGGCAAAAACAGCAACTCATAGCGAGATTTCTGTTAGAAAAGTGCCTTTACAAAGTTTTAACTTTAAGAATTACGCATGTCCCTGTCCTTTTGGTAACTGAATGCAATTACACTCCTGGGACACTGCTGGAGAAGCAAGGACGAGCTCATAAGCGATGTACTCCTGTGGACCCCCACATATGGATGTGCAAAAGCAGGACGACCAGCACAAAGTTACATACAGCAACTATGTGAAGATACAGGATGCAACCCTGAAGACCTGCCGGAGGCGATGAATGATAGGGAGAAGTGGCGAGAGAGGGTCAGGGATATCCGTGCTGGCGGCACGACAGGATGATGATGATGATGATATTAACCAGATTCCTAAATATGTGAATGTCAGACCAAGATAAATGACAACAAAAGTAGGTTTGGTTTGGTTTGTTGGGTTTTATGGCATATCAAACTTTGTAGGTTATTTAACGCCAAATCCATTTTTATGTAAATAATCTGTTCGACTTAAAACAATTCCGTTTAGCATCAGTACGCAGTTTAATTGTCAAAAACATTTCCATTTCAAACTATTTAAGCAGTTATATGTAACAATTCAGTTAAGTGTAAATACAGTTTTAATGTCGAAAAACAGTTCTATTTGAAATAATTCAGTTAAGCTTAAGCACGCAGTTTAAATGTAAGTACGGTTTAATTGTCAAAAACATTTCTATTTCAAGCTATTCTGTTTACTCAAACAATTCATTTTAGCATACGTATGCTGTTAGTTCTGTTTAACCCATAGATAGGGCCCTATCAGGTGCTACCACTCCGGGCCAGAGTGGACCTGGGGGCGATGGCAATGAAAGGGTACTCCGCATTTCCCAAAGCTCCAGCACTGCTGGAACCTCACCATCAGATTGTTTAGTGTCATATCAGGACACTCGTTTGCGGGGTCTTACCCCTCTGCAGAGAAGCAGTCGGTGTATTCTACAGTCCCACCTGACTGGGTAAACAACAAAAGTAGATCTTCTCAAATTGAAATTTCTCTTTTGACGCTTTTCAGAGTCTTAGCCGGTATCCAGGTTTGGTCGTGAGGGCTCTACTTATAATGTTTTAAAGGGGAATGGCCTAGTGGAGCTCATTTTTTCGAAATGAGGCCATTCCTTTTTTGAAAGGTATTTACGCAAAGGGAATATGAGCTGTCTAAAGTAGAATTTGAAATCGGCTCCATGATTTAATTTCTTTCATGTTTAACCCACGCATCCATGAGTAAGTAAGTTAGTGACCATAGCCGAAGGTGACTCAAAAGTTCCATTTTCAATAGTTACTACACCAAGGTAGAGGTGAGGGCACTACTCCTTTCCCTGGATTGCTCCACTTTACCCTTGAAACGTTTTATAATTAATTATATAAACGTGTTAATTATATAAACGTGTTAAGCAAGGAGGTATCAAGTACCACTTTTTGAGTTTTGGATATGACTCAACCTGAGATTGAACCCCACTCCATTGGAGAGGTAATCCTCTAATTTGTTAAAATTACATTCCACGATGTCTACAGCCCAGTGGAGCTGAAATAATCCTTTAATTCAGTTTATTAACTTCACTGAGTTCTTTGTTCTAGGAACAACTTGGCTAAAATAGTAGATAAAGAGAAAACATTTTTAAAAATGAGATTATCACCCTTAATGGATGTTCCTTTAGGATTTTATTTAGCAGTTGAGGTTAAAGTCTTCATAAAGGCGTGTGCATAGATGGATGAAAATGAAATTCAGTGGTAAATCTAGAATCTGCATAGACCCAGGTGATTCTGTTAGAACATTTGTCTGATGCTATTCAAATGAATCAAGTGAAGACAACTGCGTGTAGAAACCAGGTAAATAACCCAAGTCATTCATGATATGATGTAATATGCTATTCAAGGAACCAAGGGAGATGACAATTACCGGTCTTAATAATCAATACAATTTTGTACACATTGAAATCCTCGATAACTTTCTCGCTCTATCGACAAAAAATCACTTTTGTGGTAATGAATTTTTTTTTCTGTTTAACAATGCTTTTTTTTTTCACTGAGTAAAGTGGATTAAATTTGTTCTTCAAGAAAAGAAGAAAAATCAATCACATGGCCTGTGAAGAAGTCTGGATATCAATCCAATTGAAAATTTATAATGGGAATTTTTTAAATGGCTAATCAGATGTCTCCATCCACCAAAGAAGATCTATTAAATGCCATTTGGAAAAGTTAGAATTGCTTTGATGAACAGTATTGCTTTAAATTAGCGAAATACTCAACTGAAAGAACTAAAGCTTTTATAAAAGCTAGAGGTGGGCACAGAAGTATTACTTCTAATCATTTCGTCCATGAATTCCAATTTTTATTCTCAATATTGGATTATTTGATAATATTTTCCTTTGTATGGTCTGTAAAAAAATTGCACCATTAATTTAAATGATTCAATTTAGTTTGTTTTAGGAATGTTTTATGAAGCCAGAATGTTTATCTCTAAGATGAAAAAATGTTATCGGTCTTATCTGTTATTAGTTTATTTACAGCTAATCAAAAATCGTAAGAGAACATCCTCTACGTGTGTTAATTCAATTATTGTTAACATGGTTAGTATTTCAAGAGAGCCAACAGACAGCCCAACGTTTAAAGAATACTAAATTTTGCTTATTTCATCATTAAGACCATTTATATCATGCATGAATTCATAAAGTTGACATTCATGGCATATCATTAAACAAATAACAATTAATTTTATATGATATATACTTTTCGCACCCTTGCATATTTTGCATAGTATTTTTATCAATTCTATGGTTGATTGCTTGGTTTTATTTAACTCTTCTCGAGTAAGTTTTTGCCAGAAATGATAAGCTTTAAATAACTATTCCTATTTGATAAGACTTGACTGGGTTTCTTTGCTCAAAGTAATATTAACCCTTGTGCTTTATTCAATTGCAAAGCCATTTTTGTTGGACAGCTGTAAGGTTGGTTAGTTGTTTGGTTGTTTGGTTGTTTGGTTGGGTTTTATGGCATATCAACCTTCATCAGTAATGACACTATTTATCCCATAGCTGGTGGATAATGGGGGTTCATACATTAAACGTGGGTGTAAGTCCTAAAGTGAACGACATCACGTGACTAGAGCTCGAACTTCCTTATTATGAAGTCACAACTGAGTACGTTAGCTACAACCTGATTCCAAGTGTTAATATCTAATACTAATATTGGCAAGGAATTATATGCTTTTCAGTAATTAATCCTAATCTTAAAAAATAATGATTATTTTTGGTAAACAATTATATAATTTAATTGTTATACTATTCAGACAGATGTTTTTAACACGTAGATGGGAGTATAACTGGTATCACTATAACTGGTACCACCACTCCTGAACGGAGTGAACCTTTGAATGATAGCAACGAAAGAGTAACAACTAACTCCCAGAGCCCCAGAAATTGAGCCTCACCATTGGATGCACTTTATCGTCCTACCCAAGATAGATAGTTCTCATATTTAGTATTGCTTTAGTCTACAATATTTCGTCTGCAATAAATAGATTGATGAAACGGTGATGATGTCCGTCTCTTATAACAAGATGGCTATTATTTCTCAAAATAATTCTTCTGTGTAACACAGCCACATTCTGGCAAGTAATTGAACTTGCCAGCTTCTTCACAGCGATTTTGTCTACATATGAGATATTTGAACAATCTATTGTAAGTTGCAGTATCTTGGCATATACATAGCCCTTTTATGTACCTAGTGAAAATATGATGTTTTCAACATCTTTCTGCACCGTAGCCGAGTGTATTTCTTTCATATTCAGTGGTGGGGGGAAATAAGTACATAGAAAGGTTAGTCGGTAGAGAGATAGATCCGAATTAAATTGCATAGATAGATAGATAGATAGATAGATAGGAGCCAAATTATATATATATATATATATATATATATATATATATATATGTGTGTGTGTGTGTGTGTGTGTGTGTGTGTGTGTGTGTGTGCGCGCGCGCACAGAGAGAGAGAGAGAGATACATGAACTGAACTCTGTTGATAGAGACGTATTAAATTGAACACATCGACATATATATGGGAGTTTGTGCATATGTCTAAGAGTTTTTCAAATGTCTGTGGGTGTGTATATATGTGTGTTTAGATAGATAGATAGATAGATAGGCATTTGACTGCATATATAGATATATCGGTAAGTGCACATCTACCAAGTGAGTTTGGAAAGTAACAAGACTGGCGTCACAAATAATTCAATTCAATTCCAAAAACAAATGACACGTTTTCCCTTTCAAAGAAATTCACTCTGATTCTAATTCTTTTTTATATCCTCCTCTTCCACGCTTCTCTTCACTACTCGAAGGATTCTTCTGGGATACCCTCGGTTCCGTCACTACGGATCCCTTGATAGCCTCTCCGCTTTCAAAACGTGTCACCATAATGATTCATTTGTTTGGTACTTAAGATTCTACGTAATACGATGTGAAACTAACTCGAGTCATAATGCTATGCAATTATTTTATATTTTAAAGAATACTTAAACCTTATAGGTAATTTTTGATTAAATATCAAGTTGTTTCATGATTGATTGATTTATTGACTTTAACATTATGTCAAAACATGTTGCGTAAGTTTATGGTGAGAAATGAGAGAATCGTCTTCATTGTAAGTTCATATTAGTATATTTATTATGCAATTATTTCTTTCAGAGAATTTGCTGCTTTTTCTTTAACACCGTCCGATTGAATACAAATATTTTTTAAACAGATCTGTTTAAGACAGACAACTGGAGTGAGATCGATGAATGATGGTAATGAAGTGATACTCCACCTTAAACAGATCACCAGATGTGTCAAACATAGGACACTAATTTTTTGTGGGAAGAAATTACTCTCCTGCAGAGAATACAATCAGCATATTCTAAGCCACATGAACTAGGCTCTTAATCATTTTGATAAAACATTGGGCTAATAAACATATTTTCTTTTGGGTCACTAAAATCTTAAAACGACACGGTTTCCTTTTTATTATACTTATGGTTAGAGACCACTTCTCGATGAAAGGCTCCCTTTCCCAGGAAGATGATATCTTCCCCCTTTAACCCTTTTTTCTTAACTCTGAAAATGTATTGTTTGATACTTTTATCAAAATCAGGTAATTAAGCGTTCAATGACCGGAAAAAAAGGTTGATATGCCGTTAAACCCACTAAACAACCAACCAACCAAAACCATGAACATCATTCATGGATTTAAAGACAACAACAAAATGGAAGGCAAAAAACGTAACGCTGTCCTAGGGTCCTATCAATGGTTCAAATAGAACTAAACGGTGTATTTATGTTAAACTGAATTGTTTTAAACAGGAATTTAGCCCAACTGAATTGATTGAAATAGATTTTTTTTTGACATTGAAACTGTGTGCTTCTACAAAACTGAATTGTCTGAAATAAAAATGTTTTGATATGTAAAGTAAAAAGTAAAGTTGGCGACTGTACTCGAGGGCGACCAGAAGGCTTCCTTTTCAATAGCTACTACACCAAGGTGTAGGGGAGGGCGCTACTGCTTTCCCTGAATTCCTCCAATTTACCATTGATATAAACCTTATATTGCTGAGTGTTATCAAGGAGGTATCAAGTACTATTTTTAAAGTCTTTGGTATGACGCGACCTGGGATTGAACCTTGGTCTCCCGGACTATTGGGGAACAGTCAAGCTACTAGGCCAATTAGCCGGTTCAATATGTAACGGTGTGTAAGCAAAAAAAGAAGCTATACATATACTAAACTTTCATATACTTTTATTAAACTGAGTTGGTTGAAATAGAACGGTTTATATGTATAAAAATGGATTTGGCATTAATAACCTACAATGGTTGATGTGTCATAAAACCGAACTAAACCATAAGAAATTTCATAACTTTTAACCAAACCGTTTAGCTGTACATAGAGAACAGACAAAGAATCTCATTTCACTTATTAATATAGATTCTCGCTCGATTCTTCAATTGAATAAAAAAAAAAAAAACGCCGTGGAATTTTTGCAGGTCGTTCCAGTTTGATGGGTGCGGCAAAAGTGAACTAGAGTACTTGTGTGACTGTAAGATCTTTCTCATCTAATGAAGTAAATCAATAAAAATATCGATAATGTAATCATTTTGGGAAGATTTTTAAAGAAACATTAAAAAGTAAAGTAAATTCACATGTAAAGGAAAATCGAGCAAAATCTACCAACCATTTTCAGTTGCGTTCGGACTCTATGAAGAATCGTTTCGTGTCAAAATAGAAAACTCATCAATTATTAGTGGTGCTACGATTCACCAGTACATTGGTATAGCGTGATATTATTCAGTTTGCCGATATATTGATGCATAAGATTTCCTTAATGGTAATAACGATTTTAAGATTACTCAACATTTAAAAATACTGTTATAAGGTTGAAATTTTTGTTTATTTCTCTTTATAAAAAAAACAAAAAAGAACATTTTTTTTGGTAAAAAAACGAGATTTTTACAAATTACAACACACAAAGTTTTATTTCATATTTTACGACAAATAAAGAATAAGTGACTTATTTTATTTATTGATTATTTTTAACGGCATGTCAACACATCGTGACGTATTCTAAGCTTTGGACTTAGGGAATCACGTTGTTTGTACATTCTTTTTTACTGTTTTTATGTACTTTACTTTTTGCACCCGCTCCCATCAAATACAAATAACTTTCAAACATGACCCATAAATGGAACTCAAAAAGGTACTAGCACTCTAGATTCCAGTAGACCAAGCAGTATTTGCAATGAGGGGTGTTCTAAACTCACTAGTTCTTCAGATCTATTGCCTTACAGTTTTGTAACATAATTGAACGCCTTTTTTTTAGGGGTCGTATTTCTACCATCATTTGAAAATACCCACTATTTAATATACACTTCTTTAGCATCTATTGAATACATTTTATATTGTGATGAATATCGAATCGTTATCGTGATACTTACATAATGAGGCGGTTTTAGCGCAACGGTAATTGTCATTGTAAATGGAATCGGCAACCCGAGTTCAAATCGTTGCGGAGGCTGTTTGTGTTTCACTTCAGGTGTTTCACTCAACTTTACGCGTTTCACTTTATACATTTCACTTTAGTTCACACGTTTCACTTCACGCTCATTGGAACTACATGAATTATTCTTTCCCCTATCAGCCAACGGTGAATAGTACGGAAGAATGCGTTATTTAAACTTGATAAGAAAAACAGTCAAGGAGAAGGATAATTTTGAATTCAAAACAGCAGTCCTCCGATTAAAAATAGTGGTGATGATGTTCGATCCCGGCTTCGAGCGTCCTACGTGTCTAGCCACTCTGAAGAGTTCTAATAGAACGAAACAGTCTACCTGTGGATGGCAATATATACGCTCCCCCATGGGAATTGAGCACTCTGGCGAAGGAATTTTCGGCCGGCGCTCGCATAATGCAAAGCTCTTCGAAAGAATTGAGCACTCTGGTAGCCGATAGGGTATAAAAATGTAAACAAACGGCTGCTGCTGTTGCTACATAAATACCTTAACAATTCCCTTAGCCAAACGTGGTACTCTTGTTGGCCGAGTGGTCTGAAACTTAGTCAAACGTAAAGTTGGATGGGTTTCAATCCCGGCTTCGAGCGTCCTACGTATCTACCCACACTGAAGAGTTCTGATAGAACGAAACAGTCTGTCTTTGGATGACAATATATATATATATATATATATATATATATATATATATGCATTAATCTTACTCCGTCACCTGGGGCAATAGAATAAATCAACTGCATATCTGCTGAGGGTCAATACACTTTCCACAACAAGCGTCCTGGATATACATATGTTCATATACATAATATTTCAAATAAAGAATTATATATTACAAATTGAATTACCATGACTAGAAAATCCCGCAAGCACTCCGTGTGACATACGGAACACTAGAAAACTGTCTAGACCTTATTAGGTCTAATGAACAGCGTATACCATGATCTCCATGATCTCGCCTCTGCATTCTGTGCTCGCTGGTTCGATATCCAGAGGTGGAGATTTCAGTATAGGCTGTTGATGAAACCTAATAAGGTCGAAACAGCTGTTCAGTGTTCCATATGTTACAAGGAGTGCTTGCTGGATTTTCTAGTCATGGTAATTATATATATATATATATATATATATATATATATACGACCTCTTATGCAGACATATACTCCATCCCTTGCAAAGATTGTAACAAAAATTACATCGACGAAACCCAACGAAATCTAGAGAAAAAAATTTACGAACACAAACGATCAATCAAAACAAATGACGATCGGAACGTCCTTTTCTCCCACATATTAGTGCTCAAACACACATTCAGTTTTTTCCAAACCACCCTAATCAAACCCATTGGCTGCAAGAAATCCCGAAGACTACTACAATCTGCGGTCATCTCTAAAACAAACGATAAAAAACAACGTCCAGGTTTTACCAAATTTCACCATACCTGGCGAACATCATACTGAATGAAGACAAAATCAAAATAGAAAACGGATAAGAAAAACATTCACTCTGTGCCACCATACTTTTGAGAATCGTTTCCTTTTGCCTTTACTCATATCTTTGCCTCTTAGCTGTTCCTCACCCCAATTACAATCTAGACACCACAATATAGACAATTTTCTGAGACATCTCGTTATAGTCAATATCTTTCCATGAAACAAGTTATGCCAAAACCGCTTTCACCTAAACCCTTCCCAACTTTTTTCTTATCATCTATCTCCACTTTCAAAATAAAAATCTTTAATGACACCTGATACATTTGACTCTAAATACCTCCCATCTTATTCTTTCCCCTCACATACTTTTAAATAGAAAAAAACCCAGAAAACTGTCTCCGTCTGCAGAAGTTCGAGACGAAATAAAGCCGAACGAAATATCACCCATCTAAATTTGAGTTAAAGGTTTGATTTATCAAACTTTCCACACATTTCTATGATATATATATATATATATATATATATATATATATATATATATATATATATATATATATATATATATATATATATATATATATATATATATATATATATATATATATATATATATATATATATATATATATATATATATATATATATATATATATATATATATATATATATATATATATATATATATATATATATATATATATATATATATATATATATATATATATATATATATATATATATATATATATATATATATATATATATATATATATATATATATATATATATATATATATAAAGAAGTGTTCGTGGAGTAATAATTAACGTCGTAAGAAATGGTCTCAGAGACCCGTGTTCAATTACTCGACGAGGCTGTTTAGATTTCATATAGCGCTAATACCTTTTGGAAAAGTGCGAATACAACTATTCTCTCTCCAGCTATAAGTAAATAATAGGGCTGACAGAAATCTTTAAGCATGGTATAGTAACCAATCGAGGTGAATGAAAACCCTCAATTCAAACCTGTTAAATTCCGCTTAAAATATACCTTGTGTAGTATCCTGCTTGAGCGGAGGGTTTGTTATATTGATATATTTATATGTATATCCATGTGTGTAATTTTATTTCTGTTGTTGATACTGCAGAACAGCCTTTTTTCGTTTTGCTTTCCTAAGGATATATTTGCAATAATATTTTTGAAAGGGACTAATAATTGGTAAAAAAAATTAAAACCCGAGGCATTCCTTGTTCTTTTTCACTTATTGAAATCATTTTAAAATTTTTAACACATACTATATTGGCTTAAAACTGAACATAGTTTTTATTAGCAATACCAAAACTGATTGTCAGAACCTTTTTGTTTTTTAAATAAACTTTACTAGATCAAATTCAGTATCTGTAAAATTGAAGTACACATTTTTATGGCTGTTATCGAGATTGATCTCAACCTTTCCATTAAAATATAAGGCGCAAACTACTTGTCGATATGCAACTCATACAGATGCATTGAATGAGTGTTCTGTCAAATTGAAAAAAAAAAGGGTTAAATAGTATGTATTTATCAAACCCTTCTGTGTCAAGAGCAATTTTTAAGAGGATGTAAATTTTTAAGCGGTTGCAACTTTTTACATCCTTAATCTACGAGTTATCGTCGTAAACACTGGAATTGTTGACCAGGGTTCAAAACTATTCGAGCCAATTGGCTTTTCCATGTGAAAAGCATGAATCCTCCAGTTTTATCTCCAGCAAGGTAAAGTGAACGGTAATAGGTACTACCATTCGTGTTATTAGTACACCTGAGAGTAATGACAACGCAAGGATACTTCAATGTCCCCAGATCTCCAGAATTGGAGTCTCAACATTAGATGCAGTTTTATGTCCGACCCAGGATAAAATTTGTTCGCCAATACTTTACAGGCAACACTGTCAGCGTATTCTATGCCCTGCTGACTGGGGTAGTGATTAAGTACATTTTAACCTTTTAAATTCATATTCCATTTTCGAATAAAAATGATTTACAAATTATGCTGTAACTCCGAAGGGACAAATGATCAAGTAAACGTTGCCCTTCGATATCTATATTGACGTCTCGCTTCACTCAGAGGAAATGAAAACAAGAGAACCTGTATTAAAGAAAAGTCAAAAGTGCTGATATTGTACTGAATACCCTCACCACCAAGTTGTTCAATTGTTTCTTTTTTGTTGTTTAATGGCATATCAACCTTTATAGGTTATTTAATGCTAAATTCATCCTTTAAAAAAACTAGCGGTACTATTTACCCCATAACTGGGTGGTGAGGTAAAACAGTTTATTTCTTTCCCAAGAGTATTTCTTCGAAAGATAAGGTTAGCCACATCACAACGGGGACACATCACAACGGGGACACATCAAATATGATGATGTAAATTGCTAAACTCCATTGGTATGAAAGGGTCCACATAACCATACGTTGAACAACAGAAACGATAAACCCTAATGCAAAGAGGGACATCTAAAACATCCAGACACTTGCAGAAATTCTCAAACTTCAATTTAAAAGTGTTTTTTTTAGCATAATTGTGACAATACCACTTCGCGGCCCCTGATAGATCAACTTCTTCGAAAAAATTCTGTCTTGGCCGGTGATCATCTAGTGGTTCTGACAGGGGTATCACACATTTCTTTACGGCACAATAAATACAACCGAGGAAGTGGGAGAAAAAGAATAAAGAACAAACGAACAATATGGGCTTGGGTTAACTCAAAGTGCAAGAAGGGAAGTTCTGTAACACTGCATTCCCGGTGCATCTGCAGACTAACGCTGACGTGTATTTTCACGAAATTTCTTCAAAGCTACGAGGAATGCTGACTCATCTTGACTGATCTTCCCACACTGCTCCTGGACCCTATCTCATGCCGACTGGCCTCTTCAGCTCTCCGTTGTCGACTGCCCTTCTTCGTCACTTGCCACCAACTGCTTTCTCTGGGTTCCTTCTTCCAACTCCTCCCTGACCGGCGTTCCCTCGCCCACTTCCGGTCGCGTCGATATCTCGAGCTCAGGCCTTTGTTTGGTTTCGTGCCAAAACAAACAAAGGGATCGTCTGCTTGGCGCACCCCCTTCATAGTGTCACATAATCATGTCAGTACCATCAAAATTTTTAATTAGTAATCTGTTACTAAATAAAGAATAAATCTGAAAACTAATAACATAGATACAAGTAAGTAAGTAGAGTAAAGTTTAAGATCGTAGTTGAGGGTGACCAGAAGGCTCTCTTTCTAATAGCTACTACACGGAGGTGTAGGGGAGGGCGCTACTCCTTTCCCTGGATTGCTCCACTTTACCATCGAAACGTACCTTTTATTGCTGAGTGTTAAGAAGGGAGGTATCAAGTACCATTTTAAAAGTCTTTGGTATGATGCAACCTGGGATTGAACCCAGTTCTCCCGGACCAATGGCAAACACTCTACCAACTAGACCAATGAGCCGAGAACTCCTTATTGTTTGTCTCGCGTGATGTTTATCGTCCAAGAAAAGGAACTCAGTGCTAATCCTGAACGAAATTTTTGCGTCTAAATTCGCGCTAATTCATTCGGGAATGAAATGAATCCATCTCTTCTCTTCGAAGCTATCGGAAAATACTATGGTTTTCTAGTTATTTGGCACGACAATCAATTTAAGAAAAGGAAAACTCAATCGAAATCGGTCTTATTCGGCTCAGAATGTGTCTCTGTTATGTCTCTAAGGACATTTAGATGAGGAAGCTCCAGTTCTGAAAATCTACTGAGTGTGAAGTACTCTTTGTAGGTTCTTCTAGTTCTCTAAGTTCTTCTCTGAACTGGAATTATAGCACCTGTTACAGTTCCATATATGGTTAAAATTAATATCTTTAAAAATTATTCATATTTGATAATACTGCACAGTAGATGTAAATATAATCTTACCATAAACGGCATATAAGACACAGAGGGATTTTAAAAGAATTTTTTTTATATGATGTCAAAAACGGTACGTAGGTTGGCCTTTATAACCTAGTGTAAACTCTATGATACCCACAGTGCGAGATTGGTGTATTATTGATCATGAAGGGTTTTAGTATTTCTGTGCAACAAGACAGTTCATTATAGATATTCTTTATCTATAAAAAGATAGAATTCTCCTTTGATGTTGGGCTTTACAAAAGAGATATCGAGATTATAAGAAAAAAAGTCTCTTTCTTTGTGAGTAGAACAGGATGACGAAATTTTTTTCGGTTGAGTTTTAAGAAACGAGTCTTCTACCGAAACTGTCTGTGTGTTTGCTACCAAGGAGTTCATGGTAACCCTTTTCAGAGAATTTTCAAAAGTGAATCAAAGAGTGTCACTCCTCTTAATACAACAGTGACGCTCAGCGTTCATTTTTAAATATATTGTCTCTTTAATAACAAACTAAATGCTTCTAAGACCAATGTTTCTGCCAAGATAATACACTTTCAAAACTTTGCTCTATAGCAACTCACGGGAAAATTTTGGTCAGAAAATGATTTTATGCGGTAAATTCATAGCATTTGTTAATTTTGATTCTTCCCTGATATCTGCTGCCACGAAAGTAGATACGCGGGAATTTTGAAAAATAAAGAAAAATAGTAAAGTATTAATCCAATAGATTTTCTGCTGGTCTCGTAAACTGGTTTATTCGTGATGCAAAGTCAACTCTCGATGAGTAAAGCAAGTTTGAATTTCGATTTTTCCTTTTTTAATACTCCCTACCTTGCTAAGTCTAAGTAAACCAATTTATCCAACTATGTAAAATTACTTGGAGGGAGAGCAGAGGGATTCGTGTTTTTCCCAAGGATATTAGAGCGAAAGAAAATCCAAATAGCCCCGCCCAGTATTTGTACTTGAGTCATCGTTTCTGTTAGATGATAACCTTAAACCGGGAACAATTACAATGTCGCTGTACGTCAGTGGCACATTATATCAGTCACAACAGCCCAATACAGAAAAGATATTCTTGCTAGTTAAGTAAATGGGACTGTGCTTATTTTCGATTACATCCACACATACACATACACTCACATGAAATATCCCTTCTCTTATATTTGTTCCTTTTTGGTTACACATCGATAAAGTTGTTATATTATTCGAATTGTCATTTTGATTTACTTCTGAAAGGATCTTGATAATTTATTCTATGAATATAATAAGTTATAATAAATCTTTATTGATACTCATCCTTGCAAAAATGATTAGAGGAGTTTCACTCGAGTTCCTTTTTTTGTCATTATTAGAAAATGGTCAAATAAATTATAAGATGCAAAACATTGTTCTTTAATAGGTAAATATGTTGTGTTCCTAAATTATTTCTTGATTACGTTTGACGAAATTATTAAATTATTGGTATAATTTTTTACAAAACATATAGAAGAAAATATAATCAAATTACTCAATGCTGAGGTAAAAGTGATGGAATGATCTTTACATCTATAAAACAAATACAAACAGAAACCTAATTCTACAAATAAAAGATAGTTCTTATAAACCGCAACAAGAATACCTTATTGGAAGGAATCATGGCTCTAACAAAATAACTGATAAATGAAACAATGGAAAAGATCTTAAAACTCATAAAGATGGCAATCTGCAGTAGAGTATAGTACTGAGTTATAAGAGTAATTGGTTGGTTGGTTGTTTTGTTTTACGGTATATCAACCCTTTTGGGGTTATTTAACGCTGAATTAACTCATTTTAATAAAAGTTTAAACAATTCAGTTTAGTATAACTACAGATTTTGTTTATACACAGTTTAATGTCAAAATATTTCTATACACAGTTTAATGTCAAAATAGTTCTATTTCAAACAATTCAGTTTAGCATAAGTTCACAGTTTAGTTCTATTTTACCCATAGATAGAAACCTATCAGGTGCCATCACTCCAGGCCAGAGTGGACCTGGGAGCGATGGCAATGAAGGAGTACTCCGAATTCCCCGAAGCTCCAGTATTACTGGAACCTCACCATCAGATTGTTTAGTGTCATATACCAGGACACTCGTTGGTGGGGTCTTACCTCAATGTAGAGATGCAGTCGGTGTATTCTACAGCCCCAGTCGACTGGGCAATATAAGACTAGATTAGACTGATTGATTTTTGCTGCCATCAAGGGATATTCCATGCCTTGAGTTTAGAAAATCACGTACATTGGTCGTTAATATTTACATTTGTTATGCTGTTTTTTTCATAAGAGTTTCTTTTTCTGTCACAAGCTCCTATCGGATTCGAATAGGTATTAAGCATACCTATTTGACCCATAAATGAGACCCTAACAGGTACGACCGCCTCTAGATAGACCGGCGAGTAGGTAAATAAAAGACTTAAGTAAACATCTGTTATACAGCCATTGTCATATCAATCACAACTATGATACAAACACATTTACAAACGCAACACACAGGCGAAAACAGGCAGATTCTGTTGTTGAGGTACGAATGCAATTATCAACTTCTGACTTCGGTTCTTCGACACGAGGAGAGAGAGACAATTCTTGAAAGTCTTCCGTAATCATACTATGCTAACCCCACCCCCAACGTTCGGCACATCTCATAGTGTTTAAGATCTCAATTCATCTCTGTCGGTAGAGATCTGAAAAACTCAAGTCTTCAACTCAATGGCCTAATCCCCAACTACTCGACCCCATGTCCCAATCGCAGAAATTCAACTCTCTGCCTCCATAGTCCAATGTAAACCTTCAACTGTCTTTTTTTCAAAATCCTCAAATTCTCAGCCGATCTCTTCTGGGTATGACGGAATTTACACTCCAGTCCCATTTCCTGTCAGGGGGTTTATTATGACAATGGTGATTGTCATATCCTTTGCACCTGAACTCTTAACCTGAATAGTTCAAAGCTCAACCAAACTGAATGATAAAATATAATTCACGAAAAATGATTAATATAAAAAAAATCATTCCTTAATTATATAACACATCCTCTTATTAAGGTGCAAATTCCATAATTTTTGCCTGGTGTTGTTTAGATACTGAAAAATGAAATCTGCCTCATACAGAATCCCTATATTTCTTAGAGGAAGAATTTAATGTATTTTTTTATAAGTTAGAACTTGATAATTAATATATCTCAAGCTGTCCTATTCAGATTCGAGTTCGATCCCAGGAATGTTTTCAGACTTAAAGGCAACAAAATATATGAAGGATTTTGTGGTATTATTCACTTTTGTTGAGATTAATACATTTTCTGTAAGTCTCTGATTTTTTTATTTGCTAAGCTGTGCTTAGCCTCGGACAAAGTCACAATTTACTCACAGTATTCGATGTTCCTAAACGAATGGTTCATCTAATTATTGATCAGCTCAGAAGCAGCTTATCTTCGGTGATCAGACAAGAACGAATAGTTTTAGCATAATTTGACCACAAAATATGAACGACTAGATGAAGTAACGTTCTACATTGAGTATTAAGGTCAAAACTTGGATCACAGACCCGGCCAGACTGATAAGCAAAAAATCTGAAATCCCTTTTATTCATCTCATTTTTCTAAGCTAAGTATATTTTATAATCTTTGTCATCAGTTAAAACTGTACCATGAACATCTGTAAAGAGCAAAAGATAAATCCAATAAGAGAAAAGCGGTTTAGTACTTATATTTGATATAATCTCATGAAATTCAGATTTTTCTTTAAAAAATTAACGAAATTTTCTAAGAAATGTTGTTTGATTTTATTTAGTTTCGTTTAGGTCAGTTTATCTAATGGCATTATAACTCCATATGGAATATGTAATGCCAAAATTTTATACATTTCTAAATATTTGAATGAAAAAAAAATTACAGTTTCAATGTTCTAAGACACTTTCTTAAAAATTCCGAATTACACGCACACCGAAGATATCAAATATCCCCAAACAGGCAATGGATGAATGCTGGCCACAGTAACAGCTTGGAAAAACTCTGTCAATTCCACGGTAGGAGGGGTAGGAATGCTTATAGGACCTAGAGCGATAAAATCACTTAATAGCATTGAGAGAATTCAACCTAGGATGATGACAGCCACGTTTAATGGCAACCCCAGAGCAACAATCATCTCATGCTACAGCCCTACCAATATTAGCAAAGAAACCAAACTAGCCACCTTCTACGATGAGTTATCATCTCTAGTGCGTAGCATTCCGAAACACAAACTGCTAATCATTGGATGAGATATGAATGCCCAAATCAAGAAAAACAGACATAACAAATACAGCCTACACAACACATCAAATAGAAACGGACAAGATCTAACAGATTTCATGATAGAAAAAAGATTAACTTGCCTCAATACAAACTATCAAAAAAGAGAGGGAAAATTATGGACCTACACTTACGCGAACAATAGAAAAGCGCAGATAGACTACGTCTTTATAAATAAGAAATGGAAAAATAGCGCGATGAATTGAGAGGCATACTCCTCTTTCGAGGGTGTGTCATCCGATCACCGAATAGTCACGGCAAAAATTCGACTAAGCCTACAAAAAAACGCCACACGAACAGCGACCACTAAACACTATGACTGGGCCCTCCTTAACAACAGAGATATTAGAGATAAATATGTACTAGAACTAAGAAACAGATTCGAGACACTACAAGAGAGGGAAGAAAAAATACCCCAACCGACGAATATGAGAATTTCTTTAACGTGCAGCACGAGGCAGCATCGAATTATATTCCAACAAAACCTAGAACGAAATATAGAGCCCCATGGGAAACGGAAGAGGTTAGAGAAAAACGTGCACTTGTGAAAACTGCCTCCAAAAGCTACCGGAAAAACCCGACAATTGCAAATGCCCGGACACTAAAAAAGGCACAATATCAATTAGCAGGCATATATCTAAAAGAACAAACGGAATTCATACAAAATAAGATAGCTAAGATTAGAGACTCGGTGGAGGATAGACAATCTAGAATAGCCTGGCAAACAATAAACGAAGTGAGTGGAAGGAAAAGCACAGCCAAAGCAAAACTGAAAGCGGCAAACCAACAAGAAAGAATAAAACTGAGGAAACAACATTTTGAAAACCTTCTAGCTAACCCTCCTAACGTTACGCAGGAACCGATCACCAGAATTATCAGTAAGCAATTGGACATTAAACTAGAGCCGTTCACTAAAGAAGAACTCGACTCGGTTCTTAGAAAAATTTAAAATAGGAAAGCTGCAGGGCTTGACGAGATTCCCCCAGAAGTGTGGAAGACGAGGCAATTCGACGACATACTGCTCCGACACTGCAACGCAGTTTATAACCAAAATCCGATAGACAGATGGAGGAAGGGATGCATCCTCCCCTTCCCTAAAAAGGGTGACCTCGGATTAGCCAAGAACTATCGAGGTATAACACTTACATCCATAGCAGCCAAAATCTACAATGCCCTACTAAGAAACCGCATAGTACCCCAAATCGACAAAATCCTGAGGAAAAACCAAAATGGCTTGAGAAGAAACAGGTCAACGACCTCACAAATATTGACCATCAATAGAATCCTAGAAGGCGTGACGGCAAAAAACCTACAGGCGACATTACTAATTGTCGATTTTACCAAGGCCTTCGATTCCATTCACAGAGGGAAGATGGAACAAATCCTACTAGCATACGGCCTACCAGAAGAAACCGTAGCAGCAATAATGATTCTCTACAGAAACAACAAAGTGAAAGAGCGGTCACCGGATGGAGACACAGAATACTTCGACATTGTAGTAGGAGTACTACAAGGGGACACGCTAGCCCCATACCTCTTTATCATATGTCTAGACGACGTACATCGGACATAGATAACATTAGGGAAAACGGCTTCGTGCTGACGAAGAAAAGGAGCAGAAGATACCCCGCAAAAACAATTACCGACGCCGACTACGCCGATGACATAGCGCTACTGGCCAATACACCCAACCAAGCCGAAACACTACTGCATAGTTTGGAACGAGCCGCGGCAGGCATTGGACTCCATGTTAATGCACACAAAACTGAATTTATGTGCTTTAATAAGAAAGGCGACATCTCCACACAAGACGGAACCTCCCTGAAACTGGGTGACAAATTCACATACCTAGGAAGCAGCGTCTCATCAACCGAAACAGACATCGAAACACGGCTAACGAAGACATGGACAGCTATCGATAGGCTTTCGATCATATGGAAATCAAACCTGACCGATAAAATGAAACGTTGTTTCTTCCAGGCTGCGGTCGTGTCGGTGCTGCTGTATGGATGCACTACTTGGACGCTGACTAAACGGTTGGAGAAGAAGCTTGGCGGCAATTATACAATAATGTTGCGAGCAATATTAAACAAGTCCTGGCAGCAACACCCCACAAGGCGCCAACTGTACGGTCACCTACCACCTGTCACGAAAACTATACAAGCTAGACGAACCAGACATGCTGGACACTGCTGGAGAAGCACGGACGAGATCGTAAGTGATGTGCTCCTGTGGAGCCTTGCATATGGCCAATCAAAAGCAGGACGACCAGCTCGAACATTCATACAGCAGCTATGTGATGACACGGGATGTAACCCTGAAGACCTGCCGGAGGCGATGAATGATAGGGAGACGTGGAGAGAGAGGGTCAGGGATATCCGTGCTAGCCGCACGACATGATGATGATGATCGTTTGTTTACACAGTTATATAATATCTATTATTCTTATCCAATACTAATAATTAATATACAGTTATATGGTTTAAAGTAATTATTGGCAGTGATAAACATTTGTAAACACAGTTATATGATATAATGTATCCAAGTCTAATATCAACAATTTTCCAGCAATTATAAAGTAATAATGATAATAATCCTTAGTAAACAATTAAAGTTATGTGATTTCAAGTTGTCTTGTTTGACATAAATAATTTTCAAGTTCCTATCTTGTACAAATAATTTTCAAGCAGGTTTATTTTATCCATATATTGGAATCAAACAGTCAGAATGGTTTGGGAAGTAATAGCAATGAAGAATGATTTTACACTTCCCAGACCTCCAGAACAGTAGCCTTACCACCAGATACAATTTAGCGTCGTCACCATCAGCATGTCGTAATACATGCACTGATTTCCTTGACTCCCCCTTCTCTTTCTCTCTCCCCATCTCTCTGTCTGTCTGTCTCTCTCCCTCCATTCGCCCCAATCATCCATTGCTCCCGGTAGTTCTTCCCAATTTAATCCTGTGTTCGCACCGAGCTGATGTAACTGAGTTCTTGCTGCTCGGCCAACACTGGCCCTGTTCTATTGAAGAACTTCACTTATGCGTTCTTCCTTGCTTCTCTAGCAGTGCTGCGCATGTCATGTTTGTCTTACTTGGATTGTTTTAAGACGGGAGATAGGTGGCCATACAGCTGTTGTTTCATTGGTGTTGCTTTCAGAATTTGTTGAATATTGCTCGTCGCATTCTCGTTTTATACCCATCTAGATTTTTCTCTGTGCGTTTTCTTTGCGTCCAGGTGATGCATCCATCCAGTAGTATTGACCCAGGATACGCAGGACACAAATATGCTTTGAGTGATTCTGAGACTTATTGACTTAAACATTTTTGTCCGATAAGTCCGGTTAGTTTAATTTAACAAAATAATTGAGACATGTGTCATACCGGTTACCGTATTACTAAATGGACACGGTGATCTGGGTTCAAGTCCTGGTAAATCTCTTAGGAAAAAACATAGATCCATCTCTTCTCTTACGGAATCTGAGTAAATAATTGGTTTGGCTGGGCTCTTTAGCCTTAGCACGGTAATCGGCTAAGGAGACGGAAAACTGATTTCACACCAAATACTCTTAGAAAGTGACTTCACGTCGCCTGTCTGTGAAGGAGGGGGCTGAGTAGTTACTACATTAAGTAATTCTCTATCTTGAGGAACTTACTATTCATCTAATCAGTTGGAAATTTAAATTATATGCGATAAGTTACACCTTGCAGCTAGATGACTTCTTGCTATTTTTTATCAATGTCACTTGGTTGGGGGTCTCAGTTGCATAAAAGTGCTCAACTATTTTCTCGAAGTAAGCAGGTTCGAACTCCTGTGGCACTTTTACGTTCGCTTTCGCTGTATAACCTGCTGAAGAGTAAGATCTCCCAATGTCATGGGTATTATCATGGGGGTAACGAAAATAAAGGGACTTTATAAGCCCATGGGGCAAGTACTTCTGATTCTGCTCTTATACTTGAAGGACTTTGATATAAAATTACCCTATGAATGTTGATATGCCCCTAAACAAAGAGAGATAGAATTTATTGTCAGAGAAAGGAGAACTTCTTTCCAAATGAAAAACCAAAAAAAATGACATCAAACCTTCCGCCGTGTTTAATAAATATACAAAACAAATATGGTTGATTTATGACGATCCGTTCAACAGTTTAATGAGGATCGATGCTCACTCTTTTCGATTTTCGAGATACAAATTCTTCATTTACAATCTGTAATGTAATGGGTCGATGTCACGAAACACAACTCTAACCGGAGATAGCATTTGGATAATGCTTTGTAATGATCTGGAAATAATACAGGTCCGAGAAAAAATGCATGTTTCTTGGAGAATTCTTATCCCTCAGGTTTTTTGGTTGTCTTGAGTGTTTTATAACCCACTGACGACGTGGAAAAATATGGAAAGTTTCTTTAATTTGGGGATAAAGAAAAAGGTGAAATTTCTTTTATATTTCTCTGACTATGTGACAATGGGTCTCACTGTAAGATGATAAACGAGGCTGCGGCATACTTTTGAGAGATATTACGATAAGATGATTGTTTATTCGCTTCTTTACTGAACTTTAAATTAAGCTTTGATTCTCCTTTGCACAGAGAAACAATCAACCAGTCTGTCTTCGCACAAACACACACACACACACACGGATCGTGCTACAGAAGGTATAATTCATGTTTGGTTGGTTAGTGTTAAGATATGCCAACTCTAGATAGTTTATTTAATATCAAAAATTTAGTCTTTTAGACAAGGAACTTTATTGACAGATGGGACCCTCCTAACAGGTTTTAACACCGTAGGTCGTAGTAAATATGAAGTAACGGCAATGAAGGGACCTCTAATTTGTATTCATAATCTTTTTTTTAATCGTAAACAATTGTACTTTCTTTAAATGTCATATAAAAGTTGTTTTTTTTAAATTTTTGGCATATTTAACAGTGCTCAATTTTCAATTAGAAATACGTTCATCGAGATGTTTAAATGCGATCTTACCTGTTAGCGACGAAACGCATGATGTTCTCAATAGTGTTCTGCGTTAAAACTGTCGAAAATTAATTGATAAACCTATCTTATCTTGCTTTACGAGGAAACAACATTTTGTCCGAGAACGTCTGAAAATATTCCTGACTTTTAAAAGAACACATTTTTATTTCTCGCCCATTGGATGTTTTCTCTCCCAATGCTGTATTTGCCAATCACGGATACAAGAAATCGGTACAAGGCACTTTTCCGACGACTGTTTCATCCCAAATGATCTCTCTCTCTCTCTCTCTCTCTCTCTCTCTATCTCTCTCTCTCTCTCTCTCTCTGTCTATATCCCTCTCGTCTGTTCGTCTGGTACAACGGTTTTGGAATGTTCCTCGAATGTGTGTGAGTTAGTAGGACATCCAATTTCAGCAATGGCTGCGCTAAATTCTTGTTAGTTTTCCAGAGTCAAAGAGCGTGGAACAGATCGATAAAGAAACCAATGTTAATTATAACGTGTCTGCCTTAAGTAACAACCAATCAGAAAGAAGACAAAACATGCTGCAACTTTGAAGGTAAGAGTTGCGACGAAAGGTAGAAAGACTGTCCCGTACTTTGAACATTTACACATCGTGCTTAAAATTTATACCGACTTGTTATTGGGGCTTAGAATATACTGATTGTATACCATCTAAGGAGCTATTCTCCCCACCTTAAAAACTAGACAGTTTGAGTAGGATATTAAACAGAATGTTGAGGCTTCATCTGATCATCATTTATTACAAAATGTACAGAACCATCTTAATAGGCGAATTTTGACATATCATTATATATGTATTTGACTATCTCTTCGTACGGGTAGGAAGTGATATTAAATCAGTTTTTAAAGCGAAGTTTAACAAATTTGAGTTCAGCGTTTACCTTCTCCTAGACTGGTTAGAAGGTGCCCGTGGTGTAGTCGTTATCATCGTAGGAAATGGACACGGTGACACGAGTTCAAATCCTGGACGAGACTGATTGTATTTCACATAGCACTAATACCCTTGGGAAAGGTATGAATCCAATTATTCTCCCTCCAGCTATGGGTAAATAGTAGGACAGACTAGGTTCTTCAGCCTTGGTTAGGCAACTAGTCTAGGAGAAGGAAAACTCTGAATTCAAACCTGTTAAACTCCGCTTAAAAATTGACCTTGTGTCATATCTTGCCCGAGCGGAGGGGTTGGTAAATAGTACCTTCTCCTAGACTGGTGGCTAACCAATACTAAAGAATCCTGTATGCCCTACTATTTACTAATAACTGGAGGGAAAATAATTGGATTCATACCTTCCCCAAGGGTATTAGTGCTATGCGAAATTCAGTCAAACTCATGCAGGATTTGAACTCGTGTCACAGTGTCCGTTTCCTACGATAGTAACCTTTATGCCCAGCGCACTCCCAAACACATCACATTGTATCAATTACGATTCTACGCCATCAAATCTTTGTTACTGAGATTGGTTCTCACTGAGTGTCCGATAAATCTGGAGTTGCAATTATTTAAGCCAAGTTTGATAAATCAGTGTCCAATTGGCAGTACTTAGAATCTGTTGACTGTATAACCTGCTGAAGGTTAAGATCTCCTTATGAATAGGCTGTCCTCGGTATTATATTATGAAATGAGGCTCCAGTCCTGGAGTTCTGTTGAGTGTGCAGTATCTCTTCATCAACATTGCTCCCAGATCTATTTAAAACCTAAGTGCTAGTACTTGTTAGGGTGCCATCTATGGGTCAAAAAGATCTGGAGGAAAAGTATTTGATTGGACGCAAAAAGCATTCTTAAGTCTCATTTACTCAAAAATGTAATTATAAACGAACAATAAATGTGATTCCCTAATATTTATGCGTAAAATAACCATAGACCGTATACATGCCTTAAAAATCAATCAATCAATCAATCGATCAATTACAATTGTTGTCATGGGTTGGATACGAAACTGAACCCGGTTGCAAGGCTATAGTTCTGGAACATTGTTATGCGTAGAATTGTTATTACTCCCAAATCCACTGTATACCAGAATGGTAATATCTATCATTATCCTATATATATATATATATTATAATATCCTTTCCATAAGAAGAAGTCAGCAACAGGTCAATCTTTAAGAAATTTTTAACTGGTTTGAATTTAGAGTTTTCCTTCTTCAAAAGCAGTTGCCGTAACAAGATTAAAGACCATTATGTCCTACCATTAACCCACAGCTGGAGGGAGAATAACTGAATTCATACTTTTCTCAAGGGAATTAGCGCTATGTGAAAGGCAAATATCCTCGTCCTGGACTTGAAGTTGAGTCCCATGTCTATTTCATATAAGAGCACCAACAAAATCATGGTCCCATGTGGGGTCAAACAGATTTTTTTGCAATAACGTTTGTTTTTTTGTTTGTGTTTTATGATATATCAACCTTTGTAGGTTACTTAATGCCAAATCCATTTTAATAAAAATTAATAGTTCTATTTCAAACAATTGAGTTTAGCATATATACAGTTTAATTGTAAAAAAATTCTATTTAAAGCTATCCAGTTTTGCCAAACTGTTCTAATTCAAACAATTCAGTTCAGTATAAGTATAATTTTTCTCTAAACACAGTTAAATGTCTATATAGCTCTATTTTAAACAATTCAGTTTAGCTTAAGTACAGTTTCAATGTCAAAAGCAGTTTTATTTGAAACAATTCAGTTTAGCATAAGTACGCAGTTTAAATATCTAAGCAGTTCTATTTTTGGTAATTCAGTTTAGCAAAAGTACGCATTTTAGTTCTTTTTGACCCGTAGATAGGATCCTATCAGGTGCAACCACTCCGGGTCGGAGTGGATCTGGGGGCAATGGCAATGAAGGAGTGCTCCTCATTCCCCAAAGCTTCAACATCACTGGAACATCACCATCAGATTATTGAATGTCATATCCAGGACTCTCATTGACGCGTCATACCCCTCTGCAGAGGGGCAGTCTATATATTCAACAGCCCCAGCTGATTGGATAATACACAGAATTGAATGTGAAATAGTTTTACTTCACTAAATTCTGTTTAGCACAAGTACGCAGTTTAAATGGCAAAACAATTTTATTTGAAACCATTAAATTTAGCATAAATATGCAGTTTAAATACGAAAAAAGTAAACTCACGAAACTACGGTTAATTCTGTTTGACCCATAGATAAACTCTGTCAGGTGCTACCACTCAAGGCCAGAGTGGACATGGCGATTTCAATGAAGGGGTGTTCCGCATTCCTCACTGCTCAAGCATCACTGGTACCTTATCCTCTTACCCCTTTGCAGAGGTGTAGTCAGTGTATTCTACAGCCCCAGCCGACTAGGCAATTGGCATAATGATTAAAAGGACTGGGAAATATGTTATTTAAACATTAGTATTTAAACTCAGGAATATTTTTACACTTATCCACGTATGATACATTCCATGACACAATGCATAGGAAATAAAATTAATCAATTGAATAATTATATATATATATATATATACTAGCAGAAGTACGCGTGTACTCAGAATAGAGAACTAAAAACTTGTCTCGCAGATGATTATGCTAGATGTTTTCATTGCATGCCCTAAGAATGTTCTAAACAGTATGACGTGTTGCAGTGAATTGTTAGTTCTTGATCGCAAACTCCTGAAAAAAGATAGAGTTGGTGTGGTAACTAAGCGTTTATGAAATAAGCAATAAGTCAGAAAACAGTGAGAGAACTTGTCAGATTTGCTGTCATTTGAAAAGTTATAGATTGGCTGAATTTTTTTAGATCAACCATTTTTTTGTATGAGGTCAAATAAAGCATTTGAGTCATGAGTTTTCCAGGAAGTCATTGTGTCAGTATCATCAACAGTCATTTATTACGTCCGTAACTCTATCTGTGTCTTTAATTCATGTACGTCATGAATTTTCCCCTGAGTCATTTTGGCAGTATTTTGAGTCATTGGTGAACTTTATGGATCTACTTGTACATTTAATTCATTTGAGTAATGAGATTTCCTTTGAGTCATTTTGTCAGTGTTTTGAGTCATTGGTCACCTCAAAACTCTACCTGTGTATTTAAGTAATTTGAGTCATGAGTTTTCCAGTGAGTCACTGATAGATAGGTGTTAATTTTTAATTTAGTTAATTCTCAGTATATAAATAGTGTGAAGTAAAAAAAAAAAGATACTTGCAAAACTATATATTTTAATTGCCTTTTCCTGATTTAAATTTTATGAGTAAATATTTTTTCACGAATAGGAGTAAATTTGTAATAAAGTTTTACTTTGAACTTAACTTTAAATGCTTAAATCAATTTTGAATGATAAAGTGCACACTTTATTAGAAACAATGTGGTAGATTGCATACTACGCTATAATGATTTACAGTACTTAAACGTTAGAGATCATCGATAAATGTCAACGGAATCATTTTTAAACGGATGATTTTAATAAGATAAATCCCCTTTCATCACGGACGACTGCCGCTGAAATATTATACGAAACAAAACTATGATATTTTTTTGTTTTGTTATGTTTTATAGTATATCGATCCTTGTGGTGCCTTTGTTATATATATATATATATATATATATATATATATATATATATATATATATATATATATATATATGTGTGTGTGTGTGTGTGTCTGTGTGTCTCGATGTGTGTATTCATTTATTTGATTTGTTAGCAAATAGTTTTTTGGTTACCTTTTAAAACGAGCCAGTGTTCATTTGGTTGAACGTAGTTCAATGGTTTGAGTTATTGTAATCCAACATTAATAATCCAATTTAAAATCAATAATTGTTTTTACCCATTGGAATAGTTTCAAGTATAGTAAAGGATTTAACAATTCTATTTGACCCATAGATGGACTCTAACAAGTACTCCCAATTTAGGACAAAGTGAACCCGGGAGTAATGACGATGAAAGAGTACTCCACATTACTCAACGTTCCAGGGCTGGAAATTCGCCATCAGATGGTTTTGGGTCATACCTACGACCCTCGCTACTGGATAGGTTTTACCTCTCTGCGGAGATGCAGTTGGCGTATTCTACCTCTACAGCCAACTCAGCTAACAAGACAATAATGTAGATTATTAATAGGAACGTTAAAACTGTTTGCTTTCTACTGTCATGAAAACATAATGAATAAGTTAATGAAACAGACTGGCGCAAAAGTAACACGGGTGACTGGATGCGGATGTTGATCATCTGCAACCTGTCCAAGTGATTGAAGTTTGAAGCGATAGACAAAACATCAATGCACAGACTGGTAACTATTCTGGAAAACAGACAACATTCTCTGAGATTTTGAGTTAACAACGGATCGGCCAATCTTATCTGCTAGATCGGATCTAGTTTTAAAACTCAACAATCAGTGCATCTCAGTGTTTCAGTTAATCACAGAATAAAAAAGCGACAAAGAGGATAAATACGAAGACTTTGTATAGAGCAAAAAACGTTATGGAGGAAGATAATAAGAAAGGGTGGGTGGTTATGTTTTATGGCATATAAACCATTGTAGGTTATTTAATGCTAAATCCTGTTTATATATGATTCGTAAATAAATCATTTGTTGTAAACAACTCAAAGCTCATTTGTTTACACACAGTTAACTGGTTTTTAATATACTGAAATTGAATTTTGTATTTGACCAATTGATGGAACCCTAAGAGCTCGTTACCACTTCGGGACAAAGTTTATCAGAAAGTAATGATAAAGAGAACTTTAAAACTCTAGGATTTGAGCCTCAGCATCAGATAATTTAAAGTGAAAGACAATCAGCTAACGCCAGTTTGGAAAATACTCAAGTAAAAATGAAAAAGAACTGGAAACTCTCATACAGGCCGTTAGAATATACAGTCAGGACACAGAAATGGAATTTAGTATTGAAAAATGTGCCATGCCAGTCATGAAAAGTAGCAAACGACATTTAACTGACGGAATGGAACTACCAAATCAGGACAAAATTAGAACGATCGGAGAAAATGAAACCTACAAATACTTGGATATCTTGGAGGCTGACATCATCAAACAAGAGGAAATGAAAGACAAAATCCAAAAATAATATCTCAGGAGAACTAGAAAACTACTCGAGACCAAACTCTCTTGCAGAAACTTCATCAAAGCAATAAATACTTGGGCTGTGCCCCTCGTTAGATATTCGGGTCTCTTTCACGAGTGGACTAGAGATGAACTTAAACAAATGGATCAAAGAACAAGAAAACTAATGACCATGCATAAGGCATTACATCCCAGAGACGACGTTGACATACTATATGTATTTAGAAAATAGGGATGAAGAGGACTCACCAGCATCGAAGACAGCGTTGACGCATCGATACAACGGCTCGAAGACTACATAGAAAAACACGAACGAGGACTGATTACAGCCATCAGAAAAGATTCCGACAACTCGATAGACGATAGAATGACAACAACTAGGAAAAAATGGGGAAAAACAAATCTATGGCTGGTTTAAACGACTAATAAACACCATCTCACAGGAGAAAATCTGGACCTGGCTAAGAAAAGGTAACCTTAAGAGAAAAACGGAATCCCTCCTAATAGCAGCACAGGACAACGCAAAAGAACCAATCATATCTAAGTGAGAATAGACAAGACTCAACAAAATAGCAAATGTAGACTATGCGCTGACAGAGACGAAACGATCAATCACATAATAAGCAAATGCTGCAAATTAGCTCAGAAGAAGACGAGACACGACCGGGTCGGCAAGGTGATCATCTGGAAAATGAGCAAACATTTTAATTTGACCATACTAACAAATGGTATATGCTCAACCCAGCACCTATCCTAGAAAATGACACACATAAACTCCAATAGAACTTTGACATACATATGGATAACCTAAACCTTATAATAATTAACAAAAAAAAAAGAGAATTTGCAAAATTGTCGACTTTGCTGTTCCAGCTGACCACAGAATAAAACTGAAATAATGTGAAAAAAAAAGAATAAGTACCTCGATCTTGCTAGAGAATTGAAAAAGCTGTGGAATATGATAGTGACGATTGTACCAATTGTGAGTGGTGCTTTTAGCACAATAACTAAAAGATTATTAAAAGGCCTGGAGGACTTGGAAGGTGGCGGAAGGGGAGATGGTTTCGGTTTGGTTTCTTTGTTTAATGGCATATCAACCTTTGTAGGTTATTTAATGCCAAAGCTATTCTCCTTGAAGAACAGTAGTGGTACTATTTAACCCATATTTGGGAGGATAAGGGGGTTCATACCTTTCCCAAGGGTATTTGTCCGAAAGTGAACGTAATAGCGCGACTGGAGTACGAACTCGCTTACTACGATTCCGCAGTCCATCGCTTTAACCGTTACACCACGTGGACACCCCCCAGAAGGGGAGAGACTATCCAAATGACTGCATTACTGAGAACGGCCAGAATGCAGAGAAGAGTCCTGAAGACTTGAGGAGACTTGCTGTCACTCAAACTCCAGTGAAAAACCATCAGCTTATACTGATGGGAAAAACTCTAAAGAAGTAAATAATAATAATAATAATAATAATAATAATAATATGGGCGTTTTAAACGACTAATAAGCAACATCTCACACGAGGAAACCTAGACGTGGCTATGAAAAGGGAACCTTAAGAGAGAGACAGAATCTCTCCTAATAGTAACACAAAACAACTCTATAAGAACTAATCATACCAAAGCGAGAATAGATAAGACGCAGCAAAACAGCAGATGCTGGTTATTTGGTGATAGAGACAAACTAGCAATCACACAATAAGCGAATGCAGCAAAGTAGCACAGAAAGAGTATAAGACTAGACACGTCTGGATGGGAAAAGTGATCCACTGGGAGTTGTGTAAGAAATTGAAATTTGACCATACGAACAAATAGTATACGCACAAACTTGCATGTGTCCTGGAGAATTACATTTTACCTTGACCATACGAAATTTGACCATACGAATAAATAGTATATACACAACCTAGCATGCGTCCTGGAGAAGTACATTTTCATCATCATCATATCGCGCTGGTAGCACGGATATCCCTGACCCTCTCTCGCCACTCCTCCCTATCGTTCATCGCCCGAGGTAGGTCTTCAGGACAACATCCTGTATCCTCACATAGCTGCTGAATGTACGTTCGAGCTGGTCGTCCTGCTTTTGCGCGGCCATGTGTGGGGATCCATAAGAGTACATCTCTTATGAGTTCATCTCTGCTTCTCCAGCAGTGTCCTGCATGTCTGGTTCGTCTAACTTGAATAGTTTTCGTGATAGGGGGCAGGTCGCCGTACAGTTGGTGTCTTGTGGGGTGCTGCTGCCAGGACTTGTTGAGGATTGCACGCAGCATATACACAAGAATGCTGCGTGCAATCCTCAACAAGTACATTTTAACTCTTCTAATCCTAGCATGTGTCCTGGAGAATCAACAAAAAAGAGAACTTGCAAAATTGTCGACTTTGCTGTTCCGGCTGACAACAGAATAAAACTGAAAGAAAATAAAAAGAAGGATATGTACCTGAACCTTGCTTGGGAATTGAAAAGACTATGGAACATGAAGGTGACAATAATAACACACATGGTTGGTGCTTTTGGTTAAGTCACCGAAGGATTATCACAGGGACTGGATGACTTGTAAATAAGAGGGAGGGTGGAGACCATCCAAACTATTACATTATTACGAACGGCTAGAATACTGAGAAGAGTCCTGGAGACTTGAGGAGACTTGCTGTCACTCAAACTCCAGTGAAATACCATCAGCTAACACTGATGTGAAAAACTCTCAAGGAGTAAACAATTACAATAATGTTAATTAAATAAATGAATTAAAAAAAGGTTAATTACTGCTGTTTCTGTTTCTTTGTTTAATGAAATATCAACCTTCTTTGGTTATTCAATACTAAATCTATCCTCGTAGAAGGAAAATAGTACTATTTAACATATAGCTGTGGAGAATGATACGGTTCATACCTTTCTCAAGATCATTCGACCGAAAGTGAACGTCATAGCGCGACTGGAGTTTGAACTTCTAGGCCACAGTCAAGCACGTCCGTCTACGTTAACTCCCCAATTACCACTAAAACTACTGTTAAAACGTCAGTGTTAACGGAGCTAGACCAACTTAGTTCGATGATTACATAGTCGCAAAACTGACAGTCAGAAAGCGTCGTTGATTTTATATATTCCCTATATATATATATATATATATATCAAGTGGACGTTGTAAATCACCTTGAAATTAATTCATTGGAAGCTTTCTCCAAGGAGGACAATTGTGCAGGAGGTAATATTCTGAAATTTTATGGAGCGAAATAAATAAAAAAAGAAAAAAAGAGAAAAGATCGGCAATGCTTCTAGCTGCCTGAATTTTAAATAGGATTACAAATGACAGTCATAATGCGGTTTTATGTACAAAATTGAAAATCCTATTCATGACAATCACAAGGAACTTTCCCTCAACTACAACATACTGTGAGGCCAGGCTTTTCGAATCGAGTGACAATCAGTGAATGTTGCGCTTCAGTGAGCGCTTCTGAATAAACCCTTCATTGTCAACGACGGAGATTTTCTGCATGTGCTCTGGGATTGGCACTTTCCGCCTCTCAGAATTGATTTCTGCGTCTTTATTCCAGGTTGATTCCATTCTTAAAGAGAAAATATTCGCCCAGCGGGAAGCCTGCAAAATATGATTGACGCAGACGATGACTCGGCAATAACTTTATCTTTTTTATTATTTTTTCTCAGATAAATACGTAACGTAACCTGCCTATAGTTCAAAAATACAATCTATATTTACTCAACTTTATTCATCTTGGTACAAGGACACAGAATACGGGTGCATAATGACGGCCCAATTCGTTTCACTTCTAAAGTAGACGTAGGTGGATAGCAACATGTTTATTTTGCTTGTATATAACAACTTCTCCGCCAAAGACGAAGTATGACACAAGACCATTTTTTAAAGAGTACAAAGTTGTAAATTCCCATGCCCAAATAAAAATTTGGCGAAATGAAAGAGATTCAAAATTTTAAAAATTAAACCTGAGTTTAGAGAAATCATGCCTGACAAAGAGATCAGGGATAAACTAAATCTAGTTGACTTGGATCTTCTTTGGCTGGCAAGAAGAGAAAGAAACCATATGAGTTGTGAAATTATCCAACACCAATTGTATCAAAGAGCAGGGTTTCCTTAAAGATATAATACTATATAGAATGGATGAGTAGGTATTCTTCTACTATTAGTTCTTATCGGAGTATAAACCAATGGATTCGAATAAGTACTGTTTCATACTATATCAAATGAAGGTAAAAAAAAAAGTATTTTTGAAATTAGTAACCAAAATGTGCATTATTCCCTCGGAAAGATTTTTTGGTTGGAAAGAGCTTACAGATTTGTCGAATATATATATATATATATATATATATATATATATATATATACATATATATATATATATCTTTAAGAAAATATATATATATATATATATATATATATATATATATCTTTAACAACCGGGACATTGTCCCAGCGGTTAGAGTGTTCGCCAATGGCCCGGGAGACCTGGGTTCAATCCCAGGTCGAGTCATACCAAAGACTTTAAAAATGGAACTTGATACCACCTTGCTTAACACTCAGCATTATAAGGTACGGTTCAAGGGTAAAGTGGAGCAATCCTGGGAATGGAGTAGCGCCCTCCCCTACACCTTGGTGTAGTAGCTATCGAAAAGGGAGCCTTCGGGTCACCCTCGACTATGGTCGCTAACTTTACTTTACTTTTATATATCTTTAAGAAAAACAAAAACCGGTCACATTAGGATTATAATGCTAATGTGATTGGTTTTTGTTTTTCTTAAAGGAATTATTGCTCTGTGATGTCAGTTACATTGAGCTCTTTACCAGGAAAATTCAAATGTTCATAGTTGAATAATTTTATTGTCCTGACGGGATTATTCCCGATTCCGGTTTAACTGGACAAAATAATATATATATATATATATATATATATACTATTATAACAATTTTTTTGCAATATCTTAAAAGTATGTCTAGTAACAAAGACTTAAAACAAAGTTTCAATCATATTTTCATCTTTATGCTATTACATTAGATTTAAAACCAACATTCAAAATATTGTCCTCAGCTCATATATGTTATTAATTCTTCTCTTTGCCGCTCTTCTTTCAATCAGCCATACTCTTTATATCACTCATCCCATTTTAACTCTTCTAACCCTCATTTTATTTTTATTTTTGTGTCCACACTCATTCGCTTTAAAATTGACCACTCTGAAAATCTAGGCAGTATAACTCCACATCACATTATGCTGTATAGTTTTTAGATAGCACTTTCTTAGGATGACGACACTGAAAGAGGCTGTTTATGTTTCTCTTTGCTCAAATGCCCTGAGAATTATCATGAACCGAAACGGTAGATCTCCCCACTACGGCTAAATAGTAGGAGCAGGCTGTTGTTGTTTTTTTTTTAGCTTTTGTTCAGCAATTATTCTAAAAGACGGATAACTCTGGATTCAAACAAGTCATACTCCATTTGAAAATCAGTCTAGTGTCAAATCCTACCCTCGTCAGAGGTCTAGGGTAATTTTATATTAAGAGAACCTGCAGTCAATTCAGCAGACGTCAAACATTTTTATACTCATTCCGTTCTTTTATGTGAGGGACAGATGATTCACTTTTTGTTGTAATAATTGTAGTTTCTGGTTTCCATTTATTTTCATCTAAATAATATTATTAGAATGAATAAATATTGAGATCCCTGAAAGATTGTAAAATGCCTCCCGAGAAGCTGCTAACTGAAAACTACATAGGAATCTGTGATGAGGGACTTGTGATATTGCCTAAAAGGTAGCTGGGAGTAGAGAAAGAAAGGGATGCATACATTGTTCAACGATGTTAATATTGAATAAAAAAAATAAAATAAGATAAAACTGTCTTTTTATTCTTACTTAACGGGAACACACTTTTTTTTACCTCACCTAATATTAACGAAACCTACGCGCTATTATCAATAAGATGTTATTTTGTTCTTTTATTTCGTATTAATCCCACTTGTCAGGAAATTGATCAGCGGGAAAAAAAAATAACAATAGTGGAAAAAAATATTTCCACACCAATACTGCTCAACAAGTTCACCTTGAAGATATTGTCATTTATTGGCGGATTCATATTGTTGAGGAAAAAATATAAGAAACAGAAAAATGATAAAAATGCAAAGGAAGAATCGAGTAATCCTAAAAAATGAAGACTAGAAAAAAAAATCAGAGGGAAAGCCGGAGGAGAGTCATAGAATATAAAACAAATGAGACTTGGAAGGAGGAGAAGCAAAAATAAGGAAAATCGTTATATTGATAATCCAAACAACTGGCATGATACCGTCTATAGAACTGTTTCAAAGAACCAGAATTCTGAAATTAGGAAGAATAATGTGGAAATTGCTGGAGTCTTCAAGAAACCTACGATTACTTAATTCCCAGCCTGATATTCCTGGTATGAACCTCCAAATAATGTGGATCGTGCCAGAGAACTAAAGCATAAACTTTAGAATATTGATGTGACAATGATAATAGAGTTTGTACAATTCTAAAAAAAAAGAAATACAAGTAACTGGTGAACCCTTGGAAAAAATTGAAACCGTCCAGATCACAACCCTGTTGGTCATGAGATTTATCACCAAACTGGCACAAAAGGAATACAAGGGCAGTAATGATAGGGTAGGAAACTTAGGACTAAATACAAAAGGAATAATGAGAGTGTAATATATGTACTTGGGTAATGTTATTTGAGATAATAAATGAGAAGTACAAATATTAACTTTAAAAGAGGAATTTTATTCTTCGTATACAACGCCACGTGTTGGCTAGAAAATGTCCGGCGGTCAACACGTGTGTTTAGTGTTTGGAATCTCTTCAGCAACTGCCTCCTCTTCTGTCTTGGGTCGTCTTCGGCAACTGCTACTATCTCCGCTGATTGGCCAGAGGGAGAGGGAAAGCGAGAGAGAAAAGGAGAGAGAAGGGAAGAGAGAAGAGTGAGAGGCGATGGATTCTGGGATAGCATTCTTTGGCCGAGGTGGAAGTAAGGACCAAGATTTCTCTTGAGTTAGTATTGACTGCCCCATTTACTGACCTTAGTAAGGGAGGTGATACTACAAGAGCATTGAGGAAACGTAAGTAACAAGAGTTGTGACATGATCTATTTTAGGTGTAAGCAGAAGTTCGAATGATTTTATCTGGGGTTTAATAACTGTAATAATATTTCTATTCTGGGTATTGCTCTGGGGTCCCTTCTCTTTGTGACTTTCAGCATTTCTACCAACCACACTGATTTGTTTCTTCAAGTTAAGGAAATACTTAGCGTTAATCATATATTTCGCCATGGCTCGGCATTATCATAATTTTCACTGTATGCAAATTTTTCCCATCAGTTTTAACTGGTAATTTTTTTACTTGAGTTGAATGATATTAAGCATATTCTGGTTTCCAGGACTGTTCTAAGTATTCTGGTTAATTCTATCAGTACTTAATGGTATTGGTTCTTCCTTTGACCTCCGGTTTCCAGTCTTTTTTCTACTAAGGTGTGTTTCAAGGTCTCCAATTTCGACTGATATCCCAGTTACGTTCAGGTTCAACAGCGTTTATAGTTCTCTGGAAAGATCTATGAATTAGTCGAGCTTTTTGCCTTCCTTCACTTTGACATTTTTCTCTGCTCGAACTGCAAAACCCACAAGATGATTATGATTCTAAGAAATAATAATACTAACAAATGGCATACGTATGAATCAGAATATGTTCCAGTAAATAGGACGCATAAAATTCTCTGGTATTTTGAGATACAGATGGATCACCCAGTCCGAAACAGAAGGCTAAACCGAGCGTTAATCAACAAGAAAGAAAGAACTTGCCATCTGCAACCTTAGCAGACCATAAATTGAAATTGGAAGAAAGCAGAAAGATAGACAACTACTTGTATCGTTCAAAAAAGCTTAGAAAACTCTGGAACATGAAAGTGACAGTGATACTAGTAGTAGCTGGCTCACTTGTAAGGTTTCCAATGTTTTAAATGGAAACTAGTGTATTTGGAAATCAGTGGAAGAGTCGACACCATACGGTCCACAGCATTTAAAAAATCACCTTAAATATTAGAAGGAGCCTGGAGACTTGATGAGATTTACAATCACTCAGACAATAGAGAAAGACCACTGGTAAGTGCTGGTATGATAGACTTGCAAAGAGTAAAATCACCATCATCATCATCATCATCATCATCATCATCATCATCATCATCATCATCATGTTGCGTTTCCTGCACGGGTATCCCTGATCCTCTCTCGCCTCCAGTCTCTATCGTCCATCGCCCCCGGGAGGTCTTTCAGGCTATATCCTGTATTAGCATAAAGCTGTTGAATATAGGTTCTAGCTGGTCATCCTGCCTCTGCTCGTCTATATTAAGCCGCCTTGAGCTACCGAAACTGTGTTATCACCCTGGTTGGCGGCTGATGAGGCTAGGGTATCACACGTGCTTTTACACCTTGTATGATGAAAAAAAAAGAAAAAAAAAGGAGTCCACAGGAGTATATTGCTTATGAGTTTGTCCTTACTTCTCCAACAGTATCGATTGAACTCGTAGGATTATTGTGTAATTGCCGTCAACCCTTTTCACCATACGTTAAGTTAGCATCAATGAGGTGCATCCATATAACTGTATTCACAATAATAATAACAATAATAATAATAATAATAATGGTATATGCACAACTGTCCTAGAAAATAGCACACATAAACTCCAATAGAACTTTGACATACACACGGATCACCTAATCTCGACCAGAAGACCAAACCTAATGATAATCAATGACACAAGAAAAATTTTTAAACAGAGTTTAACAACAAAAAAAGAGAACTTGCAAAATTGTCGACTCTGCTGTCGCGGCTGACCATTGAATAAAACTGAAAGAATGTGAAAAGAAGGATAAGTACCTCGATCTTGATAGGGAATTGAAAAGACTATGGAAAATTCAAGTGACAATTATACTAATTGTGATTGGAGCTTTTGGTACAGTAACTAAAGAATTATTAAAGGGGGTGGTGGACTTGGAAATTGGTGGACAAGTGGAGACCATCAAAACTACTACATTATTGAGAACGGCCAGAATACTGAGAAGAGTCCTGGAGACTTGAGGAGACTTGCTTTTTCTACTAAATAGTATATATTGATTGTACTACTAAATGGTATATATTGTATATATATTTGATTGTTCTAAATGATATATGTCGAATATAAATTTCATTGTACTATTAAATAGTGTATATTTTTCTACTAAATGGTATATATTGATTGTACGACTAAATTGTAAATATTGTATATATATTTGATTGTACTACTAAAAGGCATATATTTACCAACACCTCCGCCACGACCAAGGTGTGACACAAGATGAATTTTTAAACAGAGTTTAACAGGTTTCAATTCAGTGATTTTATTCTCCCAGACTGGTTGCCATGCCAAAGTTAAAGAGGCCGGTCTGCCCTACTGTTTACCTATAACTAGAGAGAGAATAACTAAATGCCCACGGTTCCAAACCGTATTAACGCTATGTGAAATGCAAACAGCCTCGTCCAGGTTATGAACTCGTGATGCCGTGTTCATTTTCTACGACGATTGTCATTATACCAAGAACGCCTCCACTGAAAGATCATAATAATAAGAATAATCTTAATCATTCATAATTTAGACAAAAGAGGATCTCAGAAATATGTATCAAAGAACATTGTAATAGATGCGTATACACAAAGCACTGATACCCGAGAGTTGACATAATCAGAGGAAGAATCGAGACGATGCATTATCTCTATCTTTTCTAAATTGTCCACATGTCTCCCAGTACAACTGTTGTCCAACTCAGTTATATCTGTTTAGAAATCTCATTAGATGTTAATAGAGAACAGCCGGTTAGGCGGTGATCTATGGTCTCCAGGGAAATATCTCATAATCTGCATTTAGAATCAATTCGATTTTTAAACACAGTCGCCTGATAATTTCGGATGTTAAAGCTCTGCCCTTGTTAAGCTAGAATGAAGCCCCTTTCAATTGTAGACTTCCCGGCTCCTGATGGATAGGTTTTCATTTCTTTCAGCTTGGTCGACTGGAAGAGTATATTGAGCATGAAGAGGATTTGTTTCCCATTTGAAAACAACCGCTTTATAGCTTCAGCTTCAAAACCATATTTGACAATAAAAACAATCAATAATAATAATAAAAAGGGACATCGGAGGACGGAGCAATACTTACCATGCTAAAGCATTGTAAAAACCAGCTAGAATATTGGGAAGAGTCCTGGAGACCAGAGGAGACTTGCTGTCAGTCAGACAAAATGGTATATCACGAGCTGACAATAGTGTGAAAAACTCACAAGTAGTGAAAATAATGACAACGACAAAGCCAAAATTCATAATATGCAGGAAAGTGACACGTGTAGGTTATGTATGGGGAGAGATGAAGCAGTTAATCACATAAGAAAATATTGCAAACTGGCATGAAAGAAATACTAGAGTAAGCTTGACTGGGTTTAAAAAGTTATCTACTGGGAATTATGCAACAGACTAACGTTGACCCATGAAGACAAATGATATATGCACAAACAAGAATATTTGCTAAAAACTAGACGCATTAAATTCTCTGTGACAGAGATACAAAAAGACTACCATATCACAACCAGAAGACTTGACAAAGAATTAAGTAACAAGAGAAGAGCTCGTATTCTCGTTAAATTTACTGTTTCAACGGACTGCAAAGAGAAAATAAATTTTATCAGAGAGCTAAAAACATCTGTAAAACACTGGGTGATGTTGATACCACGATTAGTAGGTACCTTTGGAATGGTCTCCAACAGCCTGGAAAATAGACTGGGAGACCTTGAGATCCATTCAAGAATCGAGACTATCCCGACCACTGCAGTTTTGAAAAAAGCTAAAGTGTTCTAGAAAGCTAAAGAGATGGTGTCTCTCTTAGACTTCAAAGAAAAACAAAACAGTTTAAACTCGCCAGAAGAAAACATAATTGGGGTATTTAATATTAAATGAAGAAAACGCCAGTGGCTTAACGATTATTGCTGTAGGAAATGAAATTTGTGAGCCAGGTTCAAATTCTAGACAAAGCTATTAAGCTTCTACTTATCTTTAATACTTCTAGTTATTGCAAAGGGTTTGAGAAATTATGCTGCTTTCAAAAAGGATAGTTAAATGAAAATTCCAAGTAAAAATAAAGACCACTTACTGGAGAACTGTATGGAAAGAAGCAATAACTGTAAGGATTTTAATGGAGTTTTGAAAGATTTGCTGACACTTAATCAATAACGAAAGCAAACACTGACTATCGCATAAAAATTTGTCTCTTTCGCAAAAGTATCTCGCAAAAGGAATCGAAGAGCTGAAAACTCAAAGCTTAATGGAAACCATTTAGATATAAGGAAATACTGAGGAGTGGGCTTAAGGGTTGAAGAGACTTGCTTCCAGTATAAGTTATCTCTTATTACTGAGGCAAAAACTATTTTCCAGCAAAGAATGATGTTGCCGATGGAACAAAATAAAAGTTTTAAAAAAAACACTAACAGAAGAAACCTGTAAAAATATGACTTACGATGTTGATAAAAATCAATAAATAAGTAAATAAATAAATAAACGATAGAAAGTAGTTTTCTCTGTGTGGACAGACAGCTGCCAGCAGTGAAACAAATGAGACATAATCCGGACTTATGTAACCAAGAGTTTCCTTCAAATGGCAGACGTATTAATTTTGCATGGGTAAAAAAAAGGTAAAAAATTGTAGATTACGCGCTTCAATAAAATGAAATTACAGAAAAGCCTGAAAATGTAATAAGATATACACTGTGACATTTTTGGTTTTTGAATCTCATAAGAGACATTTAGTAAATGGTTAATACGAGATGTTTATTCTTCTAAAACACACAACCCCGCCACACGCATACATAAATATACGGCAGTTTACTACATCCACACACAAAAATAAAAATACATAATAATAGTGGAGAACCATAAATCAGATTTCCTTGAAGCATGATATCCAATTTAATAACTTTAAAACGGAAAAATACTGTTCCTCATGTCAGTTGAACAGAAGAAACAAAAGCAGATCGTGTTCATTCTACATCCTGATATAAAACGAAGACAAAGCAACTCTCTCTCGGATTAATGATTAGAACAATCGACTAGCAGATACAATACTTCTTTTAAACATCTTCGATAATTGTATTAATTTGACAAATTCGGCAATTGTATTATTCATCTTTCAGATTTAGTATTATTACATTTGCAGAGATTGCAATTGTGTCAGCCTTGCAGATACGCTAGTTGAATTATTAGTCTTGCAGGTACGAGACTTGCAATATTAATCTTGCAGTTAAAGAACTTTTAGTATTAGTCTTGCCGATAATGCACTTGTATTATTAATATTGTACATACTGCTAGTTCAATATCTATGTCTAGTTGATATAGCAACTATTATAAGTCTTTTACTTAATTAGTAAGTTCTACATTAGTAGTTACCCAGACGTAGTGCTTGTGCTATTAATTTCACATATATTGTCCAAACAAACCTCGCTGCAACTAAGAGAATATAACAGAATGCTGGAGTGTAGAATTCACCGACTGAAACTCTATAGAGGGGTATAGCCCCACAACCAATGTACCGGAGATGACATTAAACTAGCAGATGGTGAGGCTCTTTTTCTGGAGCTTTGTGGATTGTGGAATACCCTTTCATTGCAAACATTCTCAGGTCCACTCGGAGCCGGAGTCGTAGAAGCTGTTAGGGTCCCATATGTGGTGTCAAAAAGAATTCCTCTTTGTCGACTGGGGCAGTAAAAAACGCCAATTGCTGTCTGCAAAGAGTATACCCAATCAACAAAGTTCTGCAATTGACAATAAATGGCAGCTAATGGTAAGGTTCTCGTTTTAGAGCTTTGAGAATGTGGGTTACCTCTTCACTGGCATTACTCCGAGATTTTGCATTGGTAGAATCTATTAAAGTCCTATCTATAAATTAAACAGAACTATTTAATCATTTACTACACTTGAAAAAATTAACTATTATGCAAACAAATGATTGATGTTAAATTTAACTATTCGTATTTCATAGTCATTCTTGATACCATATAAAAGTGTTCAAACAAATAAATTATTTGAATAGAACTATTCATGTTAGATAATTGAATTCATTTAGTCGCTATCGTATGACAAAAAATTGCATCTAATGGTGAGGCTTTTTTCTTGGAGTGTGTACTCATGCCAAACTGAATTGTTTGAAATAGAACTGTTATTTGGCCTTTAAACTGTTCTACAAAAAACTGAATTGTTCAAAATAGAACTGTTTTGACATTTAATTGTGAGTAAACAAAAACTATACTTATACTAAACTGAATCGTTTTAATAAGAACTGTTTGACTAAACTGAAAAGCTTTAAATAGAAATGTTTTTAACTATTGAACCGTATACTCATGCTTAACTGAATTATTGAAATAGATCAGTTCATTTGTATAAAATTGTATAAAAATTTGGCATTAAATAACCTACAATGGTTGATATGCCATAAAACCCAAATAACCAGCCAACTAACCATCGACAATTAATATTTCTAGAAGACTCAATATTTCTCACATGATAATTGTAGATGTAGTACTTTTACTATTATCCTTTTACATTCTGCTATTGTAAAATAGTAGATATCATATTCCCACAGATTTTTTACTTGTAGAATCAGATCGTTGTGGTTGGATTTTAACAGTGCACAACAATGTTCTTGAGGTGTGTCAGGAATGTTGATGTGTGCTGGTTTGTGCTGAGGACACTTGCCACTTTGTCCTCAAATAAAGAAACCGCACAGACGTTGAGTGAAGCTATAAATTAAGATGATAAATGACAGTCTGGAGGAAATAGAATCAAGAGATAATGGAAACCATTGATAAATGCTGGACATGAAGGAAACGAAAAAAAAAATACAATGTTGTAAACAGCTCAGTAGACAAAAAAGAGAAAGCCTACAAATGCAACAATAAAGTTGTTTAAGAAATTGAAAAACATCACATATGATCAAATTTAATATAAAAAAGAAAAAATATATGATAATAAATCAATGAGAGAATTATGATGGAAATAATGATGATGATAATACTAATAATAAAAATATCAATAATAATAATGATAATAATAATAATGTTTGTTTTTTTTTTTACAAAAAGTGACCGTTTGTGACTTTAAAATAGTTTGGAATATCAGCGAAACGGTGGAACAAACTTAGAAACTAAATGATTAGTATGGTAAAATAGAATCAAATTTTCTAAATTTGGTTTCCTTGTTCAGATCCTGACATTTTTACTTGTTTCTAAATAAAGTTCTCTGCCGTACTTTCGAAATGAAATTTAGTGGGTGTTTTTCATCTTCATGGTAAGTTGGTGGTTTGGGTTTTATGGCATATCAACCTTTGTTGGTTATCTAATGCTAAATCCATTTTTATACAAATAATCAGTTCTATTTCAAACAATTCAGTTTAGCTCGAGTACACAGTTTAATTATCAAAAACATTTCTATTTCTAGTTATTCAGTTTAGTCAAACGGTTCTAATTCAAACGATTCAATTTGGCATAAGTTGGCTGTTTATTTCTATTTAACTCATAGATAGGACACTATCAAGCGCAAACACTTCGAGCCAGACTGGACCTGGGAGCGATGGCAATGAAGGGGTACTATTCATTCTCCTATGTTGCAGCAATATTGGAACTTCACCAAGGGATCGTTTAGTGTCATAAGCAGGACACTCGTTGGTGGGGTTCATATCCCTCTGCTGAGGTGCAATCGGTGTATTCTACTGATCCAGCTGACTGGGCAATTTTTCACCATATATATATGTGTGTGTGTGTGTGTGTGTGTGTGTGTGTGTGTGTGTGTGTGTGTGTGTGTGTGTGTGTGTGTTTTGCCTGCATTTCTCCGTTGATACATATTTGATTAACAATCCTTTGTCTACTCACTTTTAACCTTTCGAGACGCAGCATCGATTTTATGGTATCCAGCGGGAATTGGTTTATAAACCTCCCGTAATTAATTCATTCCCTGGTTCTTTCTGTCCGAACTTGAGCCATCATCAGGGGTGTGTATATCGCAAAAGCTATGTGACATATGCATGAGTATTACTACTTTGTAAGTGTTGAGCATTTAACATTTATACTAGTATGTTGTTGTAGTGTTTATTTTTCATGGGTTCTATAAGTAGCAGCAGTAGCTAAAGATATTAAATACATTAGTACTGGATTCAAAATTGATTCTATTATGTTTAGGTACCAAGTAGTAATGAACATGCAAAGATTACATCGCTTTTGCAGTATACACATCCTTGATGATGGCTCAAGATCGGAAAAAAGTACAAGGGAACAAATAAATTATGGGAGCTTTATTGACCAATTCCAGTAGGGTACCATAAAATTGATGCTGCACTCGAAAGGATAAATAAAAAATGTGTATACAAAGGATGTCTTTATTGTTTAATTATATATATATATATATATATATATATATATATATATATGCATTGAAAATAAAAGATGAAAAATTTGATAAGAATATGAAGAACAAAGAAATTTTAGGAGTAGCATTTTTCTCTTTCCCTCCCCTTGTCATGTGAATGGAAACTTTTTGACAAAAAGCCGTTCAACAAAAAGTGGCTGATATACGACGTTTAAAGTAGTTTGGAATATATTTGAAACGGTAAACAGAGATCAGACATTGAGGAAAACCGGGAAATAACTCAGCTTGAAAGAAAAAGTAGTATCATTTATGAACAAATCTACACACAAAGTGGCAGCTTAAGTAAAAAAAAAAATCAAGTTTTAAACCCAATCGATTGAAAAAAAGCTGACCGTTGAACTTTTACTAAATCTTAACATAACAAGCTTAAAAGCAGCGTGTTTTCATTATTTTCTGTGGCCCAGTCAAGTGACTTATTGTAAGATCATCAGGTCAAATTTGTGATAAGAGCACAGATAATTATCAAGCCCTGGGTCTGTTATAACAACGATATACCACCCGTGAACATGAAAAATCAAATTTTGAATCGATCAGGGTACAAGACAGCAGGTTTGGGTGTCATGATCGGCTCTCTTGATTGACAACATACAGGACCAGTTGGCACTCGGCAAATGTTGCTTGTTGCGATTTTAGGCACACAAAACTATTAAATCATCTACTGAGTAAAAATGGACTTCCCGGTTACTTCAAAAGCAATCAAAGAGTGTTCAGAGAAGAAATAAGTGAAGTTTGGGTTGAATCATATACATATAATACAAACCAAAGGTCTGCTGACCAAGCTTGGTTGATATTAAAGAAATTCTTGAGATAATAGAAATATGTAGACAAGTAAGTCTTGTAGAATATGAACACAACCCCCCACTACCCGAATCGAAACACTAAAGAGAAAAAAAGCAAGAGAACAACAAGATTAATTGAAACACAAAGTGCTGAAAACTTCAAAACAACTGACATCAACACCACAAAACAAATGTTAACACGAGAAGACAAAATAAATGTAATGTTCATGAAAATCATGACTGAAAAGAAGATTATATTACAATCACTCAGAAACTAAGACTGAAAACAGGTAAAGGTGGAAACCAAAAAGATAAACAAATTATTATAAAATATCCGGACGGGCTGCATCACTGAACTAAATAAAGTGAAGTTGGAGACCTTAGTCGAGGGTGACCCGAAGGTTCCCTTTTCAATAGCTAGTACACCGAGGTGTAGGGAGGGGCGTTACTCCATTCCCTGGATTGCTCCACTTTAACCTTGATCCTTACTTTATAGGGCTGAGTGCTAAGCAAGGTGGCATCAAGTAGCATTTTTGAGTCTTTGATATGAGATTGAACTCCGGTCCCCCGGACCATTGGCAAACATTCGACTCATTAGGCCAATGGCTGGTAGTCGAACCTCGGTCTACCTGAATCATTGAACTAAACGAACTAATTTATGTAGGAGTGAAGCTTGTCACTGATAAATTCGGTGTTTCTCTAAGGAGCCCAAATATAAATACAAAACCTTGATGAAAAAACATATTAGGTTAGAAAGGCTAGTAAAAAAATCCGATAAGCGAATGGGCTAAGGTAAGGAAAAGCACACATCAATATGCTGGGATGAAAAGACCAAAACAAAACAGCAGACAATCTGACTATGCAGCTTCAAGAGATGAATCAAAAGATATTGGCGACCGAAGGGATGCGTAAAAGATACCAGGAATGGGTAAAGGAATATAAACGAAACGGGAAATTCCAAAATAACGAAAGAAAATTGTATCAACAAGTAGGCGGAGAATGCACTAGTTCAAACCAACAGCCGGATAAAAAGGAAGTAAAACAATTTTGAAAAAGAAAAGGGAACAGAAAGGTCAATGGATAAATAACATGAATACAGAATTCCAAGAACTCGAAGGAGGTTCTGGGCGGACGTACACCTTGTATAGCTCAGAGCAATACTCTTAAAAACCGAAATGGAAAATGCCTGAACATCATGACATGCATGGATTCTGGTTTAAAAGAAATGCATGTCTATCCATGAGAAAAAAGCTCTTCAAGTGAATAGATACCAAGAAAAAGAAAGAATGCCCGAATTGAAAACTTTGGCAAAATCTACACTAATCCACAAAGAACCTCCGAAATGAACTATCTCCAGTGACTACAGTCCGATAACGTGTCTACTTATGATGTAGATAATCCTATCCGCACAGATTAGGCAAGTTAATTACTCAATTGTATGTCGCAGACTTTTTCCGGGAGAACTCCAAGGATGCCACCAGGAGAGCAAAGAGAGGCAGAAAAATGTAGTCATGATTAGAACTACACAAAACCCTACGATATGGTCTCGCAATCCTAGATAAAAATTGTCATAAAATTTACAAGATATCAGACAATGACAATAACGTCATCACTGAAGTCATGAAAAACGGGATACGGGAATAGACAGCAAGAGAAAAAAAAACATTAGCAGTAGTGAAAATCAAAAGAAGCATCTTCCAGGTAGATGCGCTATTTGTAATCACAATGGTGCCATTCAACTGCATACTTAGGAAGTGTACTAGAGGCTTCAAATTTACAAAATCTCAATAATAGATGCACGTGAACAACAAGAAGTGTTTGCCAAAACTGAAAACGAACTGGAGACTTTTATACAAGCGATAAGATACAGCTAGAATATAGGAATGGAATTTGGTACCGAAAAATATGACATGTTAAAAAGGAAAAGATGAAAAAGAGAAATGGAAGAAAAAGAGCTACCAAATTAGAAAAGAATTAGAATGCTTAGAGAAAAGGAGATTACACGTGCGTGGAAAGAGTGGGAAGCGCACATCATCAAACATGCGGAGATGAAAGAAAAGAGTCACGTGATGTCCCGCTGAGACGGTTGGAGTATGATTACTACTATCCTCCTGTTTGAATTAACAGTGGCAAGCCATCAGAGAATGACCGTTAAGAAAGAATGTAGGTCACAGAGGGGAGACCCACAGATGTTTATACTTGGTGACCTCACTCGGGTCGCCTGATACGGGAAGGAAGAAGGTAGAAGCCAAACGATTGGCTAGGACCCTAAAACGGAAGTGGGGACTCCTTCCCGTCAGCGAAAATAGATAGTAAGAAAGTCAGTTGTTGGACAGGGCTCGTAGCAGACGGAGCCAAAGCCAGTACTCCGGGTAGAAGAAGACATAAAAATATTTTGGATTGAAGAAGCCATTTTCTTCAAGCCAGTGTTAAAAATAGAGTAAAGCCTATTAGCCCGTAAAAGAGAAAAAAATCCTCCACAGGAACTCCATCAAAGAAAAAAAAAGATAAGTAAATTTTGAGACCATCTCTCCTTATACCCAACTTTATATACCCTCTCTCTCTCCCTCTCAATTTGAAGGAAAACGAAAGAAAAGAAAAGAAGAAAGACATTTATGTTCATGGACTGTTCATTTATTATATATTTGACACTTTGACGGTGTATATCTATGTGTAGTAAAAGATTCATGTATTTTAATGTTACCACGTGGTCTAAGTTGTTATTTGCAGTGTCTGCTACGAATTCGTTACTTCATGTTTCTTTTCCAGCTACTGTCCGCCTTATGTTATCTCGCTTAAAATTGTCCTATAAATTCCTTTAAAATATCACACGGGAAACCGGAATTGCCGAAGCCATATTTAACGTAAGAACCTTAAACAGAATAGGACAACTCCCAGAGCTAATCGCATCGGCCGAAGAACATAAGATAGACAGAATATGCATACAAGAACACAGATACACGCACACAGAAGATATCAAATATCACGAAACTGGCAATGGCTGGTCGCTCGCCACTGTATCCGCATGGAAAAACTCTGTCAACGCCGCAGTAGGAGGGGTAGGATTACTTATAGGACCTAGAGCATTAAAAACGCTTAATAGAAAATACAACCTAGAATGATGGCAGCTACATTTAACGGAAACCCCAGAGCAACAATCATCTCATGCTACAGCCCCACCAATGTTAGTGAAGAAACTGAACTAGTCACCTTCTACGATGAGTTATCCTCATTAGTGCGTAGCATCCCGAAACACAACATGTTAGTCATTGGCGGAGACATGAATGCCCAAATCGGGAAGAACGGAAACAACAAATACAGCCTCCACAACACGTCAAATAGGAATGGGCAACATCTAACAGATTTCATGATAGAAAATAGATTAGCATGCCTCAATACAAACTACCAAAAAAGAGAGGGCAAACTATGGACATACACTTACGCAAACAATACTAAAGCTCAGATAGACTACGTCCTTATAAACAAGAAATGGAAGAATAGTGCATTGAATTGCGAGGCATACTCCTCTTTTGAGGGTGTGTCCACCGATCACCGAATAGTCACGGCGAAAATACGGTTAAGCCTACGAAAAAACGCCAAACGAACAGCGACCACCAAACACTATGACTGGGCCCTATTAAACAACAAAGATATAAGAGATAAATATGTATTAGAATTAAGAAACAGATTCGAAACACTACAAGAAAAGACGGAAAAAAGTACACCAAACGACGAATATGAAAATTTCGTCAATGCACACCTCGAGGCAGCAGCGAAATACATTCCAACAAAAATTAAAACTAAATATAGAGTCCCATGGGAAACTTTAGCGGTGAGAGAAAAACGTGCACTAGTGAAAACAGCCTCCAAAAACTATCGAAAAAACCCAACTAACACAAATGCCTTAAAACTAAAAACGGCACAATATCAATTAGCAAGCATATATATAAAGGAACAGACAGAATACATTCAAAATCAGATAGATAAGATTAGAGACTCGGTGGAAGATAGACAATCTAGAATAGCCTGGCAAACAATAAACGAAGCGAGCAGAAGAAAGAACACAGCCAAAGCAAAGCTTAAAGCAGCAAACCAACAAGAAAGAATAAACTGTGGAAACAGCACTTCGAAAACTTACTTGGAAACCCACCAAAAATAACGCATGAACCAATCACCAGAATAATTAGCAAACAATTAGACATTAAACTAGGACCGTTCACACAAGAAGAACTCGACTCGGTTCTCAGAAAAATTAAAAATAGGAAAGCTGCAGGGCTGGACGAAATTCCCCCGGAAGTATGGAAGACCAGACAATTCGATGACATACTGCTCCGACACTGCAACGCAGTATACAATCAAAATCCGATAGATAGATGGACGAAGAGATGCATACTCCCCTTCCCTAAAAAGGGGGACCTCGGATTAGCCAAAAAATACCGAGGCATAACACTTACATCCATAGCTGCTAAAATCTACAATGCCCTACTACGAAACCGAATAGAACCCAAAATCGACAACATACTTAGAAAAAACCAAAATGGCTTCCGAAGAAATAAATCCACGACCTCACAAATATTAACCATCCGCAGAATCCTTGAAGGTGTACGGGCAAAGAACCTACAAGCGACATTAATATTTATCGACTTTACCAAGGCTTTCGACTCCATTCACAGAGGAAAGATGGAACAAATCCTACTAGCGTACGGCATACCTAAAGAAACCGTAGTGGCAATAACGATTCTCTATAGAAACACTAAAGTAAAAGTACGATCACCGGATGGAGACACAGAATACTTTGACATTGTAGCAGGAGTACTACAAGGGGACACGCTGGCCCCGTACCTCTTTATCATTTGTCTAGACTACGTACTTAGAACATCGATTGACAAAATCAAAGAGAATGGCTTCAAACTGACGAAGAAAAGAAGCAGAAGATAGCCCGCAACAACAATTACCGACGCCGACTACGCCGATGACATAGCGATACTGGCAAATACACCTGACCAAGCCGAAACTCTTCTGCATAGTTTGGAACGAGCAGCAGCAAGCATAGGCCTCTATGTTAATGCACACAAAACGGAATATATGTGCTATAACCAAACGGGGGACATCTCCACTCTAGAAGGAACCCCACTTAAACTAGTAGACAAATTCACGTACCTAGGAAGCAACGTCGAATCAACCGAAAAGGACATCGAAACGAGGCTAACGAAAGCATGGACAGCCATCAATAGGCTATCGATTATATGGAAATCAGACCTAACCGATAAAATGAAACGCAGTTTCTTCCAGGCAGCGGTCACATCGATACTGCTATATGGATGCACTACATGGACTCTAACAAAACGGCTGGAGAAGAAACTAGATGGCAATTACACAAGAATGCTGCGTGCAATCCTGAACAAGTCCTGGCAGCAACACCCCACAAGACACCAACTGTACGGCGACCTGCCCCCTATCACGAAAACTATTCAAGTTAGACGAACCAGACATGCAGGACACTGCTGGAGAAGCAGAGAGGAACTCATAAGAGATGTACTCTTATGGATCCCCACACATGGCCGCGCAAAAGCAGGACGACCAGCTCGAACGTACATTCAGCAGCTATGTGAGGATACAGGATGTTGTCCTGAAGACCTACCTAGGGCGATGAACGATAGGGAGGAGTGGCGAGAGAGGGTCAGGGATATCCGTGCTACCAGCACGATATGATGATGATGATAATTAATATTATTACGTCTCAACCTAGAGGTCCATATCTTCCATTGTCTAGGGGAGGAAGACTAGCGACCTGGTGGGTGTTTGTATAGTTTGAAATTTGGAACCCCCTTCCTGCGGCGGTCGGTCTAGCCATAAATTAATCCCCCACATAATATGCCAGTTCTTATATGCCTGAGAAAAAAACTCTGCACGAGGACTTATTCTACAAGGGATCAAGTGCCAACCTGCCCCGTCTTCACAAGTGCGAAAATAAAACCCCGTTCTAGAATAAAAGGTAAATTTTAGCGTCACAAAAGATAAGAAAAAAGAGCACCTCAGTGGAAGTAGAAAACTTCTGCAAACTAAGCTTAAATTTCATCATAGAGATGAACACCTTAGTAGTTCACATGGTATGCAACTCCTGACCATTCTTAAAATATACAAGGGAGGAACTCAGTCAAATAGACCAAAGAACAAGAAAATTGATGGCTGGTCAGTAACAGCACTGAAAAACCAGAATCAATCCAACAGAATGATACGCGTAAAATTCTCTGCGAATTTGAGATACAAACAAATCACTTAACCCTGTCCAGAAGTTCAAACTTAGTGATAATTAAAAATATAGAAAAAAGAGAACATACTGAATGGTGGACTCCCCGGTGGAAAACTGAGTAAAAAGAAAAGAAAACCAAAAAACGATACAAGCATTTGAAAGACTTTGAAAGATCGCTGCCTTTATTGGAAATCGGACAAAAAGTGACCATTCAATCTACAGCGATGTTAAAATCGACCAGAATACTGAGAATAGTCCTGGAAACATGAAGAGACTTGTTGTCCATAAGACTCCTGTTAAAGACCATCAGCTAATGCTGCTGTGAAAAACTTACAAGATAGTACTAATACAAATAATAACAATAATAATAGATCAAGGAAACTGTTGACCATACACAAGGCCCTACACTCGAGGGATAATATAGAGAGCCTGTACGTTATGAAAAAAAAAGAACCAATATGACTTGCTTGTGTTGAGTATCACGTGGAAGCAACAATTCGAGGATTCGAAGATTATTTAAAAAGAGCGAAAATAGAGTTATTACAATAGGAAGTAACGTCAAGAACAACAGGAATAACATTAGGTTCAACAGGACAAAAACGATAAAATAAATCTAGAAAACAGAAATGGGATGAAAAACATCGATATAGATACTTCAAGCGATAAACTAAGGAAATTACTCATGTGATGACTTCGATATTGCTACCTTAAGGACGCTTAAAGAGAGAAGGGGAATTACTATAATTAATTGCCCAAAATAATGGTATAATACACAGGAGAATAGCAAGTGTATACTATGTGATGATAGAAATGGAACTGTTTATAACTTAATAAGTAAATGCAGCAAAATGGTACATAAATAAATTGATGAACAGACATGACTGAGTGAAAAAGTGGGGGAAATAAGACTCTGGTAATTGTGAAAGTTATTAAAATTTGAACATATTGACATATGATATATTCCCAAACCACAGTATGACCAAGAAAATAAAACGCATGGATATCTCTAACACTGAGTTACAAACAGATTACTTAATCCATGCTAAAAAACAAAAAAAAAAAAAAAAAACGAATGTTTATTATCAAGAAAAAAATAATTTGTCATTTTTTGGATTTTACCGTTATTGTGGACCAGAAAGTGAAAACAAAAAAACAAAAGGGCATTTAAATGTTACTGTGATACCAATTGTAGTTTGAACCCTTGGAAAGGTCACCAAATAACCTGAAAAAATATATGGTTGAACTGTAGATTAGACAATGATTTAGGACCAACCAGACCCAAGTAAGTAGAGGAATAAAGTTAAGTGATGGCTAATATGGAACAACTGTAGTGAGAGTGGGATGAGTTATAAATTACACTTAACACTGCAGTTACTTTGCAATCGACAAAGAAAGTACTGACAACCCGTTGTTGTGTCTTGGTTAATAAGCTAATCCCGCTGTTCTATTGTTACTGAGCAGTGATTTCGATACCTCTTATTGCTTCATAGTGAAATGATTAAAAGCGAACTTTTTTGAACTGGATCTTACTACATTGCAGTGATTTAGATCCTCATTGGGCGCAACAAACTTCTAACCTTCTACCGAATATTCAGGAGCTACCATCTTTGTGTAATAGCTAGCAATCAAGTATTGTAAATCACTAGCTATTAGGTCGTGAATTTCATCCACAATGAATGCCTAACATTTGCGGCTTTTTGTCAAATGTAAGATATGCATAATTTTTTAACTGTATCACGTGGTGTATACGAAAAAATTCAGATTAGTTCAAATGTGCCATGTCAAGATTCCTCCACTAAGAAGAGAATGCGATAAAAGGTCACTTTTTAAATGGAGTAAAAATAGTTTGGATTTAGTTTCACTTATCCGAGACTGGTTGTCATACCAAGGTTAAAGAGTCCTGTCCACGTTACTATTTACTGATAGCTAAGGATAATCATCATCATCATCATCATCATGTCGTGCCGCCAGCACGGATATCCTTGACCGTCTCTCGCCACTTCTCCCTATCATTCATCGCCTCCGGCAGGTCTTCTGGGTTACATCCCGTGTCCTTACGTAGCTGGTGTATGTAAGTTCGAGCTGGTCGTCCTGCTTTTGCTTGGCCATATGTGGAGGTCCATAGGAGTACGTCACTTACGAGCTCGTCCTTGCTTCTCCAGCAGTGCCCAGCGTGTCTGGCTCGTCTAACCTGTATAGTTTTCGTGATGGGATGCAGGTGGTCGTACAGTTGGCGTCTCGTGGGGTGTTGTCGCCAGGACTTGTTCAATATTGCTCTCAACATTCTTGTGTAGTTGCCGTCAAGTTTCTTCTCCAGCCGTTTAGTTAGCGTCCATGTTGTGCATCCGTATAGCAGTATCGATACAACCGCTGCCTGGAAGAATAGTTGAATTCATTTCTTTTCAGAAAGTATTAGTGCTATGTGAAATGCAAATAGCTTCGTCCCTGGTTTGAATTCCGGTCACCGAATCCATTTCCGAAAATAATAACCTTTTCTTCACAAGCACATCATCTAGTGTAATGGCAAGCAAGCTAACATAGATAGCCATCTTACTAAGTGCAACACACTTCTTGCCCTATGCCACAAATGGCTACGTTTAATTTTTCAAAGGGGATAACCCGTGACGTTTTGGCTAAAGAGGTGGACAGCGGCCTTGAAGTAAGCTGTGCTTTTACTTTCACTTTCAGACTTTACTTTCACTTTCAGAAGCATTGAATCTCTTAATCTCCCATCTATGGATTAAATAGTATCTCTGCCGTTCTTCCACTTGAATTTTGGCAATAAATAACTCATGAAAAACAAAAACAAAAACAAAAAACCTCAACAACTAGTGAGTTGGATTATTACATGCTAACAAAGAAGGACTTGTAGTCTCATCTACCGAGCCTCCGAGTGAATTAATATTGTCCTTTCTATGCAATTAGACAACATTCACAGGGATATTCACTGACAGCGGTTCAAAACTTTTGAATTTCATATTGGTTTTTTTTTGAGAGGTGAAAGATACAATTTAAATGAAAACTGCAGGCCAGGTATATCTGTATTTCAGTATCAAAGTCATGGCCTAGTTGACTGGGGCTGTAGAATACACCAATTTCATCTTTGCTGAGGAATAAGTCTCCCACAATGAGTGTCCTGGATATAATCCTAAATAATCTTTTGGTGAGGTTCCAGTAATGCTGGCGCGTTGGAGAATATGGAGAACTCCTTCACTGCTATCGCTCCCAGGTCCACTGTGGCACCGAATGGTAGCATTTGATAGGGTCCTATCTATCGGTCAAAAATAACTAAACTGATTACTTATGCTAAACTGAATTGTTTGAAATAGAACTATTTTACATTTAACTGTGAGTAAATAAATGCCTAACGTTTATTTACATTTTTAGAGATACATAGAAATACTTAGAGTCATTTAACTTCTTTTACTAAACTGACTAGCTTGAAATAGAACAGTTTTTGATATTTAGACTGTGCCCTTATGGTAAACTGGATTATTTCAAATAGAACTATTTCTACGTAAAGATAGATTAGGCATTAAATGAACAACAATGGTTGAGATGTAATAAAACCAAACCAAATCAAACCAAAACATTATCAAAGTGAAACTCATATGGTTCTTTGCAAAAAATGAGAGAGAGAGAGAGAGAGAGAGAGAGAGAGGTATGTACACGAATTCGATTTCAGCGGACAAAATAGTTTCATACAAGGAAATTAGCAATTTTGTTTAGGTTTCGAATTCGAGGACTAAGCTTTCTAGTTATAGCAGGGCAACGTATTTTGGAGAAGTGAAACTGAATTCAACAGAAATCTTTGCCCTCGTAAGTGCTTTTGACGTCTGGAAGAGCATCTACCTCGAAATATTTCTGCTACTATGTCAAACCATCATACATTCGTACGGACACGATAGCCAAAGACAGAAGGATATTACGATGCGACAGAAATCCGTCACCCGAAAAGATAGACGCGGTGAAAGGTGGGTCAAAATATTAAGATAAGTGGAAAACCTATTTTCTCTTATGTAGATTTATATTTAAAGTTGACATTTTCCATTTGTAACCGTTCTGAGTAAATTTTAAACTGTCAATATATATATATATATATATATATATATATATATATATATATATATTGCTTAGTTGCGATACAAGTCATTAACTCTTACTCACCTGTCTGATTGTATCACCTCCGGAGAGCTACGACCCCCACACCCGAAAATGGATGTCATGGGTATGACAATAAATTGCATCTGATGGTGAGGCTTCATTTCTGTTGGAGGGTAATGTACCCCTTCATTACCACTGGAAGACACCCGGGGAGTAGTGATTAACATGATGGACTACGACATCAGAGTAAGTGAGTTCGAAATACAGTCGAGTTATAGCGTTCATTATCGGACAATTACGCTTAGAAAAGGTATGAACCCTCATATCCTCCTAACTATGGGTTATATGGTGCCACTACTGTTCTTTTAGAGTGTTGACTTTGGCACTGAATAACACACGAATATTGAAATGCCATAAAAACAAACTTTCATTGCCATCAAACTTTGGTACATTCTGGAAGTACCTGTTAGTTTACATCTCTGAATCAGATAAAGCTGATTAAAAATTATGTGTATTAGATTTTACAGATCGCAAAGAAAAATTAAAAATAAAGTTTTTTTGTTTTTTTTTTTCACTTGAGAAGCAAAACAAAAATATACATATAGACATTCAATGAACGCAATTTCCTTATCTCTATGCATGAAATAACCTTAGATGTGTTGACATGCAGATAGAAATAGTCAATCAAGTAAGGAAAAGACAATAAGTTAGATGGGATATGATCGTATCAAGATAACACAATGTGCGAAGACAAAAGAAAGTTAAAGATTAAAAGAATACGAAGACTTCACCTTTGAGAAAGATTTAGAAAACAGGTTAGGAATAAACTTTAGCATCTGTTAATCTCCTTCAGTCGTGTTCTTGCTTTCAGAAAGTACGCGAGTAAATTTGATATTTAGCTGATATTCCAAACCTGCAAAAATACCTTTCCATTGGCCCAAAAGGAAGCGCTAAAAGTAACGATCCCAGTTTTACTATGTTTTTTACAACATCATTGGAAGATGTTGGTAGTAAGGCAGTTAAGGTTTAACATTTCTGACAATAAGCTAGAGATTTTTGCCTTGTTAGAAAAAGTAGGATGGATCCTGATTTTAAAACACACCTGTGTCCCTGGATTCGTCTTGGAAAAAAAAACTTCACCCATTAATTTTCATTAACAACTAATGAATAATTGAGAGCAAATAGTTACTGGGAGAAGAATTTGCTAGTATTCATCAGCCGGGGCAATACGACTGCTGAACCACTTTCAACACAGTTTCAAATGTTCGAAATAAATGGAGCCTCGATTATCGTGACTGCACGAATCGGGCCGATGAAAAATGGAATACCCATTTAGCATTTCCTTAACTATAATACTGGCATCAATACAATGAAGAAGTAGGTTACTTCCGATAGTGCAATTTTCTTTTTAGAACACAACACGAGGTATCTTATTCATCGCTATGTTTATTGTGGTGACTATGTATAAAAAACATAATTTTATAACTGGAAAATTGATCTGCCTAAAATTGCTATTGTAGTGACTTTATATTTTGTAGATTCCGTTGAAATAAATCACACACACACTAATATATATATATATATATATATATATATAGAGAGAGAGAGAGAGAGAGAGTGAGAGAAGGGGGCATTCCAGACTTTTTTATTCAGGCATTTAAAATTGTCGTAGACTCTTGAAAATTCAGTTTATTATTGCTATACATCTTATGAGATAACTGACCAATTCTTATGATTTCAGATTCAAATAAACAGCTACAGCAGGTATTGGAATACACCCTACTAAAGCCTGATTGTCGCAGCTGGTGAATTTCAAAATTGTAATCTGGACGTGAGGACACTTTAGAAGAACGATATGCAATAAAATTCTGTTTTAAACTTGGAAAATGCCACAGAAACGTATGGAATGCTTCACACTACTTTTCGACCATCTTGCATGAATCGAGCATCAGCTTTTGAGTGGCATAAGAGATTCAAAGAAGGCAGGGAGTCTGTGAGGGATGATGAGAGGTGTGGGAGGAGTAGAGAAGTCAATACACCAGAGTTGATTGGCCAAAGGGTTAGGGTTAGGGTTACTATGGTGAGGTTTTAAGGGAGTTCAAGAAGAGATTCCGCCGGAAGAGGCCAGCACTCTTCAAATCGGGTCAGTAGCATTTCCAGCAGGAGAATGCACCAGTCCACAACTCCATCCTTGTCACAGACTATTTGACTAAGATGAGCATCAAGACAGTTCCTCAGCTTCCCTACAGTCCAGACCTTGCCCTCTGCGACATTTGGTTATTCCCTAAACTCCGAGGCTATCGTTATGAGACAATTGAGGAGATGAAAGAGGCTGTGAGGAAGGTCATTGACATGCTCATACAAGAGGACTTCCACGGGGCCTTCCAGAAGTTGTTGGAACGGTACAACAAGTGCATTGCTGCTGGAGGAGATTACTTCGAAGGGGACTAGGGTTTCATGTGTGTACTATCAATAAAAGTGCCTATACGAAAAAAGTCTGGAAACTTAATGATCCTCGTATATATATATATATATATATTACCCCAAAATAAGTAAACTGCTGCAATTTTTATGAAAAGTTAATTTTCATTAAAACCAAAGATAGCCGGAATTGCTGATTTTTAACGGAATATTTTCAATCAAAACCAATATCATTAGGTATTATTCATTTCCAAATTCTATAGCATTAAAATTCAGTAACCAAATAAGTTACAATACCCCACTAAGAAAAATAAGTAATGGCGTAACTATACAAAATGTGTGGTCTTATTTTTTGACTTCGGAAGGGATTTTGACTTTATGCTTAATATTGGCGTAAATGGACTAAGCTAACTGAACTCAAATTCTGGACGAGACAGTTTGCATTTCACACAGCAGTAATACACTTAAGAAAGGCATGAATCCAGCTTTTACTCATCGGATATGGACAAGGGGCTTTTAACCTTGATATGGCAACCAGTCTAGGAGAAAGAAAACTTTTGAATTCAAGCTTGTTTTACCCGTGTCGCATCTGGCTCATGATATAGGTGTTATGTAGATACATACATGTACACATTTTTGGCTAGGGAGTTTTAATCAATTGGATTTGATAATTAAACAATAAACCATGACAGTACAATGTTCCACAAGGAAATATATACTCTTGATATCTTTGGTTCAGAATTAACCTATTTTTATATATGAAATTGAGGGTTGTGCTCATATTATTTGGATTACTAGAAATATGTTACAAAGAACCTTGGGAAGGAAATTGGAAGAAAGAGACCCGGAAGAAATAGTTAGCCAACTTTATCAATTTTACTTTTGAAGATTCTTTTATAACTGAAAATATTCTGGAGATTCAAGATAACTTGTTGTCACTTGCTCCTGAGGCCTTATCATCAGATACACCTGACTTGAAGATACAAACAAGAATTACCTATTTATTTAAGAAAATAAAATAAGAAAAAGAAAAAAGAAATGATGCAAAACCCTGACTTTCCGGAATGCTTGGCATGATTTCTTCCTGAATGTGACATCAACAGCCGTGAATTCCCTCTTAGACATATATATATATATATATATATATATATATATATATATATATTTGTGTGTGTGTGTGTGTGTGTGTGAGTAAAAATCAACTGATTTCCATACAAAATATTAACATTGAATTTGGGGCCAAAATAGGGTCCAGAAGCTTTAATTTTTATATTTGTCTTCTTGCTTTTATCGATCAATCTTTACCTTTGTTTAAGATGCGTCTATTTATGAATTTCATTGAGATTACCAAACGATAATATTTAACTTACCTCACAATATTTGAAGGATCAAACCAAATATAATTTAAGAAATATTTTCTTTCCAAGATTGTTGAAATTACTTTTTCAATCTATTTGAATTATAGATAAATTAAATCACTTTTTATTTATTTTCGAACATACCTCCGTCATATGAATAAAGCGATGAAATAGATAAAAATATTTTATAGATATAGATTCTTTTCAGTTTTTTACTCAAATCCAGTCTTTATTTCTCCCGAGTCAAAATTTAATATTCTTTTCCATCCAGATTGTATTTAATTTCGACATAGCTTAATTATTTTTCGAGAGCGATGATTTGTTTATTTAGATTTGCTGATTCTAGCATTACAGTCTAAGCCTCTGATTTTAAGCTTATCTTCAACTTACATCTTGGCGTCATAAGTATACTTTCCTTACAATATAGTAATATTCTCACACGAGGATCTTTAAACGCGATTTATCTGACATCCCACCGTGTCAGAATATGACACAAGGTCGTTTTATGGTGGGGACCGCACACTAATCGAGACAAAGGTCATTTAAACACGCAATATATATTTGCTAGATTTAGACAAATCAAACTACTACATTGAATGCATTAACTTTTCTTGCTAGTAATATAGATATTGTAGAATATTTATGCTTTAATATTACCTTTATTTTCCAAAAAAGACTTTGTGACTTGATTTCAAAAAACTTTTCACTCAAGTTAAAGAAATAATAATCTATTAAATTTGTATAGTCCTTTTTTTTATCCAATCATTCACCCACTTTTTCCGATGGCCCAGCGGTTAGAGTGTTCGCCAATGGCCCGGGAGACCTGGGTTCAATCACAGGTCGAGTCATACCAAAGACTTTAAAAAATGGAACTTGATACCACCTTGCTTAACACTCAGCATTATAAGGTACGGTTCAAGGGTAAAGTGGAGCAATCCAGGGAATGGAGTAGCGCCCTCCCCTACACCTTGGTGTAGTAGCTATCGAAAAGGGAGCCTTCGGGTCACCCTCGACTATGGTCGCTAACTTTACTTTACTTATATATATATATATGCACTGAATCCTTAAAATGGATACAATCAGACAACATGGTACTTGAGTGGAAAAGAAACAGTTAATACGGTCGTAGAATAAAGAAAGGGTTTTATTGCAAGAGAGATACAATAACACCTGGAAGGAATAGTTTGGCATACTACTCATCACCGAAGCAAGGACAGGCATAATGTCGTGCTATTATTTATATGACTGAGGGTGTGTGGAATATTCCATTACAATATATATATATATATATATATATATATATATATATATATATATATCAGTTCTTTTCAATGTACTTTATATCGGATAGTTAAATAGTGTCCATTGCACAGCTGTAAGATTCCCGTTTAAGTATCGCCAATTTGTCTAGGATCATTCCTTTTCAAGTAGACTCGACTCGGTTGTCTGGTTGGATATAGGTAATTAACCCGCTTCTGCTTCCATGAACCTCTTGGATTAACCGATTTGCGTCGAAGGTTATCCTGCTGACTCATTATTTATGAGTTCGCTCTAGTTACAGACCTGCCACAATGCACTGCTGTTTTAGTGCTCATATCACGGCGTGTATCGACTCATTTAGTGATTCATGAACTTCTACCCGTTACAAAGTGATTACGAAAGAAATGAGGTAATTATGGACATTTCCATTCACTTGAATTGATGACACGGAAAATGTTTTCTTTATAAAAGTAGGTTCAGAGAAATTACAGAACGAAACAGTATTTTTTATAAGAATAAGTCACTTTAGAACTAGCAACATTTACCTGTATTTTCTACACATTCTTTTGATATGTAGAAGGTATCCTCTGTCGAAGGCAAAGATCCCCACCCCATAGAAAGTTTTCTGGATATGACACTAAACTTCATTTAATGATCAGGTTCCAGTTCTGGAGATCTTGGGTAAGTGGAGTACCCTCTATTGCCATCAACTTCCTACAACACGTTGACTCGGAGTGATAGTACTTGTTAGCGTTCCATCTATACAACGACTTGTTGAGAGGGTGTTTTTTATGGCATATCACAATTTGCAAATTATCTAATACCAAATCCTGTTTATATATATATATATATATATATATATATATATATATATATATATATATATATATATATATATCAATTATACATAATTTGTAAATGAATACTTTGATGGCAACAATTTTTTACGGACAAGAACTCATTACTTTGCGCACAGTTAAATGGCTTCAAGTATTGCTATATGGCACTAATAATTCTATTCAATCAATTCTTTTTCGTTTGCGTACACTTATATGGTGTCAAGTATTTAAATGGTTTCAGTCAATAAAATCCAATACTAATTGTTCGATTTAATATTAATCATTTGTTAATTAATTTCACGTACAGTAAGTAATTAAACAGTTCTATTTGACCCATACATAGAACCCTAATAGGTACCATCAGTTCAGCTCAGAGTGGACCAGGGAGTAATGGAAGTAAAGGGGTAGTCCACTTTCCGCAAAGCTTCTGAACCAAAATAGTACAATTTAAACACACACACACACACACACACACACACACACACACACACACACACACACACACACATATATATATATATATATATATATATATATACGAAAGTTAGCATTGCAAGAGAGTTGGATATGATCGCAGCAATTACCTATCTGATGAAAGCTTGATAAGAAATCTAAAAAATATGATAATGCTAATCAATTCATCTTTTAAATAACATTCATCCATTTATTTATTATCATAACAAATTCATTGATGTAGTATCTGGCCTATTTCAGATACATGTTATATCCTGAAATATTCTATAACTTTTGAACGAAATTCTGTTTTCTTCATTGGAGTGTGTATCATTTTTCACATTTTTCTATTGTTATCATATCTTACTTCCTTTGAAGTCAGGAATTCGAAACTTACCCTAAAATTACATCGCAAAAGAGTTTACTATCAAGTAGCACTGGTTATATCTTTAGTAAAAAATCATTATAAATGATATTAGCATAAAAATATATTGGGAAATATATTGCTTTAAAAATACTCTGCAATGGCTTTATCATAAAAAGGCATTTTGACATTATTTTACGATAAAAATGCACCGGAAATTATTTTGCTTTAAAAACAAATTGAAAATGGTTTTATAATAAAAATGAATAGGAAATTATTTTTTCGATAAAAATGCATGGATATGATTTTACTATAAAGATACCTTCCAAAAGATTTTACTATTGAATACATTCACAGAGATTTTTCCAGTCCATTGCAAAATGTTTTACTGTCAAATTAATTGGAATTTTTTTACGATAAAAGTACATTGCAAAATATTTTACTATAATGATGCAGTGCAAGTTATTTTACAAAAGAATATATTGAAAGTGATTTTACTATTAAAACCTACCGCGAAAGATTTTGACAATAAAATGAATTGGAAATTATTATACTAAAAAGGTACTTGGCAAAAGATTTTACCTTAAAGAAGCTTTGCGAGTAATTTTATCATAAAAATACATTGGATATGATATCAGAATCCATAGCCAAAAAAATTATTTTAAAAGAATTGGAAAATATCTTTCAATAAAAATAAACTGCAAAAAATCTTATAATAAAAGTGCATTGCAAATGATTTGATAATAAAAATGCATAGGAAATTATTTTGCAATAGCAATACACTGAGAGAGACTTTATATAGAAAATACAAAGCTGAAAAACGTACATTCAAAATGCGCAAATTAATAATTATTTCACTTATAAAAGCATCGCAAATGATTTCATTAGAAAAATGCCCTGGAAACTAATTTACTACAAAAATGCATAGTGAGTGATTTAATATCTTTCTATGACAGCAATACTTTTCTACGTTGCTTGCTTTATCCGACACTGATTGAAACGGGAAGCATACTAATAATTTCCCTAGAAAGAAATATTATAAGTAGCTTGGTTCTGCGACTAAATTAACTGATTTATCTTAAACAGAAAACGACTTTAATGTTATTTTAAAGGTGATTGAATTCACAGTGGAAAACTTTCGACGTAAAACTTAACATATTTTATCAAAACTGTTTTTTCAATTTTTTCTATGACTTGTCTTTTTCTTTTTTTTTTTTTTTGCAATATAATGTCAGGTATTATAAAAGAAAATTTCCAACCATTTCGTAATTCAATAACTCAACAAATTTTCGTTCAAATAATCTCAAATTTTGACAGTTTTTAGAAAGAACTCAAAATTCTATGTTTAATGTATGTTTTCAAGTATAGCAATGCTATTCTCTGGAGAAAAAAGGTTTTTAAACATTAAATATTGAAACTTTAGTTGTTTTTACACGTGCATTTAAATTGTTTAAGTATTTGGACGTGTATTGGCCAAGTCATTTGATTACGAGGCATTTTTTTCTTAACCAAACTAACTTTGGTTTCGGTTTCTTTCTTAGATGGCATATCAACATTCGGGGGTTATTTAATGCCACAACCAACTTTTAGAAACACAGTAGTGATACTCTGTGTGTGTGTTTGTGTGTGTGTGTTAAAGATAATTAATGCACGAAAACATTACACAAAGATTAATTGAAATTGGTTGTAATTTCTCTAAGTTCTAGTTTTATTGCAAAGAATAATTTCGAAGGAAACATTTAGAAGCAGTAAACGCGATGACAATGACCAAACTGAATTGAAAGGCCTATCTACAGGCTAATGAGACTCATGGTTTTGGAAAAAGAAAAGGAAACATATTACTGTCAAATGAATTAAAATCAGCTTACTCTTCCTCAAAATAGTTCCTGGTCTCTCTTGGCAAACTTGACGTAAGTTTTTTCAACTTCAAGCCACAGTATTGAAGGTCTTTAGTCGGTAATCTCTTCTGTTGGTCATTGTGTTATCGACAATTTACAAATGGGATCCATAGACCTGAGATTTAATTTGAATTGAATTATCAGTATTATCATTCTCTGACTCTATGTTTCACGTATGGCTGACAGTACAATCGTTATATATATATATATATATATATATATATATATGATACTTATTCTTTTGATGGTTCAAATTTAGAGTGTTCTCTCTTTTAAATTAAAATGTGTTGTGGTGTATATATGATAATATATAACTAAAGTTGTGATAAGGAATAAGTACACACTTAATGATCTTTTAAATAAAATGTTGATTTTCTTTTGAACAAATGATTCTAACATTTGATGTTTTCTTCTGAAAACTGATCCAGTCAAAGTAGATATCATCATGAATTATTAATGACCGAATATTACAAAAGTGAAACCGTAATAAAAAAATTACGTATATTATGGAAATTTATTTTGGTAACTAGTTTCAATGCTTTAGAATTTTGGTAACAAATAAACGCATACATACACACACACGTTCAAACGCGTGCGTTTAAACACACACACATTTACACACACACACACACACACACACACACACACACACACACACACACACACATATATATATATATATATATATATATATATATATATATATATATATATATATATATATATATCCCTTTCAACTTCCGCGACTAGACGCTGCTGAGATTCGATGTCTTCTCTTCGTTTGGTTAACAGTTGTTCGACCCTCATATTGAATGGAACGTGTGACACGCCGTGGGGAAAGATTAATGTGTGAAAATCTGCTAACTTATCCGTTAATCTCCCCCTGATAAATAGGCATTAATCCACGCTATACGGAGAATTATATAGATTTACATTTCCAACCTTCATATTGGAATTACCTATTGATGACTGATGAAGAAATCTTATACTTCTCATTGGTAATCCTCTTAAAATATATCGCAACAGATAGAATGGAAAAACGAGATCGAAAAGTAAATATGAAATATAGATGAAGCAGGAACCAAGGAAATTACCAAGTTATATCCTTGCATCTGTAAGGGATATAATTTGATACGTCACCCACAAGATCACGTATTGTATAATATCTTGAGGATTAAAAATAAACAAAAAACAAAAGAGAGAAAAAAAAAACAACAAAAAACAAATCACAAAACTGAAATAGATTTTTAAAATCTCGTAGATTATGAAGAATTTATTAATTACGTTGGGCAAAAATATTTTTCTGAAGCTTTAAAATAAATCGAGTATTTTTATTCGTGAATTTGTTCTACTGCTATCAGATATTGTACAATATATTTGCAAGCAGAGAACCGTGTGAAGAGGACTTAAGCTTGGCTTACTGCATTCTATACAGAGAGGCAAGAACCCTCCATCAACCATCAAAATGTCACTTATCAAGGATATGACACTAGGCTGCATCCATTAGTCAGACACCAGTCATAGTTTGGCTTTAGACTTCAGTCATCGACCCGCACCGCCAGGGGGCATCATCTAATCTACCCCAGCTCTGGAGCTCTGTTGATCACTCTTTTATGGCCATTACTCTCAGTTTCACTATATGAAGCTGGAGTGAAAAATAGGTTAATTTAACTGGCTATGCATAATATAGAACAGAAGATAAAGTCCATTTCACTTCCAGGTCAACACAATTGTTGGCACTCTGACTTCACTGAACGGAAATGTGTTATCTAAACTTTTATGCATTTTTTATTTTACTCTTTTAAGAGTTTTTCCCGCTAGTGTTAGCTGATGGTCTTTCACTAAAGGTTGAGTGACAGCAAGTCTCCTCAAGTCACCAGGACTCTTCTCAGTATTCTGGCCGATCTCAATAATGCTGTAGTTTGGAGGGTCTCCACTCACCCTTTTATTTCCAATCCTTTGGTAACTGTACCAAGAGCACCAAATACAATCCTTACTTTCATGTTCCGCAGTTTGTTTGTTTTTTATTCCCTAATAAGGTCGAGGCATTTATCCTTCTTTTATCTTTCAATTTTACTCGGTGGTCAGTAAAGTTTTTTTTTTTTTTTTATAATAAGGTCTGGTTGTCTGGCTGAGATTAGGTGATCCTTTCGTATCTCAAAATCCCAGAGACGCTTGTACGTTTCATTTTCTAGGACAGATGCTGGGTTGCGCATATACGATTTGTTCGTATAGTCAAATTTAAATATCTTGCACAATTCCCAGTTCATCTTTTTGACCACCAAGTCAAATCTAGTTTTATACTCTTCCTGTGCTAATTTGCTGCATTCACTTATTATGTGATTGATTGTTTCGTCTCTATCACCACATGATCTATATCTGTAGTTTTGTTTCGAATTATTATTATTATTATTATTATTATTATTATTATTATCATTATTATTATTATTATTAATTTTATTATTCCTTGCGAGTTTTTCACATCAGCGGAAGCTCATGGTCTTTCAATGGAGTCTTCTCTAGTCACCAAGACTCTTTTCAGGATTCTTGCCGATCTAAATAATGCTATCGTCTGAACAGTCTCCACTCGTCCTCAAATTTTTAACTCTTCTAGTTCTTTTAGCAAGCTTTTGAGGATTTGTCCGTGTGCACTAATTACAATTGGTGTCAACGTCACATTTATATTCCATAGTTTTTGTGAGTTCACTGACAAGATCTAAGTACTTATCTCTCTTTTTTTCTTTCATTTTATGTTGAAAATCTTGCAGCTTCAAGAAAATTAAAGCACGCCCCAGCATGAACGAATGCACGATTTGCCGGCACATTGTCAAAATATTTATTAAATGTACAGAGATGTGGATATGTAGTTTAAACTTTTCCAACAGTGCATTAGTAAATAAATAAAGAGAGACTCTGTTGACATTCGAAATCGGTTTACCGATCCAGTTTTCCATACACATGAAACTTACACTGGGGACTCCTAAAAGTAGTTTTTAATAATAGCCTAATTGTAGTATGTCTGGATTAACGGTTACCATTGTAAGAAGTTGATTTGACGTGGCAATAATAGATGCTTGACGAAGATTTTCTCACTTCACTCACGAAGTTCTTTGGGAAAGGCATGAATCTTTCTTTTCTCCAACACCAGTAGATAGCTGTGTTGATGGATTTCGTTGGCTCTTCTTGGGCAACCGGTCAAGGAGAAATGAAAAATGTTGAATTCAAAGAAAACTATTCTTCTATTATTCTGCCTTGTCGACTAGTGATGTAAAATACACCAACATTGACTCTGTAGATGGCTACCTCACACCTGGGTGGTGACCCGTAATGATTCAGGATGAGATCCTGGTGGCTGAGCAGCCTTTGACCCGACAATTGAAGTGATCAAATGACCTACAACAATCAATATTGGCTTATTTTACCCAGTCAGATGGGGCTGTAGAATACTCCGATTGCTTCTCTGCAGAGGGATAAGAGCCCCCTCCGTAACGAGTGTCCTTGATGTGACATTAAACAAGCTGATGATGAGGTTCCAGTGATGCTGGAGCTTTGGCGAATGCGTAGCACCCTTCATTGCCATTGCACCCAGTTCCACTCTGGCCAGGGGTGGTGGCACCTGATAGGGCCCTATTTATGGGTTAAATGGAACTAACTGCATACTTATACTAATCTGAATTGTTTGAATTAGAACTGTTTAATTAAACTGAATAGCTTAAATAAACATTTCTGACAATTAAACTGGACTTATACTAAACTGAATTAGTTGAATTATAACTGTTTTGACAATTAAACTGTGTACTCATTAGTGTTGATTATCAATTTTTATAACTATTTAACTGTGTGCAAACAAATGATTAATATTGAATGGAATTTTTTGTGTTAAATAGCAGTACTTAAAAATATGTCCTGGGAATAACATTGAACTGCATCTAATGATCAGACGTTAATTATTGAGTTTAGAGAATGTGGAATATTTCTTTATTACCATTACTTACAAGTCAAATCTGACTTAAAGTAGTACTATCTCTTAGGGTTCCATCAATGGGTCAAATAGAACTGTACAATCTTTTATTAGGTTATATTATTATTAGTTGATATTTAAAACCGTACGGCCATGGGCAGGTTATGTGTTTTAAATAGGAACACTTGATAATTATCATTACTAATATTAGATAGTAATACAAGTAAAGATTTAACTGTATGCAAGATATTATTATTGTAAAAAAGAATTATTCGTGTTTGCAATACTTGAAACCATTTAACTGTGAACAAAAAAATGAGACCAAGTCGTTTAAAGATAAAGGTCTCTACAAAACTAATTTCTTCCATACATATACGAAAATGATATTTGGCATCATATAACTTATAAGGGTTGGTATGCCATTAAATCTAATAACCATATCTAACTCTCTGTTTTCATCTCTAATAGAAAGTGTGGTTACTCCTATAAAAATTTCCATCACTATAAACAAATTATCTATGAAAGCAGTCTCGAACTTCACATTCTATCTGAACCATTGAGCCATCTTAAGCTGAGATCAACGGGGAAATCCACCATATATATATATATATATATGTGTGTGTGTGTATCTGTGTGTGTGTGTGTGTGTGTGTGTGTGTGTGTGTGTGTGTGTGTCTGTGTGTGTCTGTGTGTGTTAGGAGGCGGGCTTAGCGTAAGTGGTAGAGTTGTAGGAAATGAAATCGCCGATTTCAAATCCCGAGCGTGACTGGGCTTTACTTCATGCAAATGTCTTTTGGAAAGACATGAATCTCTCTCTTCTTCTTTGTTAGGTGGATTGGGTCCTTTTGCCAAGGTTAAGACAATAGAACATAAGTAGAAAGTCTATGAGTTCATTCCAGTTTTACCCCGTTCTAACAGAGACTTTGTGTTGCATTCTTTCCTTGGCGCAGGTGTTTCACAAATACATACGTACGAGGATCATTAAATAAGTTTCAAGACTTTTTTCGTATGGGCACTTTTATTGATTGCACATCCATGAAACTCTAGTCACCTTCGAAGTAATCTCCTCCGGCTGCAATGCACTTGTTGTACCATTCCAACAACTTCCGGAAGGCCCCATGGAAGTCCTCTTCTCTGAGCGTGTCAATGACCTCCGTCACAGCCTCTTTCATCTCCTCAATAATCTCATAACAACATCCTCTGAACTTAGGAAATAACCAAATGTCACAGGGAGCAAGGTCTGGAAAATAAGTAGGGTGAGGAACTGTCTGGATGCCCATCTTGGTCAAATAGTCTGTGACAAGGATAGAGTTGTGGACTGGTTTATTGTCCTGGTGGAAATGCTACTGAGCCGATTTGAAGAGTGTTTGCCTCTTCCGACGGAATCTTTTCCTGAACTCCCTTAAAACCTCAACATAGTAAGCCTAAACCTAATCCTAACCCTTTGGCCGATCAACTCTGGTGTATTGACGTCCTTACTCCTCCAGCACATCTCATCATACCTCACAGATTCCCTGCCTTCCTTGAATCCCTTATGCCACTCAAAAGCTGATGCTCCATTTATGCAAAATGCCCCAAAAGCAATCTGAAGTATTCCATACATTTCGTGGCATTTTTTCCATGTTTAAAAAAATTTTATTGCATATCGTTCTTCCTAACGTCCAGATTGTATTTTTAAAATTCACCAACTGTGACAATCAGGCTTTAGTAGGGTGTATTCCAATACCTGCTTTAGCTGTTTATTTGAATCTGAAATCATAAAAATTGGTCAGTCACCTCATAAGATGTATAGCAATAATATACTGAATTTTCAAAAGTCTACAACAATTCTAAATGCCTGTACAAAAAGTCTTTGAATTCATTGAATGCACCACATACATACATACATACATACATACATATCTGTGTGTGTGTGTGTGTGTGTGTGTGTGTGTGTGTGTGTGTGTGTGTGTGTGTGTATTTATTCAACTTCTCTATCTGGATAAGAGTATGATATAAAGTCAGTTTTTATAGCAGAGTACAGCGGGTTTGATTTAAGAATTATTTCTCCTAGACAGTGAACGACCGGTGATCTACAATTACCATTTATATAATAAAAGGATGTTCTCGTTGTGTAATGATGATCCCCTCAGAAAATGAACTTGGGTTACCGAGTTCAAATCCAGGACGAACCTGTTTTATATTTCATAAAATGCCGAATCGCTTGGGAAAAGTATGAATCCAACAATTCTCCTTCCAGCCATGGATAAGATAGTAAGGATGATTAGGCTCTTTAACTTCGGTATGTCAAGTTAAAGAGATGGGAAACTCTTCAGACCTGTTAAAAGTCCGCTTAAAAACATACCTGCTCGAGGCATAGGGTGTGGGTAAAATCATATATGTAATAAAACAATATACTCACTTATTATACAGCACCATATCAGGCAACCAAAGTTTATGGCAAGGAATTCTTAATGCTGTTATGTTGTGAAAATCTACTGGATCCCATGTAAGGAAATCATCCTCCCACGCCTGAAAAGATAAAAAAAATAAAAAGAATAAATGAGAAATGGTATTTTCTGACCGGATATTGATTCCACTGAATTTTTAAAATTCAAAATCTCAAAGCTGATCATAAATTTAATCCGCCTATTATCAACCGTAAATGAGATGAAGTAGCGTTTAAAGATGGATATCACGTAACAGAAATCCATTTCATATTTTGGCATAAATTTGATGAGTTTTCGTTTTCCTTGTTTGTGCCAATTAGAATTCCTTTCGTTATGGGCTTTTGTCATTGCTAAAACGAGATCAAAATCCATGTAGCAGTATGCGCAGTTAGTTTTGCATTTGGATAGAATCTGGAATTGAAAGTGAGAATTTCTCTAGAAAGCAATAAAATTCGGTATTATACGTTAACGACATCAACTTCCATTTGATTTCATCTTTAAACCTAATGATTATACAGAGTTTTAAATATCTTAAACATTATATTCCTTGATTATGATTCATTGATTTATTGACTTGACTGAACGGTATGTCAACCAATCTGGGGCTATTTCATTCGATATGGTTAATTGTAGGGGAAGGTTGGATTCATTTTAATGTTTTTTCGATTGTATCAACTGTATCTATTATTTTGCTAAATATATCTTTTGCAGAATCCAAGGGAAAAAAGCTATTACTTTAAACCTCAGTAGCAGTATCTTATCAGTTGAAAGCAATGTCAAAGCAATAGCAAAGACGTGAATTACAATCGACAGAAAATCGTTCCTATGGGAATGATCTCAGATGAAATGAAAAGAAATTTAATCCAAACAGTGTCAGTACAACAAATGAATGCACCACCAGGAGGCTAACGAAACGCATGAAGCAAAAGCTAGAATACTGCGTGTTGTACTGGAGAAATCCTGAAAACAATGCTTGACAAAACAGTAGCTGTTAAGACACTTAACTCCCATCTCACAAACCATACAAATAAAACGAACAAGACATTCTTGACACAGCTGGAGGAGTAAGGACGAACTTATGAATGACGATCTCTTGTGGACTTCAACAAAGGTACGCACCAGGGCTGGCCGACCGACAAGGAAATATATGTATCAATTCTGTACGGACATCTGATGCAGTCAAAAGGATTTGACAGAAGAAATGGATGATTAGGACAAATAGAGTGAATTGAACAACTCTGAGCTATAAGAACGACTTGATGATGTTGATGATAATTACTATCAGAGTATTCCTTGGAGAGAAATGAAAATTCGTGAACATATTAACAACGTGTTTTTTAATCTTTCGATAAAACCTGAGGCTTTTTGCTATTTAATTATTAAAATGCAGCAATATCTTACATCCATGTCTCCTGGGGCTGTAGAATTCGTTGAATAAATCTCTGCAGAGTGATTGGACAACATCCCAAACAAATGTCCAAGATATGACACTAGACAATCTGACGGTGAGGTTTAAATCCTAGATCACTGAGGAATGTGTAATACTGCTTCATTGTCATTATTCTCAGGACCATTCTGACCTGGAGTAATAGTAACTGTTCGGGTGACATCTTTGGACCAAATAGAACAATTTAATCATTTACTTGAAACCATTTAACTGAGTGTAAATATATAAGCTCTGGCTCGTTCAACAATAATGTTACCAGCAAAAAATTATTTTACATATATATATATATCTTCATCATGTCGCACCATCAGCACAGATATCCCGGACCCTCTCTCCACCCCTCCCTATTGTCCGTTGCTTCCGTATCGGCACAGGGCTGCTGTATGTAGGTTCGAGCTGGTCGTCCTGCCTTTGCACGACCATATGAAGGGGTCCACTAATAAGATCGTCCCTACTTCTCTAGCAGTGTCCTGCATGTCTGGTTCGTCTAATTTTCATAGTTTTCGTGATGGGTGTTAAGTGGCCGTACAGCTCCTGCTTCGTGGGGTGCTCCCTCCAGGACTTGTTCAATATTGCTTGAAGCATTCTTGTGTAGTTACCGTCATGCTTTTTCTCCATACATTTAGTTAGCGTCCATGTAGTGCATACATATAGCAGTATCCACACGATCACAGCTTGGAGGAAACTGCGCTTCATTTTATCGGTTAGGTCTGACTTCCATATAACCGATACCCTATCGATAGCTGTCCATGCCTTTGCTAATCGTGGATGGATGGCTTTCTCGGTTGATGAGACACTGCTTCCTAGGTATGTTAAGTTGTGTGTGTGTGTGTGTGTGTATATGTGTGTGTGTGTGTGTGTGTGTGTGTGTGTGTGTGTAAACAGGTTTTAGTATCAAATATGCCTCAAAAGTAGATATGCCATAAAACACAACCTAATGAGACCAATATCTTGAATAGTTCGATTTTGATTGGAACAGGATTTTAATTGTCGGAGTTTTACAGTGATATTATCAAGTATATATTTGAAAACAAATATTGGAAGCCAAAAAAATATCATAAGAAATGAGCCGTTTAATCCGGTGTAAAAAAAAAAAAAAAAAACTTCCTTCAAATTTCAATTAACGTTTCATGGTTTTATTTTCAAAATATTCGTTGAATATTTGTGACCCACCAAAAATACTTTTTATCAAAGTTAAAAGTAAAAATCTTAAAACTATTCTAAAAATTATCTTCTTTGTTTTAGTTTGGAAGGAATTCCACTGATTGTACATTATATAAATTTCTTGAACAAGTGCGTTTTTTTACCATGAGTGCGAGGCTTATAATACGCTGACTGTATCCTCTGCAGAACGTTATGTATTTACCTACTATCCACCATACACGCAAGACAGTGACACAAAGTCACTCTTTAGCGAAGTATATCTGTTTTAAATTTAGAATTTCCTTCTCGTATACAGATTGTCTTACGTCGATTGATGATCAGTCAGTCCTACTAATGAACTCGGGTCGCTGATACCATTTCCTGCAATGATAACCATAACACAAAAAAAATGTCCCCTACTACCAGTAGAGTGGTAAGAGCTCCCTCCTAAAAAACGTGGATGCGGTATACTTCTGATGTATAAAGATTTATTTCTAAGAACAAAATAGAGCTGACCACATGCGGCATTTCATTTGGTCGGAGTGGAGAAGGGAGAAATAATTCCAGACAATGCAGTACCAAAATGTAACTTTCTCCTTTTTGTCAAACTACAATTTGACCATCAGTACGAATGCAGGAACTGAACTGATTGCACGAAAGCTAGCAGATGGGTTTCGTCATGAATGGAGCTCCCCAAGAAATAACAGTTAAAATAAATGAAAGTCGACTACGGAAGTTATACAAAGAAAATTCAACTGAAAGAAAATTCAACTGTGAAGTCGGCAGAAAAGAACCTTAAAGAAGACTCTGAAACATTTCTATAAAACCAAAACGGAAAGAGATAAACTCAAATTCAAAAGACTTTGTTTCCCGAACACTCTCCCAGATTAGTTTCCCGCAAATTGTACTAAAAATTTGCAACACTTTACCTCTTCTATCACTTTCTTTCTGATTTCTTTGTATAACATTTCTTTTTAAAAAAAACTTTATTAAGTGTGTTATCTTTTCGAACCAATATCCAAACTAGAAAGCTGCGGAACTTACTGTTTCAATTTACTGTTTAAACTTACCGTATGAAATTACGTTTTCATGGCACACTAAAGCCCCCTAAAAACATTATTAGTTAAATACTAAACTTGGCTTTACTGTCACACTTCATAACAAATTTTATCCCCCTTCCTAAAAAACTTTTTAGATTATAAGTCTTTTAGTTCTGAAGATCTGGAGTGTATGGAGTACCATTTCATTACTATTACACCCATATCCACTCTGACCCGGAGTGGTATTATCTTTGAGGGTTCCTTATATGGGTCAAATAGATCTGTCAAAAAGAATCTGCATTCTCTCGAATCGTGTGCCGAAAAATGAAAAAAATAATAACGAAATATCTGCCCCAAAAAATGTAAATATAAGATACATTAAACGTAAATCCCTAAGCAATAAGCATAAAATAACCCTTGACGTATTACCATGCCATAATAATCAATGAATCAATATTAGAAATAAAGCTTTCTTTTAATTGCAGGGAATGTTCAATATTTTTTATTTCCTAAATATTTGTTGAATATTTATGACGCATTGATTTTTGAAGTTTAAAAAATTTACTTATTTTTATTAATCATTTAAAGTAAGATTAACATTTCTTTTTTTAATTTTTTTTCGGTTGGAACGAACTACACTGAAACCTACTTATAAGCAAATCTTAAACACTGTGGTTTTTGACGGTCGGAATAAAATGTTTGTTAAATGAAGATGCACTTCAAGTTGTTCGGCAGTCTATGCTATGCAAATGTGTAAAGGACAATATTTAGAACGTTCTGAATAATCCAAAACTGTTTCAAAATAACCTGAAAACTGATAAAGCTGTCTGAAATATATAACGACTTTTCTATTTAAAAAACAATCTTATTTGCTTTTCAAGTACTAATCGGGTCATTCCCAAAATCAAATGGTGAAAAAAAAAAAAATGAAATAAAAAGGTATTTGATGAAAACCATGAATGCCAATGAAGATTCATTCCTCAAAAATCGACCAATTCTAAACTGCAGCTTTTTATTTTCTTCTTTTCCTATATTATGAATTTGGCAATCGATGAGTTTCTTCATTATCAAACTGATATTCTGTTATTGAGCATAGCATGTGTAATTGACAAGTTTCCAATATTAGTTTTTAAAAAAATGATGAATACGAGATTTGCAAATAAATACGGACACGACAAATAATTTTTTATGCAGGACTAACATTGATCTATTTGAAATAAAATCACTGATCTCTCATCAAATATCAAATCGGTCTATCAAGTAAAAAAGTTAGTTGATAAAATAAGAATATATCATTGTATTAAGTAAATATATAATTAGATCAGATAGTGAAAAGATACGAGATCTAGTATATGGCGCATCTGTTTAGGATCAGAGTGTAACATCTGTATGAGATCTGATCTTGTGTTACCGGGTTTGAAGAGTAGTGTCTGTTTTTCTTAATCTCCAGCACTGTTGTAAGGTCAGTGTGGATCTGAGAGTAATGCATTTTGAAGGAGTGATTTCATATTCCCTAAGGCTTTAGAAACGGAACCTCACAACCTGATAGAGTTTAGTGTTTTAACAATGATTCATGTTCGTAATGATATAGTTTAGTGTCTTCAGCTGTAATATGGTTTAGAATGATGAATACTTATCATTGTTAAATAACTATAGCTTCGATTACCCTTCTTAATACAAATAATTTGCACAGTTATAAGGTATCAATTATTCCAGTCAAATATGAATAATTTTCAAACGGAACTAATTGATCTATATATGTGACCCAAACGACTACTACCACACTGAGACATAATGGACAGGTGTGTGTGTGTGTGTGTGTGTGTGTGTGTGTGTGTGTGTGTGTGTGTGTGTGTGTGTGTGTGTGTGTGTCCCCAAGAAATAGGAAAGTAGACCATCTCATTTGTGACAGAAAAATACACAAAAACGTCACAACCAAGATTTAACAAAAATGTATCACAGATGTTATTGAACAAATTCTAAATAATATCTCTTTCCAATTCGACCCCATCAGTTACATCCAAATCGTAAGAAAAGCTACGGGAACTAAAATGGCACAAACATACGCCACCCAAACCTCATCATACTGAGAAGAAAATCTGTATGGAATCATTGGTAAAAATGCAACGATATAAAAACAAAATTTATTAGATCATGGAAAACATACCTAGATGACTGTTTCATATTTTTGAAATATCCATGGGGCAACAATATCGATTTGGATAACTTACTAGAAAACCTATACCCTAAAAAATTCCCTTTGGAACACAACTTTAAAGAACTACCATTTTTATACCTCCTTATTAAAAAGGAAAATGGCAAAAATAATCATTGAACTTAACAAGGAATCCACAGACACCCAACAATATCTCCATTAAACTGCAAAAAATCCATTCCTTATACCGTTGCACGTAGAATAGGCAACATAGTCTTTAACAAAAACCTCCGGCAAACACGTCTAAATTACGCGTAACCTTCCACCAGAGGGGTTATACGGCAGCACGAATAAATTAGGAATTCGAATTTTAAAAATACCATTAAAAGAACTACAAATCCTCAAAAACATAGCAACAACGAGACCTTAGCATATTTCTCAACATAAAATAAAACAACCAAAAACTATTCACAGAAAAAAAAAAACAAAGAATGTTGAACGAAATGATAGAATCAAAAACATACGAGATACAACAAAAAACATTAAAAGCAAGTGACAACCACATACTTAATACACACACTCGCCTTATCTATATTTCTTGAACACACAATGCATGGAGTCTCAAAATGCAAGAATAAATGATGTGGAGTATGTGATATAATCATTGAAGAAAAATGCTATACCTTCTAAAACCCCAAAACAACATTCATAAAAGAAAATATAAGCTGCAAACCAAAAACTTACTCTAATAATCGAATGTTGTAATTGTAAAAATGTATACGTAGGATCGACTTAGGCTCTAAATAATAAAGTTTCCTTTCATTAAAGTAATATTAAATTATCAGAAAATAGAAAACTAATGATTCAAAACACATTTACGAATGCAGTAATAGAAACTTTAATTAAAACAATGCCAATAAACCCAATTTATGACTACTCTTTTCTTCATATAAAAAAATCATGGAAAAAATTTAAACCAAAATTAAACAGAATGTAATTCCACAAATACGCGAGTGTAAACAACGAAACTCCACGTGCGAACTCCCAAACGCAAACATATACATATTTGCAACTTAGAGGTGAAGACTGAGAAAGGGAAAAAACAACAACCCTTAAAATATGTCTGTACAAGGATACACGCACTCACACAACATACACACGCTCACATACACACAGAGTGTACACTCTTGTAAATATATACAGAAAAAAACTCAAATGTCTGCTGAGGCCAAAGGTTCCCACGGTCAGTTAGCTCTTATAGGACATTCACAGACACAAATCATGGAATTAGAATAAATCTGAACCCTTTCAAAACAATCTTCAGAAGAAAAGTCAGAAAAAAGACGACGATATAGTCTGGAACATGTGAAGTGCTAAGTTATGTGTAACAAAATCTAATGTATCACATTAAAATTCATTTTCGGACAGTATGAAGAAAATAAAAAGATGAAATATTCCAAATGTGATGAATCTATTTATGACGGTAAATTCAACGTTAAAACGTTTCGGTTTTATCAAACCTTCATCAAGAATTTATGACAGAGATAAAATTGCCTGAACAACGTTGGATATTTAACTAAATCAGGTGACATATTTTCAAATCTATCTCCCTCTTTTCGCCGACTACAGGGAAAAAGCAGTAGTAATTAACTTTCGTATTCAGTAAGGCAACAAAGAGTGTTTTGTGTTCGTCGGTTTTTATCACAGTGAGGTTTCATCCATAGTCTACTTGGGGCCATCGTTTTAGACCTCAAGAAAAAAAGAGGATGTGATATAAAACTGTAAGTATAGTTACCTTACCTATAGTCAAAGTTCGTATCTGCATCGTAGATGGTTAAGCTGGCGTAGAACATTTATCTTAAATAACACCGATAAAGAGAGTGGTTCTCTTTTCTTTTGGTGGAGATACATACAGTTTATCGTCTTTCCTCACAAGAAAAATCTCGAGGTACAGTTTTTTGCTAGTCACGATGGGATTGATATAAAATAATACCATGCTTGGTAGTTATAATCAAAAAATTGTATGTTGATAATTTGCAGCTTTAAGTTGAATGTTATAGATTTTTTGAGGAATCGAATTATTTGTGTTATAGTCTCAATAATAACGAATTTAGAGTAAAAAATTTCTAAATCTCAAACCTTACATTTTCTCTTTTAATTAGATGTTCCCATATAGTTTCACTAATAAATAAGTATATACCTCTCATTACAAATATAAAATAAAATGCTAATTTCCTTCACCAGAAGAATACCAGTTTTTAATAAATTCTTGTGGAAAATAATACAATCAAAATGAATATTAATACATTATCTGTTATAAAACTCTAAAACAGTGAAAACGCACCTCTCTCATCCAAAAAATATTTGTATATATATATATATATATATATATATATATATATATATATATATATATATGAAATGTATTTAATTTTGAATTCTACCAATTTTTGGTTTGATAATTTCAATGTGGTATCGCTGCTTAATAAATAATACCTAATAACGTCTAAATTCATTGGTTAATTTTCCTCTAGAAAACTCAATATCTTTGCATGTTTGAATCAGAGGAAAATTACCTTTTTTAAAAAAAAAGATATTTTCTTTTGTATTTATTAGGGTGAAGTTACTATATATATATATATATATATATATATATATATATATATATGTGTGTGTGTGTGTGTGTGTGTGTGTGTGTGTATAAGAGAATGTGCCAATGCTTTATTTTTGTTTTAGATGGGATATGTCTCCCACCTTCTGTCTCATTGTCTGACTCACTGTAACAGTTGCCCGTTTTACAGCGCTAAGTCACTTTCTTTGTCATCGTTGTAAGAGAAAGCACCTCTATACCACACGATATGCAGTTAGGCACTCTCTGTTACGGTCAAATGTTACGCTAAAGGCGAGTCTAATTTGCTTGCAGTAAAAATAAACATTTTTTTATTTATTTTAATACAAGCCCCAAAAACCTGAAAGCTAATAAAAGTAAATACGTTTTCGAAATATTTATTAATTTTTAGTTTGTGTTTGAGGTTATTTGCGATCCATAAACAAAACCAAAGCCATCTTCGGTACGTTACACTCGGTTTTAAATAGAGCCAAAATCTGTCAAAAATTAACGATAAAAAGCAAACAAATCATTTTATATTAATAAGCATCCTCTACTTGAATGAAAATATAGCCATATCAGTAAAACTGTATTGCTGCAACACTTGCTCTAATGAAACGCTAAGAAAAGTTAGTTGAATTCTAGATAAGAATGTTGCGTATTGTTTTGAACAAATCCTAGAAAGATCACCCAATATATCAGCTGACAGGTGGTTAAAGTTGTAGAATACACCAACTGCTTTGCTGTAGAGGGATAAGACTCTCCCAATGTCTGTGTTGGATGTAACACTAAACAATCTGATGGTAAAGCTCCAGTAATCTTGGGGCTTTTGGGAAAGCAGAGTACCCCTTTATTGCCATCGCCCCCGGGTCCACACTTTCCCTGAGTGGTAGCACCTGAAATGGTCCTATCTATGAGTCAAATAGAACTAAACGGTGTACGTATGCTTAACTTAATTGATTAAAATAGAACTATTTTGACATTTAAGCTATGTACTTAGTTTGTTCTATTTGACCCATAGCTCGGACTCTATCAGGTGCTGCCACTCTGGGATCAAAGTGGACCTAGGAGCATTGGCAAGGAAGATGTACTCCATATTCCCCAAATCTCCAAAGATGGAGCTCTGCCATCAGATGGCTTAATTCCGTATCCATGATTCTTTTTTGGGGTCTATCTCCTCTGTAGAGATGCAATTGGCGTGTTAGACAGCATCAACCGACAGGGCTAGTGCCATCTGAAAGAGCAACCAAGTGCTATAGGAATCAATACTGTCAGAACACTTTCATGATGATTATGAATCAAAAATTTTATGTCCTTTTGCTATAAAAAAAAAAATTCCATCTTATATATTATATATAACCTTAGTTAGTACTGCAAGTTTTAGTAATATAAAAAAAGACTGATTACAAAATATTGTCTTTTTTTAAAGCAAGAATAGAACTTGAATTGATTTGAATATATCAATTTGAATCTGTCGAAACATATAATCAACATTCTTCTGTCTTTTGCCATATTTCAGGCAAGAAAGCAAGCATAATATGCCAAAAATGCTGCATATTTTCTCCTATTTTCAACGTTGCAATCAATAAAAGAAAACTACGCTAATTTTGACAATTTTTCAATTGCACGCGGAGATGACAGCTGTCATAAAACAATCAAAATCTACTTTTTTATATGAAGTTATTTAAAATGGAACTCACCACTCACCATTAAATGTAAAAAGACCACCTTAGCCAATTCATATACATATATATATGAATTGGCTAATATATATATATATATATATATATATATATATATATATATATATATATATATCGTATCAACTAAAATGATTAAATATATACTACCAGTCAGTGATATTTGGCCTCCCTCAAAGGGGGGGTATTTTTTTTATCAGACAAGGACATCACTTTTTTATCATACAAAATACAAGTCTTGCTCAGTCATTTTGAGCTTAGTATAACCACATATATTTTGAATAATTGATTTGAAGGCGTTTTTTTTTTCTTGATAATTTTTATTATTTAGAGTATTCGGTCTATTGATTTCATCTTTATTATTATATTCACAACGTTTCTGCCGATGCATCTTTAATGAATTTTTAAGTGACATCATCTGAAGGTTGCTGGTTCAATCCTGACTGCAGGTAAGAATAATACGAAATACTTACTATAGCTTAACATTTGTAACTGGTTTCGGGTAACTTTTGTAGCGAGAGAATTTTCTTCAAAACGTAATAACGATGTCTCCGTTGTTTTTACAATTGACACTGACTTATCAAGTCAAAGTCTAGACGTATTGACATCATCCCATTATTATATCTTATTCCTCAGCAGTGCAAATACATATATCTACAAGTTTAAGTCTGTCGGTGGGTTTAAGGATACTCAGACTGTATTCCCTGCACAGCGGTAACCCTCAACAACAAAAAGGGATTGACCTGGGTATGACATAAAACTACATCTGAGTGAGACTCCAGTTGTAGATATCAAAAGAGTATTTTATCGTCATAATTCCCTGGCCATTGGTCATGTAGACATATTCATATTTACCAACCCCTCCGCTCGGGCAGGATGTGACACAAGGTCAATTTTTAAGCGAAGTTTAACAGGTTTGAATTCAGAGTTTTCCTTCTCCTAGACTAGAAAACCTAGTCTGCCCAACTATTTGTCCATAACTGGAGAGAGAATAATTGGATTCATACCAAGGGTATTAGTGCTATGTGAAATGCGATCAGTCCAGGTTTTGAACTCGTGTCGCCGTGTCCATTTCCTAGGACGATAACCATTACACCACGGGCACCTCCACATGTCATGTAGGTATATTTAACGTCATTAAAATCATTCAGGCAAATATTATCAAGAAATAGCGCTATGTTATGTCTAGGGATAATGGTGCGTGATGCACTTGCACAGTTCTCTGTTGTACCGAAAACCTTTTGTTCACATAGAACTGAGACTGTCTTCCTCATACAAATTGGCAATGATTCATCTAGCCAAAACCTAGACCTCCAAACATCATAAATTTATTATATAAATTGGCACTGATTCATCATGTAAATGTCAGGACGACTTGAAATAATCGCTTTATTATATTAGTCGCTAAGTAGTGAAAACGCTTTTATTTAAATTTTGAATTATAAAATAAAAAGAAAGCTTCAGTATTGATACTTTTTTTTCTTGTAGTTATGTAGAATGGCATGTAACTATTAGAGATCAAGGATATTCTCTTCTTTTTCAAGAGGAAAACTTTTCCTAATATTTTCGAAATAAGGCATGAGAACGCAATTTAAAAAAAAATCAGCTGATAGAATAAAGCTATATGACAGAGTTTAAAACCGTGGTTTTCAAACTTTTTAAAACCCGGACACCTTTCTATTTTAGTGTGTATCTCGAGGAACTCCCATGAAAATACAAACAGAATTTATATCAAATGCAACTCATTTCCAGTAATAACATTTAATGTATGAGATATGTTTACCTTACTTGGTACAAATTGTTATCTCTAATATTTTCGACAAAGATACACACTTTACACGTCTTGATCTGTATTTGGTCATCATATTCTTAAGTGCTGATGGAGGTGCTTGTAGCATAAGTGTTATCGTCGGTGGAAATGAATACAGCAACTCGGGTTCAAATTGGGGAAGACGCTGTTAGCATTTCTCATTGCACTAATATGCTTCGGAAAATATGTATCCATCAATTCTCCCTCAAGCAATGGCTTAATAGGTTCGACTGGGCCTTTAACCTTTGTATAGCAATTGATATTTAGGAAGGAATACTGAATTTAAACCTATTAAAACTCCGCTTTAAAAATTGACCTTGTGTCACATTCTGTTCTTGATATGGTCGGTTGTTAAATATATACAATTAAGTCCTGAAAATGCTTTTTTCCATGAATATGTTGTTGCAAAAGGTCGTTGTATTTTTACCACCTTTTAAAACTACAACGGATACTCAGAAGCCAACCACAGAGAAAGTTTTTTGAGTGATTGCTCTAAAAACATTTTCAAAATCAGTGATTTCAAAGAAGGGTGTTATATAAAAAGAAAAAACGTTTTAAATGTTATCGCCCTGATGCATTGTTTCTAAAATATTTAACAGATTGGAATGAACTTATTTAACCAGAAACCTTACTCCGATCTTAAGTTTAATCTAAGAAAATTTAATCTAAAACTGCCCTGGCGGATAGGGCTGTATAATACGCTTAGAGTAACTCTTCGTTAATCTCAATGGGGCCACCCGTTGAAAGTATGTAGCAATCCGTATTGCATAAGGATGGGATCATCTGTGACTGGGAAGCTAAATAGTTCATATAAAATGTAACATTCCACTTTGGCCCTTACTAGGTAGGACAGGCGTTGGGAGAGCCCGACACCATCTATCGGCTGGCCATGTCAAGCATTAGCACCTATGACCGTGAGTGGCTGTAGCTGTTAGGAACACATCTAAGGGTTAAATATTACTGTTCAATCATCTACTTAGTTTTATTATTGTTATTTTTTAAACTATACAGCTACGTGCGAATTTTTCGCATGAAATAACAAGCAAGGTTTGATATGCTATGAAACCCCAGTCACTCCACCAATTTCAATTTTAAAAGTAAATAAATAACTCTTTATATCCGCTAAATTATCTTTGTATGCTCTTGTAGAATATAAGAGATGAGTGTGGGGAGTTATTTGATGGGAATTGTCACTTTAAAAAATAAGGATATCTGTGGATTGATTTTTTGATCCTTTATAAGAGATCCAGTCAATGTATTCAATTATTATAGTTTATCCCGTCCAAAAGAAATGAGACACTCCAACCGAGATGTGACGTGAACTTCCTAATATTAAAAATAAACAAATAAATAAATAGATGAAAAACGAAAGCAGATTTGACAGGTGTCAACTTCGTACGAGGTTCCCCTGAGATTAGCGATTGTGAATGAAAGGAAACGCCTATCACTACATGATAATTTCCTGTCTTTGACACCTTTATTCATAGGAAAAAGATTCTAAACAAATAACTCTAAAGAACATTTTCTATCAGACCTCGATCGACAGATTTTTATTTTCCCACTATCATTTCAAATATCTCTTCTTGACAGGGACTTACCCAGTTTTTGACACCTTCCAGAAAATATGGTGTCAGTATCTCATTCGGGGTCAGGAAACCTTACCATTTTAATTCTTTTTTTTATTTTGCTCTGGAATTTGACACTCGTAAAAAAATCACAATCTAAAAGGTTTTATCTTAATCTGAAACAGGCAATTGTATTGTTTTAATATCTTACCGACCGATCCCGAAGTATACGCGTATTCACAATTCTTTAAACACCTATCACGAGTTAACTCGCTATCAAAAGCCCAAATATTGCCTGTAAAATTAAATCTTATTTTAAATGGAAAATTTTTATTCTATTAAAGGCACGCCCGGTACTTTTTATTATGAAGCTCTATCAAAGAGTTTTTAAATGCTCTGATTGTCTGTCCTTTTGGACGGTAAAACTCCCAAAAAGTAAAGTCCTGGGTAGTGAAATGTATCTGATGATAAGGTTCCAGTTCAGCAGATCTAAGATATGTGAAGTATGACTTCATTAGCATTAATTCTTGGTCCACTATGGTCCAATGAGGTAGTACTTAATGTTCTCTCTTTTGGTTAAATAGAACTGTTTAGAATTATTCATATTCAATTATATGTGTAAAAGAAGGAACGCTTCGAAGAATGCGATTCTCTTACCTGTAGGCATAAATAACTCGTGACGGGTTGGCATGATTTTAAAATCAATCAACCAATCATTTTTAGAACAAAATATCTGACACTTTACCCATACATTAACACTCATGCAAAAAATATTATCTTTGTAAAACTCGTCTAATATTTTTTTAAATTTTCATTTCACACTTGGTCTGTGTTCGTCTGGTTCTTATGTTTTCTTTCGAATAATCTTTCTTTTACTCTATGAGTTAATCATTTTTAATTCAACTCCAAGCAATCATTACCATTGTCTTGTAAAATCCTAACAAGAGTAGATTTTCCAATCGCAACACAAAAGATGAAATTTCTTACAATATCGAGACTTAGCATCCAATTATATACATATGTATATTATCCAGATGAGCGAAGCTTTCCTTCGAAACGTGTAATGTTAAATGATAGTAAAAAGATTATGCTACTCTAAGTAGAAAGGAATGTCTGAGAAAATCAGCACTAGAAACCATGAGTTTTATTTAAGCTTAAAACCTGACCTCTGCCATTGCCAAGAAACATGTAACTATTTCAGCCTAATAATAAAAACAACGTAATCAATCTTAGCAGACAAAAAAGAATTTCTGATTCTTCAGACTAATCATAGATTATGTATGCGTTTACCCAACCCCTAAGCTTGATTCAGGATGAGACACCAGGTCAATATTTTCTTCTAGCCAGGTTCCTGTAACAAGACTTCAGAGCCCGAACTGTCCTACTATCTTACAAATATCTTTCGGGTAGATGTATTCATATATTTCCCAAAGATGTTAACACGAAGTGAAATGCGAGCAGTTAAGAATTTGTTCTAAATTTATCAAGAACATTTCTTAAGATGATAACTGTTACGCCAAAAACACCACGATATATCTATTTGTACACCTCTAAATAAATATAATCCAAATACTTTTGATAAAAAAAAATAACCACAATTTACCTAAATATGCATATGGTTCGTATTTATTTTTGGATTACTCCATATTTATAGTTTCGGTAACCGAATTTCAAAGCTGCTGGGTTTTGTAATAAACAATAGCTAATAATTGGCATTTTATTTCGAAATATTCCAGTTGAAAAAAATCCCTATTTTATCTCAGTATGGTAACATCTTTCTACTAAGTGGCAAGTCTTTGAAATTAGTAAACCATTTTTCTTACCTCGGTAGCAATATCTCATCTTGTAAAAGCAAAGTCATTATACGTAGAGGGAAGGTATGGTGTCCAGAATAAAATAAGATTAGCATTCTTCTAAGCCTTCGCCGTATCAGGACTGTTGTGAAGTTGTATCATCTGGACTCCAACAAAATGTTTGAAGTAAAAGCCAGATTGGAACCATAAAGAAGAGTTATGTGCTGTTTTGAACAATTCCGGATCACAGCACCTGCAAAACAACGACTGTAAGGCCACTTACATCCCATCTTACAAACCATACAAATAAGTTGAATAATATTTACTGAGAACTGCTGGAGAGGCACCTACATTCTACTGTGGACTCCTACATAGTTCAGTCAACGGACAAGGATTTACATGCATTAGTTCCATACAGAATTTGGATGCAGTTTTGAGGACTGGCCAAGAAATATGGCTCAAAGGGAGGCATGGTGAGAGAGTTGAGAGAATCCGTTCGATTAGTATGGCATGATGATGATGATGATGATGATGATGAATAATCAAATACAGATATCTTTGTTTTAAAAGAAAACTAAACTTTTTAAAAATTCTGTTCGGATCTACTTATTTATGGGTGACACGCTACCTCATTATTAGAGGTAGGCTAACTTGACATATTTATTGTTTTATTATATTGCTCGTGCAAACAAATTCACAAATCTGAGATTATATTTTTTAGGCAAATCATGGCAAACTTTCCAAGATTTCTTAATCAAGTTCCCTTCTTAAATACTTTAAAACTTAAACGAAATTAAATGCACTTCTGGAAATTCAATTCTTTCATTAAAATTTCATTTGGACATCCTTCCTTTTGTTTTTAGTTTTCTTTGTCTTATCTTTTGGCTTGCACACACTTTTTTATTCTCTCTCCATCACAGCGACAAAAAAGACTATTACAAAGAAAATGGTATTAAACATTATCTAGAAAAACAAGTGCTGCATTCACTGACGACTGCATCGAACCGGTGACAATTTATCGATTATAGAATGTTCAATGAGTTTAAAATTAAATCTTTCTCATTTTAAAATGAAGACATTTTATTCTATTAAGGTACGCTCAGTACTTTTCATTATGTATGCTAATTATTATTCCTAACACGTCTCTATCGATTGTGACTTAAAAAGGTGATTCTGTAATAACAAACGGACACATCAAAATACTAAACAAAAGAAGGCGTCTACCAATTGGCTACAAGTTGAAACGTAAAGCCAGAAAAATATCAGGAACTTGCCCGAGAGATGCGAATGATATGAAAGTTTTTCCGAGCCCACAGGAAACCAATAGATTGATTACCGTACTTAGTCTTATATAACATATTCGTATACGATACGCAACCCTAAAATTCGACAATGAATTTCTGGAAAAATCATGTCTTGTGTATAACACGCATTGAACCTTTTAATTTGTAGCTGCTAAATTTAACATTTGTTTAAATTTTTATCTGGTTTTTATCGACAAAATATTAATACTTATATAGCTGCTATAACTTATCATTATTACTCTTTTGAGAGTTTTTCACATCAGAGATAGCCGATGGTTTCTCTCTGGAGTTTTAGTGACAACAAGTCTACTCAAATCTCCAGGAATATTCTTAGAATTCTGGCCAATCTCAATAAAGCAGTTGTTTGGATGGTCTCCATTCTTCCTCTTATTTCCAGATCCTCTAGTCCGTGTACCAACCCTTTGGTAACTGTAGCAAGAGAACCAATTACAATTGCTATCACGGTCACGTTCATGTTCCACAGCTTTTTAAGTTTTCTACTAAGGTCCAGGCACTTATCCTTCTTTTCGCTTTCCTTCAGTTTTGCTGTGTAGTAAGCCTGGACAGTAAAGTCCACTATTTGGCATGTTCTCTTTTTGTTGACTATTATCAGGTCAGATCGTCTGGCTAAGATTAGGAGATCTCATAATCCCAGAGGAGTTTGTGCGTCTTATTTTCCCGGTCATATTCTTGGTTGTGCATATTCCATTTGTTCATATGGACAGATTTAAATTTATTGCATAATTCTTTGTGGTTCACCTTGCCCACCGAGTCATATCTAGTCTTAAAGTCTTTCGGTGCTCGTTTGCTGCATTCGGTTATTATGTAATTGATCGTTTCGTCTCTATCACCATATAACATACATTTGCTATTTCATTGTGTCTTATCAATTTTTAATTTAATAGAATTGGTCCTTATGGTATTGTTTTATGCTGCCATTAGAAGAGATTCAGTTTCTCTCTTGAGGTTTCCCTTTTTAAGCCACGTTTTCTCGTGAAAGACGTCGATCTTTTGTTGCTTAAAATGTCCGTAGAGTTGTTTTTCTTTCCATTTTTGTTTTCTAGTTATTTTCGTTTTGTTTGTCCTCACCTTGTCAGTATTGTTTCTTGTGGCTGTAATCAGTCTTCCTCCGCGCTTTACATGTAATGTTAGAGTCGTTTAATTGATGCATAAACGCTATCATCAATACTGGCAAGTCCTCTTCCGCTATCTCTTCTTGACACATAATCTTTCATCGTCATCTCTGGGATTTAATGCCTTATTCATAGTCATTAAATTTCTTCTTCTCTGGTCCATTTTTTTAAGTTCTTTTCTGGTCCACTTCAAGAATGGCCCCGAGTATCTTACGAGGGAGACAGCCCTAGTATTTGTCCCTTTTTTAAGGTTCCAGCAATTTAGTTTGATTTTAAGTAGCTTTCTCGTTCTCCGGAAATATTTTTAAAAATATTTTCTTTCCTCTCCGCATGTTCGATTGTATCTGCTCCCAGCAGTCCCAAGTATTTGTAGGTTTTGTTTTTTCTAAGCGTTCTTATTCTTTCTTGATTTGGTATTCCATTCATTCCGTCACATGTCACTTCCCACATCTCCTTCCGAGTTTTTTCAAACCAGAGTAAGCTGTTGGTCTTTTCCTGGAGTCTGAGTAATTGCAAGTCTTTTCATGTCTTCTGGATTATTCTCAGTAATCTAACTGATCTCAGCGATGCTGTATTGTGGGTGGTCTTGATTATCCCTCTAATTTCCAATTACTCCAGTCCTTTTTCTAGACTCCTAGGGACCGTTCCCAGTTCATAAACTACAATTCTGATTACTTTTACCCTCATTTTCTACCCTTTTTCATGGATATAGGAATGGAATATAGTAGAGAAAAATGCGCCATTCTCATAAGGGAAAGTTGAACAAGGCAAACAAGAAAATGAATGAAATTATTAAACTAGAATGATTCTGAACGCTTAGAGGGAATGAAAATTACAAGTACTTGCAAGTACTGGAAGCGGAGATGAAAAAAAAAATTGAAAATAGTACATCTGAAGAACGAGAAAACGTCTAGAAAGAAAGCTCTGCAGGCGAAATCTCGTCAAAAGGATAAACACTTTGTCAGTTAACTTTGCAAGGTACTCTGGACCATCATTAAAGTAGATAAGGCAGGAACGTAGAGAAATAGAGAAAAGAACAAGAAAACAGATGATTTCATACAAAATCTTACATCCAAGAGATAACAATTATAGACGGCATGTATCAAAAAAGGAAGTAGAAAGAGGTTTCGTTAGCCTTGTAGACTGATTAGACACATCAATAAAAAACATGAAAATGATATCAAAAAGAGCAACGAAAGATTCATCATGGCAGCCAGTAACAGCATCGGCAAAATAAGACCAGACAGAAAAGTGGCGAAACAGAAATGGAAAGAAAAGTGACCTTATGGATATTTCAAGCGACAAACTGAAGAAATTGGAAACGATAAAGCTTGAACATATCTCTGAAAGTCAAACCTCAAGAGAAAAACTGAATGTCTTGTCATAGCAGCAGAAAATAACGCCATTGGGACCAATTATGTCAAGTGATATTTGATTAAACGCAACAGAATAGCAAATGTAGATTATGGAGAGAAAAAATAAAACGGTTAATCACAAAACAAGTGAATGCAGCAAACTAGTAAAAAGAAAGCGTACAAGATTAGGTATAGCTTGTTGGGAAAGTTTATTTACAGGCAATTGCGCAATTATTTGAAATTCAACAATTCTATCAAATGGCAAATTTTTCATGCAAAAACTAGAATCTGCCCTAGAGAATGAGACGCATAAATTTATCTGAGACTTTAAGATTCAAAATTGTCACTTAATCGCTTTTGGAAAACTACACCAAGAGATAATTAACATAAAACGAGAAATTGCTGTATAGTGGACTTCACCGTCCTGGCGGAGCACTGAGGGAAAATCAAAGAAAGCACAAAGAGGGTCAAGTTCTTTGACCTTGACTGAGAACAAAGAAATTGTTGAATATGAGGGGAACGGTGGTACCATTCATAACTGGTGAGCTTAGGACTGTCTACAAAGCCTTGGAAAGGGAACTGGAATAGGTGGAAATTAATGCCTTGGACTAGAGAAGAAAACTATCTTGCGTCACTACTTATTTGGAGACAAAATCATTCAAAACTGTCTCAAAATATATGCAACCCCTTGGTATGACTGAAACAAGAAACTCAAAATATTATGGCATGTCCTGGAAGCTGATATAGTTGTTCTTAAAAATAACATGGGTGTGATGTCTCTAGCTCAAAGGATGAATTTTTACTGGACGTGTTCCAAGAGATAGCCATTGCGCTTATTTCAGTAATAAAGTATTCTTATATTAGTAGGTTGCATCTATTTTGAGACACCCTGAACGGCACAGAACAATAGTATGTGCGGTTTATGTAATGAGAGGAATGCAACTCTCCACTATGTAAACAATTGTAGCCATTGGCGCAAAAATAATACACAAAAGGGCAGCAAAGGAAACACATTGCAAACTCTGAAAGACAAAAACGTTTGAACAGAAACACAAACCATAATATGTAAAAAAAATTAGATCGTAAAATTCTTAGAGGTTTTAACATAAAAATGGATTATCCAAACCTAAGCAGAACGTAAGAACGAATAGTAATCTGTAAGATTAAACGATATGGAAGTTATCATAGGTAGTGGCTAATGTGTTGGACTGCGAAATCTTAGTGATTTCAAATGTGAGTCTAACTATTACGTTCATTTCGGTCAGTTACACTGGGGAAAGTTACGGAACCCCTAATTTTCCTTGATATGAATCAAATATTACTACTACTGTTTCTTCTACAAGGATGGTTTTAATATTGAATAACCCTTAAAGGTTGATATGCCATTAAACTAAGAAACCTCACCAACCAAACGTAAAATTAAATGAATGAATAAATTTGTGGAGTTTGCTGTTCCAGCAGAACGCAAATTTAAAATATATGAAATCAAAGATCTAGATAAATACGTGGATCTTTTCAGAGAAATGGAAATCTATTATAGGTGACGGTAATACCAATAATCGTTGGAGCCCTGATAACAATCTCCAAGTACTTGAAAAGGGGAGAGGAAAATAAAAATCGAAGAAAGAATAGTAACTGTCACTACTATATCACAGCTGAGATCAGCTACAATACTGAGAAAAGTCCTGGAATTTTATTTTGTCTTCAGTGAAGATTATCAGTTATTAATAAATTCATAAAGGATAAATTGATAAAACAAGACTGACTAGGATGCGTAATTCATCTGGAATTGTGCAAACGCCTTTGTCCTCACAAAGTAGATAAATCTTTAACTTACAAAATTAATAGAATAGATAAAAGTATTTAAAGGGGCTTCAAAGTCTGAAGATCACCTATTCCTAGTAAGGAAATCAAATTCAATCATTTAAAAAATATCTTGTTCGTTGATATTGCCATTCAAAAGAACCACTCAGTGAAATTGAGAATAAATACCTGTAACGTTGAAAACAATAGCGGGAACGTCCTAAATAATTACAAAGAAAAAATGATTTAACTTGAACTTGACAGTTGTACTTATAATCATGTAAAATCTTGAAATGGTTCCTCCGTGCATTGCAAATAGTTGTATAATTCGAGATTAAAGCAAGAAAAGAAAACGCCCAATCATTTCAAAAACCAACATGAATACTGCGGAGAGTCCGGTAATATTGAAGAAATATGGACACTTTATCTCTATTAAAAAGCACAAAAACACAGATAGCATATTTTCTGTATTCCTAAAGTTGACACAAAAAACCTGGAGACATCTTAAAGCCATTATTTGTACATAGAAGAAGTTTTTATGTCATCAGATATAGTAATCTATTCATATTGTGTTTATATTGTGTTGTGTCTACTTTCTTTGTTTTCATACGTATATATGGAGTATCAAAATGTTAGCTTCCTAATTAAGAATCAAGCTAATGTTGAACTTCCAATTAAACAAGATCTAAACTAATGTATACCTTGAGGCATGAGTATATTTTAATTTAAAATGAATCTCATTTTAAACACTTTATGAAATAAAAAAAATATTATTAAATTGGATCTTTGGACACTCTAACTACAAATACACTCACACATGCATATATGCTCACAAGCATACATAGACATCGGCGTGGGCGTTGGAGCATGAGGATACACCCATATACACACGCTTACAAAGTATTTGATCGAGTGAAAATTAGAGAAAGGGAACGATAATGAACTGAGAAAGAAAGAAAAAAAGAAAGAAAGATAGAAACCAGGATAGATAGATAGATAGATAGATAGATAGATAGATAGATAGATAGATAGATAGAAAAAAACCTAGACATATCTCTATGTAGATTGATGTCATGTAGATAGATATATATGAACAGATCGATATAGTCGATAGATAGATATGAAATTAAAAATAAAACAAACAAAACCCAAAAACCTGATAGATAGATAGATAGATAGATATATATGCACTTCGGTTAAATCATCCTCCTGGTAACTAATTTGTGCCTCACCTTGTTATCACTTGGCCTCCAGTGAAAACACCAGAAAATAGAAATTCCGAAACCCAATGAATATATATTACTTACGAATGAAGGAAAACATTATCTTAGTAGTGAGTAATCAGTATTTTCTTTAAACGTTTAAAGTTAAGGAGAATATGAAGGAAAGTTAAAAGTAACGCACGCAATATACTCGAAGTAATATTATTCCTTTAAAATGGTGTAATTAAAAATGAAAATAAATGATTGGGACAAGACCGTAAACATTTTTTTCAAAATTCCAAATGTTAATGAAAATCAAGCGACAAATATTTGTAAAAATAATGGCGTCAAGACGTCTGTATGGCAGGCAGACAAGCCAGTTCGAAGCGATTATGAAACCAGTTTTGATACATCTTGATCAGAAGACTCAATATATATTCGTCATATTTCGTACCAACTTGAGCTACCACAAAATAGATGGATGGAATCTGAGAACAAAGCACATTTAAACTTCGGTCTAGGGCTAAGAGATATTTGATTAAAGCTACCCAATAAATTGCACTTAGAAATGCTTTAATCGTATTTACCAACCCCTCCGCTCGGGCAGGATATGACACAAGGTCTATTTTTAAGCGGAGTTTAACAGGTTTGAATTCAGAGTTTTCCTTCTCCTAGACTAGTTGAAATGATTTAATTGGTTATGATATTAGGCTTCTGATTTGTAATAATAATAATAATAATGATAAATTACCCGACCAAGTTGTACAGTTTATCGAGAAGATTATGTGAACCTGGAGAGTGGAATTGACCACAGCAGGAAAAAGCTTAGCTGAGGTAAAAATCCAAAGAAGCATATTCTACGGAAATGCACTATTACCATTACTATTTGTTATAGTGTTGATGCCACTCAACCACATCCTTAGGAAATGCATAACCGGATACAAATTCAGTAAATCGCAAGAAAAGATCAACCACTTAATGTACATGGACGACATCAAACTTTTTGCCAAAAACGAAAAAGAATTGGTAAACTTAATACAAACTGTGTGAATATGCAGTCAAGATAGAGGAATGTAATTTAGCATAAAAAATGCACCGTGCAAGTTATGAAAAGTGGCAAACGACACATGACGAAAGGAGTCGAACTACCAAATGAAGTAATCAGTACGCTGAGAGAAAAGAAAACCTACAAATACTTAGGGATATTGAAAGTTGACGCCATCAAACAGGTGGAAATGAAAGAAAAAATTAAAAGAGTATCTCAGAAGAACCAGAAAATAAATCGAGACAAACATCAATTGCAGGAACTTTGTCAAAGGGATAAATACCTGGGCTGTTCCACTCGTAAGATACTCGGGGTCATTCTTGAAGTGGACCAGGTAAGAACAAATAGACCAGAGAACAAAAAAATAAATGACCATGCATAAGGCCTTGCATCCCAGTGATGACGTTTACAGACTATATGTGTCAAGAAGAGAGGGAGGAAGAGGACTTGACAGCATTAAAGACAACAATGACATATCGATAAAACGACTCGAAGACTACATAGAAAAGCGTGGAGGAAGACTGATTACAGCCACCAAACAATACTAACGACAATAGGACCAGCAGAATGACAATAACCTGAAAACTAAAATGGAAATTAAAACAACTCTATGGACGTTTTAACGTCTAACGAGCGACAGCTCACATAAGAAAACGTGGACGTGTTTAAGAAAAAGAAAACCTTAAGAAACTGAATCTCTTCTAATAGCTGCACAAAATAACGTCATAAGGACCAACCATATCAAAGTAAGAATTGATAAGAAGCAACTAAACAGCAGTTGTAGGTTATGTGGTGATAGAGACGAAACGATCAATCATATTATAAACGAAGGCAGCAAACTAGCACAGAAAGAGTACAGATGATCCCCTAGGAATTGTGCAAGAAATTCAAGTTTGACCATACGATCAAATGGTATATGCGCAACCCAACATCTATCCTGGAGAATGAAACACACAAACTCTTCTAGGATTCTAAGATATAAATGGATCACCTAATCTCGGTCAGACGACCAGACCTTATAATAATCCACAAAAAAAGAGAGAATTTGCAAAATCGCTGTCCCAGCGGACTACAGAATTAAAAGAATGCTAGGGAATTGAAAAAAATGTGGAACATAAAATTGACGATTATACCAATTGTAATTGGTTCTCTTGCTACAGTCATTAAAGGGTTAGTATAAGGACTAGAGGATTTGGAAATTACAGGAGGTATGAATACTGTCTAAACTACAGCATTGTTGAGATCGGCCAGAATACTGAGAAGAATCCAGGAGACTAGAGGAGACTTGCTTTCACTGAAACTCCAGTGGAAAACTATCAGCTAACGCTGGTGTACAAACTCTCAATGAGTAAAATGATAATTATGCTAATAATTATGTTTGATGTTGATTATTCAAAATGTTTAAAGTATTGCTATTTACCCTTCGCCCACTGTTTAATTATCTCGACTTCTGCTTTTTAGCTCTAATGATTCTATTTACTGTTCATCATCTCTTTGCTCACAGCTGAAGGATTTCAAGTATTCCTTTCGTTTGAACACATGTTTTCAAGTATTGCAATTTACCTCTAATAATTCTCTTCAATGCTATTAATTTCTTGTGAAAGGTTTCATGTATTATTCTATAAACCAAATAATTCAATTTAACGTTCACCAACAGCAAGCTGTTCAATAGTTTCAAGAACAGAAACGTATATTTGACTCATAGATGGTACCATGGCAGGTACAAACACTCCGACTCAAAGTGGATCTGGGATTAATGTCAATGAAGAAGCTTCAAAACTGGAGCCTCACCATCAGATAATTTAGTGTCATATCGAAGATCATCGATGAGGGTGGGTTACTCCTCTACAGATACGCACTGTGTGTATTCAACTGTCCCAGCCGACTGGGCTACTTTTTATTTGGGGTAACTTCTGCGATGAATCAGAATCCGAAATGTAGTTCTGATAGGTTATTCTAAAAAAATCGTTCAACGTGAAATATCAGGCTTTCAATTTATAGTTCAAGCAATATTGTAAAACGGGTTTAAATCAGATAGATAGATAGATAGATAGATAGATAGAGAGAGAGAGAGAGAGAGAGAGAGAGAGAGCAAATCGAAATGTTAATGCATATGCATTATATTCCCAAGCTGACGTTATGTCGCCGAATTACTGAGTGGTATGACATCGGTCTAATTGTAAAGTTACGCAGGTTTCGATGTCAGCTTGAAGCGTACAGCGTGGCTCTCCACACTGAAGAGTGGTGATACTACGAAACATTCTCTATGTGAATGGCAATATATATCGGAGGAATCCCCGTGGTATGATTGCTAAATTGCGGGACTACAGCCTCAAAGTACGAGTTACGTTCACATTTGGACAAATACCCGCGGGAGAGGTATGAACCTCCTTATCCCTCTGGTATGGGTTGAATTATATTACAGCTATTTTTCTACAAGGATTAATTAGGCATGAAGTTACTAACGCAGTTTCATATGCCATTGAACAAAGAAACCAAACTAAATACCGGGTTTACTCTGTAGTGACAGGTTGCTATTCCAAGTTAAATAGCCCAGTCTGTTCTTCCATTTAAGCATAACTGGAATGAGAATAGCTGGATGCATACCTTTCATAAAATTATTAGTATTAAATGCAATAAACCTGGTCCAGGATTTAAAATAGAATCGTCATGTCTATTTCTTATGATGGGAGCCATAACAGCTTGAGCGCATCCAATAAAGTAATAGGCCAATATATTCTATGTGTTATTGTCTATTAAAACAGGCAGCACGTATTCAGTTTGTCAAACCTGGAGATTTGTCAAAAGAATCAACGTCTTTGAATTTCAGATTCAATTCCTTTTCCCTTTTACAGGGGAAATTCACTCCTTGACTCTCTTATCACATCTCCTTTCAATTGCTTTTGATTTGGAAAATATTCCTTAGACTAGAATATTGGGCTTTTTGAGTACAGTAATACCCCGTTTTATGTCATTTTTTTAAATCAAATTCACCTTTACGCCATTTTACAAGACTAAATTTCAGTTCAGCGTATGTTACATCACTCAGCAACGTCACTTATGACGTAAATTAATATATTTTTCAATAGAATATATTCAAAATGAATAAAATGTATACAAACTAACAAAAGATAAAAGAAGATAAAATGTATCAAAATAAGATCAAAAACAAATTATGTATATACCTAAATAAAAATTGGAAATACTGTGAACAAATGTACGTCATTAAGAAGAATGTGGCCCAGCGGTTAGAGTGTTCGCCAATGGCCCGGGAGACCTGGGTTCAATCCCAGGTCGAGTCATACCAAAGACTTTAAAAATGGTACTTGATACCACCTTGCTTAACACTCAGCATTATAAGGTACGGTTCAAGGGTAAAGTGGAGCAATCCTGGGAATGGAGTAGCGCCCTCCCCTACACCTTGGTGTAGTAGCTATCGAAAAGGGAGCCTTCGGGTCACCCTCGACTATGGTCGCTAACTTTACTTTACTTACGAATTAAAACTGAAATATAATTTAAATTTTTTTATGCCTTAACGAGAGTTACATTCTTCTAAGTGTTGTTTTTTCGCTAATAGTAAGGAGTGTGTCGTCATCTTTAAAGAGCAAATCACCTGAAGAATAGCATAATTTTAGGTTGGGTTTGCTTTGGTTTTTTGGCATATCAACCATTGTTGGTTATTTAATGCCGAATCCATTTTTATACATATTAACAGATTTATTTCAACCAATTCAGTTTAAGATAAGTACATTGTTTAAATGTCAAAATAGTTCTAATTTAACAATTCAGTTTAGCATAAGTACATAGTTTAGTTCTATTTGACCCATAGATATGACCATTTCAGGTACTACTACTCCGGACAAGAGTGGACCTGGGAGCAATGGCAGCAAAGGGGTACTCCGCATTTCCCAAAGCTCCAGCATTACTGGAGCCTCATCATCATTTTGTTTAGTGTCATGTTTAGGACACACGGTCACATTTAGTCGTGCCTGGAATACGCAGCCGATCAGACAATACCGCTTGCAAGTGGGTGCAAACGTTGGCACCCACTGGCTCCAGGAAGAAGATATAGGGCAAGAAGTAGTCCCCTCTCTGAGGATATATCTCTCCATCTATCTCTCAAACATACAACAAACTGTGTGCCCCTTTCGAGAATAAAATGAGAGATATATATTTTTATAAAGAAGTGTGTTTCGTTTCGTTCATTGAAGTTCGTTCATTATCTTTGATTATGTTATTGGTTGGGTCTATGAGAATAATATGACACACAATAAATAGAAAAATATTGAGCTTACGATGTACAGTAAAATAAGGCCTCATCCCAAACTATCTGGCTTATAGTATGTATAGTAAATAATGCCTCGATCAAAATACCTGATTCATTCTGTCTATAGTAAATAACGCTTGACGAAAATATCAGTCCTACAGTGTTTACAGTTAACTGAGGTAACGGTGCATGTTGTAACCTAACAAAATGTTATTGAATGAGAAATAACTAAAACGAAGGTTAGAAATGAAATGGAAATCTTAACATTAACAAATACAATACGTGCTTGTGGCGTGAACACAGCTAGTTCTGACTACTTAGTATATTTTCACTATTTGTTACGTGACCTACCAAACAGGGCAATACGGCGCAAGGGCTATTTCAAGGTGGGTCCGCGAAACAGGCGATAAACCTACGTGCTAGGCTATAAACCTAGTCCCTCAAAGGAGGTTTAGAACCAGAACGAAGAGCCCCTCCCGTGGGTGGAGGAAGGTTGCCTCGTAAAGTGAATGCTTAGCTTCTTCGGCATCCATGTCAGGCAGCCTCAACTAAGTGAAACCCCAACGCCAAAGGCAGTAAGGATATTTCCGTATTTGTCGTACGTACCACCGACTGACCGAGTGTGGCACAAGGACGTTTTTAGCTGGGTTCGAGTACAAAGCAATCGTCCAGACATGCTCGGCGGCTCCAAAAATGCCTCGAGCCCTGTCGGCATGCTTCTACAAAAAGGGTGCCTCAGGCGTAAGGAGATAAACATAGCCTATCCAAGGAAGATAGAACCTGGGGGACGGCCCCTTGAAGCTTGAAGAGAGTCAGCTGCGTGATGTGAATGCTTGGCTTACCTGGCATCTACGTCAAACAGCCTCGCACGAATGAAATTCCACCGCCAAAGGCAGTTGGGATATTTACACGCCCCCACAATAGTGTCGAACGTATTTATCAGGAATGGGACATTTACATTAATGTTCATAGGTAAGATATATAGTAGTATGTCAACCCGTCTTGCGTTGTTTTATGCCTCCAAGTTAGGGAATCCCGTTATGATATGTTCACATTTACTTTCTATGGTGTAGTTTTTTCTAGAGGTATTTTTGTTTTTACACGGAGTCCAATCTAATACCAATCATTTTCAAACAAGTTCCTTTGATCAAACGATTAAACCCTAACATAGGGTCACGGTAAAGGGTTAGGGTTAGGGTTAGGGTAGTTGCAATGAAAGAGTGCTCTACTCTCTAAAGATCTCCAGAAATAAAACCTGAGCATGAAATAGAGTTTAATGCCATACCCAGAACACCCTATTTTGTGTGCGAGGTCTTACCCCACTGCCAAAGAAAGAAACAGCCAATTATAAGCCCCACCAACAGGGCGGAAATGTGCTAGTTTAGGTTTCGATCCTAGGTTGATACAAGAAAGTTACATAATTACCATTGATTTCATTACACAATGGCTTACTTGACGAACACATTTATCCAGGTGCTACAGAAGTCGTCTGTCATGTTCTTTATAAACATATTGTGTGTGAAAAATACAAAATAAACGATTACAAAGTAATATAGACGATTTTATATCGACTCAACTCCAATTTTCATGTCAGGATTTTCCTTTAATTCAAAGGCTGCTCCCATTTGATCTCAAAGAATGATATAGGGTTTTGCAAGTAAGACTATTCATTTGCCTATATATTTCTTGAATGGTGCACATACAACTAACAGTTTCTTTTGAGGGCGTTTATTTATGATCTCAGCGTATTGATCCGCCGATAAAATCTTTACGCTCCCTGCCACCAGATTATAAAGAACTATTTAGAGAACATGAAAACGAGGAGAATATATTGTCATCGTGCTATGACATTACCGAAAAAACAATCATTTTAACGAACACCTGTGGAACGAAGTGATGATCAAACATCAATCAAACTTACAAGTTTGGGAAATTGTCTAATCTACTTTAGACACACATTTATGTGAGTAACGGGGGGAGCGTTTGATTTACTGTTTAGTTTACGTCTCACTGAATCTAGGTTTGGTTGTCGTCGTCGGAGTAGGTGACTGCAAATGGAAATAATCCAGTTAAAAATGGATCTTTTTGATATTACATCTTGTATCAGATTCAGTTGTATAAAAGCCATATCAGTAGATGAAAAAAATAGTGTATAAAGATGTTTATTGTACATGCGGCTCATACACGGACGAGTTAAGGGGGTTTGCCCATGAAGAAGTGAATAAAGTACTTGATTACGGAATTGTTGTAAGTTCAAACTCCAGTCATGCTATTACGTTCACTTTCTGAATAATACTCTCTGGAAAGGCATTACTCCCTTATCTAACTATGGACTAAATTGCACCACAAATGTTTTTCTACATGAATGTCATTAAATAAGAAGCCAAAATAAAGATACGGTAATAGAGTTAATACTGCAAGAGGCAACTGGTCTTTAATTAAATAAAAGGGTCTAAGAGAAAACTGTAAACAAACAAAGGATTAATGTCAAATTGAATTTTTATTGTTAGATAGCAATACTTGAAACCATTCAACTGTGTGCTAATAGTTCTATTAATTTTAAAAAGCAATTCTTGAAACTATGTAACTGCGTATAAATAAAACAATTATTGTTAGATAGTGATACTTGAAACTATTCAACCGTGTGCTAATAGATTTATTAATTTTAGAACGTAACACTAGAAACCATTTAACTGAGTACAAATAAAATAATTTGTTTTTGATAGCAATACTTGAAACCGTTCAACTGTGTGCTAATAGATATATTAGTTTTTGATAGCAATTATTCAGACACATGAATTTAGACTCAGTTAAAAATATTAACGACACGCTATTAACTTCAAAATAATATATGATTAAACAAGATTTGGCATTAAATAAACATCAATAGTTGATATGCCATTAAACCAAATAACTTAAGCGAAACAAGTTTTTGCATTTATTTGGTTAATGTGAGGAGGACATATTATCATCGCACTATGACGTCATTATCTAAACTGCAATATGAACGAACAAGCAGTGGAAGTTAATAATCAAACATTAATCAAATTGAGAAAGTTTCAGAGTGGCTCCCCAGGCCACAGTGAGATAAATTGTCTGCTTCATTGACATTTAGATTGACCATTTCCAATTTGTCAAAAAGTATGTTAAACCATACAATGGGCTCATGTGGATGGGCTAGAATATAATCAGTTATCCATCTATAACATATAAATAGCCTTAAGTTGGAAAGAATGTAATACTTATTAGACCTTTGAAACTTATTTTTAAGCAAAAGAAATTTAAAAAAATACCGCTCAAGGTCAATTGGTAATAAATACTACGCATCACTCACTTTCAGTATTCAACCTTTAATATAGACTAAAACCCAAAGACAGGAAGCTCTTACATTCTATTAAACGAGAATTTCTGATAATTTGTTGGTATAATGATTTTATGAATACCTTGATATAGCATAAATTTTGCATGGTAAATTTTAAGAAGATTTTTCTTATGTTACTTTTTCAAGTAGCCGAGCAGAATTTAGTGAAATTACTTTAAAGGGAATGCAGGCATATCCTTTTTTGCAATATATATATATATATATATATATATATATATATATATTACCTCAGCGTTTTCATGATACTTAAAAATATATAGAAAATATCTCGGTATCTTCACCCTTTAAAAATAGACATTTTGAGGGGTCTTACCTTAAAGTGCAGTTTTAAAAAAACAGAAAGTTTTACTGAAATATTCTCAAAAATATATTACAGTAGTATATTGACCTTCGACCCCGCCAAAGACGGCGGAAGTGCAGTTTCAATTGGCGTGGGCGAGCTTGGCTGACGGTGTGGGATAGGTTTAAAACCCATGGTACACTCACAGACTGATGCACCGGAAGAGAGTGACCTGTGAATTGCATGACAGTTATTTCCGCTTGATGATGATCAAACATGCCATTCCAAAGACGGCGGATGTGACACATTCCGATGGCCAGTTATGGGGCGGTTGAACTATTATATAACTCGGTGAAGACAGGAAGTCAGTTAGTTTGGAGATCGAAGAGTTGGAGACAAGGTGTGGTGAAGAGAAAGCCAGCACCCAGCAGAAGGGGCCCCCGGGACCCCCGATTGAGCTTTGGAGACCAGAAGAGGTAGAGGAAGCCAGAACAAAGCAGAGTGGGCCCCCAGACCTCAGGTTGAGCAGCATCAGGAGAACGGGAAAGAAACGCTGATGGCCATAAGAGTTCGGTCTTCAACTCCCTCTTACACACACAACCCTTTAAAATAAAGTGAGAGGTATATTTTTCTCAAAGACTGTGTCGCTCGTCATTATTGTGTCATCGTTATGATTCTGCATACATATGTAGATATATATGTAATATGTGTTTGTATAGTTAATCGTGGTCATGGGTATGCAACATTACTATAATTTTCAATAAAAAAAACAAACTCGGAACTTTTCAGGAAACCGTAAACGTATATTGTTTTAATTAACTCAATACCTGTTCTAGAAATCCATTTAAAATGTTACCCCTCAAATCTAATGAAAAATTAGTACGAAGAAGTTTTACTCTTAATTTTTCCATAAAACTATCATATTTTCAACAACAACCAAAAACAAAAAATAGAGACAAAATTTAAAACGATACTTGTAAAATAGCTAATATCTACAAGTTTCTTCAAAAAATGATTAAAATATTTCAAAAGAAATGTTACTTTTTAATAGGCTGAGGAATTTTTTAGTGTGTTAAAAGCAAACTGTCCTAACTGGATTTTTAACACGGTTGACAGATTCCATTCTCCCTGCCGTAAACCGTTGGCTTATGCGAACCCCACCCCTACTTTACCAAAATTTGAATGGAACGTAAATCAATAGAATTTCCAATAATATATAGATCTGATATGCAAAATAAAGATGATATTGAAATCTGGTTGGATGGAATAAACTGTTACAATAGCATTAAGTTGAATGTAGTTGGTATTGTTTAAGAGGTGAAGGAAGATTTAACAAAAAAAGTGGTTTGGATATTGATAATAAATGATTCTATTCCAGGTAGAAAGATAGTATTGATATTGTTGAATTTCTTCGAGCTAACATCTTTAGAATCTTTCAGATTTATTACCAGTGCACTTCACTTGGCATATTTATCGATTATCATTAGAACCTAAATATAAGTACGGTTCGTGCTTGAAATAGTTACGTTTCCAACGACGGCAAAGTTCATCGGTGAACACAAGTTAAAAATCCAGGATTTTGAATGCTAATACTAAAAGAAGGTAAGTTTTATCCTATTTGAACGGCTGTGTTAACACAATCTTCCCGACTGTGTAGTCCAGCGTAAAATAAGCGTCAACTGTTCTTATAGAAACAAGAAAAATAAAAGTAAAGTAAAGAAAACAGGAAAGAATATAAAAGACAGAAAAAAATGACAGATAATGACCGTTTTTTCTACCAGTTCGACACATATTATTCTAATGAACTTCACACACGTTGAAAAGCATATCTATCAATCTATCGATCTATCTATCTGTGTGTGCATGGGTTCATGTGTGTGTGTGTGTGTGTGTGTAGTTTACGTGGTATTTATGTATGCAGTTCAATTCGTTTGAAGAGCTCTAATAATCAATATGTATGTGTATGTAGTTCAGTTTGCATATTCCTATCCACACACATACACATACACACACATATATTTATATGTACACATGAACAATTTGCCAATGCAATTTCTCTCCAAATATCTATTACTAGTTATTGTTGCTTAGTGGCAGTCCTACGTATTGCTCGCACAGACTGACGCCCAAGCCGATGTCTCTGTCCATAACATTGTGTTTGTTTTAAAGTAAGATCTATCGGCCGTCGGGTTTGATTAGAACCGTACAAACCACGAGTTAACAAACTAACCCTCTTGCTCTTATATCTCCGAATATTGATATTGGTCTTCATAAGGTGTCTCGTTGTTACAGCATTAAGTTAAATATAAACTTTACTTAGTTACACAGAAAGTAGCAGCTCCTGGTAGATGACCGAAGTTAAGCAGCGTTGAACTAGTTCTGTACTTAATAGTGTAACCACTTCGTGATAGCAGAAAGTGTAAATGACTGAAGACTCGTCGAATAGACTATACAAAACATTAAAAAACATTTAGAGATGCTTACCAAATAACGGTATATCGGTTGAGCTTAGAATACGTAGACTGTATCGTCTGCGAGGACTAAAAGCCCCACCCTAAATTAGAGGCATTCTCTATATGACAGTAAACTTCTTCTTAACCTCAGGATTTGTAAAGTTTGAATTACCTCTTCGTGGCCATTAATCTCAAGTTCTCTCTGATATGCAGCGGTAGTACCTGTTTTTATCACACCTATGGGTCAAATATAACTATTTGATTTTTTCTTGCATACAATAGAACAATGTGTAAAAAAATATGAAACAAACCCAGAAAAAGGTTAATATGAACAGGATTCCATGACCTTTAAGAATTAAATAACCCTAAATAGATTGACATGCCGTTAAAATGAATGAATCCATGTATAAATGTGACCCTATGATTGTTAATGTTACTTTATTTATTCAATTTTTTGCATGTAGAAAAAGAATGAAGGAAAAGAGAAACTGATTTTTCTGTCATTGAAAAATAAATGATTCGGTCAAATTATGTTTATGGGGTTGTTAGTAAGGAAGAAAATTGTAATCAATTATTTGAAAGACTATCATGATCAGTATTATATGAACGGCGAGAGCAAATCGTTATCAAGTGTCTTTAGCATCCTGAGGCTTCCTTGCTTTTGTGATGGGAAAACTGTAATTCAAATGTTATTTAGTATAAAAGATAATACAGGTTTGTAAGTGGAAATTGTTGCGACGACGGCATATAAATTCACGTGAAAAACATTCAACTGATTTTACTGCGGAGAAAAGCGAGCGAAATTTACCGTTATGAATGGCATTTTATGCCACCATGAGAGGAATACCATATCCTAGATACATTCAATTAGTATTAAGTTTTCCCACTATCAATTTCATTCTAATGAACTTCGCACACATTGAGAAATCTATCTATCTATCTATCTGTGTGTGTGTGTGTGTGTGTGTGTGTGTGTGTGTGTGTGTGTGTGTGTGTGCAGTTTACTTTATATTCAGGTGTGCCGTTCAATTCGTATGTAGATCTCTATCAACATTTTGACGTATGTAGTTCATTTCGAATCTATCTATCTATCTATCTATCTATCTATCTATCTATCACACACACACACACACACACACACACACACACACACACACACACACACACACACGCACACACACACACACACACATATATATATATATATATATATTCTTGTGAGTATGGGGTTACTCCTTCATTGATATTATTTCCATTTCGACTCTGATCCGAAGTAATAGTATCTGTTAGGTTTCTAGCCATGCATCAAATAGATATTTATAAAAATTATTTGTATTCGATTGGACCTGACGAACAAAGTCCGTATGAATAAATACACAAAGAGATATGTGTGAAAGTGCAATGAACACGATTCTCTAATCACTTGGCATAAGATAACTTTAGATAATTTAACATGCCGTTAAAATCAGTCAATCAACCAACATGATTGTGACATCTAATGGGATGTCTTTCACTAAATGTCTATATTTTTCTTATGTATATACGAAAAATAGCACAGCTTCATAGAGTCACAATAGAAAAAAAATCGTAAAGCGGTGATAGGCCATTAAACCAACTAACCAGAGTATTAGCTAGTAACAGTTGAAACCATTTGACTAAGTGCAAACAAATGATTAGTATCAGATTGGATTATTAGTGTATGACAACAATTTTTTAAACCATTTAACTGTGCAAACAAATGAAATTTGGCTTGTTTAAAAATGTTACCAAGAAAATATTTGCAACACACACACACACACACATACAATATATATATATATATATATTGTGTGTGTGTGTGTGTGTGTGTGTGTGTGTGTGTGTGTGTGTGTGTGTGTGTGTGTGTGTGTGTGTGTGTAAGATGCACCTGACCTGAACCAGAAAAAATGAAGTCCTAAATACATTCACTAATGAACACCAATTGCACAATGTTAATCGTAATAGAGTGAGGTTGCCAGTTTTACGGAGTCCAATAGCTGACTCTCCCAACATCGTTATTGAAATAACGAAGATGTATGCCAAGGTTTCCTGTTGATTGGCGGAAAAAAATGTGAGCAAATAGGATGATTGTTTCAAAATTGCGCATAAGAATTGGTTAAAACACATCCAGCGGATTGAGTGGAAAAAAAAAAAATTTGTGCTCTGCATGACCTCAAGTATTTCTCTCGAATATGAATAATTTCAATCAATCCGCTTAAAAAATAAAGCATATATTGTATTATTGTTATATATTTATCTATGAAGAACTTAATATATTTTTATATGATGAAATAACTGAAATTTTAATTTGCAATTGTAAATCCCTTTATAGAATAAGGAATTAATACCCTAGCTTCCAATATCTATCTATTTAAATGCATAGATATTTATTATAGTTACTTGTATTAAGAAAATATCTATCTATCTATCTATCTAAATAAATGAATCGAGAATTAAATATATATTATTGTTTCTTATATTTATATAGAAATAACTTTATTTATCTATATCTCTATAACAGTGGTCCTCAAAATAGTCTACATATATCCCTAGGATTGAATATTATGTTAGAAGAGTAAAAAAAAGCCCGCTTTTCTTAGTTTTCTTCAAGAACAGGGTGTGACAGAAGAACAACCTTCAAGCGGTTTTGGATTTAGAGTTTTCCTTCTCCTAGATAGATCGCCATACCAATGTTAAAGAGCCCATTATGACCTACTATCTATGCAATAGTAGAAAGGAGAATAGTTAAATGCATACCTTTCCTAAGGCAATTAGCACAATAGCAAATGCACACAGCCTGGTCTAGGATTTGAACTCATGTTTGCTGTTAGTATTTCCTACGACTATAACCATTACGCCAAGAGCGGCCCTTTGAAATATCGTGACATTCTTTCGCATTCTTGTACACAGAACACTATATTCTATTGATTTAGAACGGTTTTAGCGGTAATAGGGGATTACAAATTTATTCAAGAAGTAGTCGCACACCTAAAAACAGAAATGATTCAATCAAGGTGACGGTTTGTCAGAGCCTCGAAGGAGGGAGATGGGATCAGTGTTTAATCGAAAAGAAACACAGAAGAAACCAACGCTCAAGAACGAGCCAAAAGTTCGCCTTAAAATACAATGGCTCCCGTGTGTAAAATATTACATCTTCGTTTCAACTCACTATAACACGCGCAATTCACTTTTTCAGTGGCCTATAAGAGAATTAAACCTCAAGGGTCCGGTTTACAGAGCGAGTTGTGTATATTATTGATTGTCTTCTCTTCTTCTGTTGAAAACACTCATCACATTATAATCATAGTACATTACATTTGAAAAAGCACTTAACGTAATCGGGGGAGTCCTCGTGGCGTAATGGTTAAAGCGATGGACTGCGGAATCGTAGTAAGCGAGTTCGTATTCCAGTGGCGCTATTTCGTTCACTTTTGGGCAAATACCCTTGGGAAAGGTATGAACCCCCTCATCCTCCCAGCTATGGGTTAAATAGTACCACTACTGTTATTCTCGGAGAATGGCTTTGGCATTAAATAACCTACAAAGGTTTATATGCCATTAAGCATAGAAACCAAACCAAACTTAACGTAATCGTCAGAGGAAATGGAATCGGTACCCCGAGTTCGGTTCCTCGAAAAACTGTTTGCATTTCACTTCATGCTCATGACCTTACAAAAGACATGAATCCAAATATTCTCATCTAGCTAAGAGATATATTAGGTCATATTGGGTTCTTTAGTCTTCGTTAGGCTAACAGTCTAGGAGAAGGAAAATTCTTTTTTCAATCAAGATTACCCCGCTTAAAAAGAGACCTTGTGTCACTTACGATCTGCGTTGGAATTTGGGTATATATATATATATTTGAAATAGATGTGTAAAAAGTATCGTAATTGAAGTTTTAATTCTAAAATTAATTAGATCTTAAATTTAATTTAATTGATATCCAGTTGTCTTGACAACTTTCTAGGCTAGTCAGTGGCAATTCTCTTTACTTTTTCGTGACCAGTCTCGATACTTTTCTGTGGTATCTAGGCAAAGTATTCGATTTTACTTGTATAGCTTTTCTATATCCACGCGACCATGCTCCGTGAAAACTTCTTTTGTTTCATAAACTAAATATTTACCTCAAAGTAAGCTGTGAGGCCGTGGAGGCTATTTAAAGGAATAGAAAGGAGTTTTACTGTTAACAAACTGAGGAGATTGAATAGCACTTCGACCAGTGAAAATCTAAGTGGATTAAGTGTATTTAATATCAAGGCAAATGAGTTGAAGAACATTTATGTTTCTGTCACTGTTCATTTCTGTGTTGGTAATATGTGCACAGCTCAGTATTTTATATGATAAATTGTCATTGCTCCATATATTTTGATATCTTGTATCGATAATTTTGAAGAATCTTCAGATTGGTTGGTTTCTTATTTTTCAATGGCAATTCAACTTCCATGAATCATATAATAACAAATCGACGCGTAGTGCAAGGACAGTAGTTGTACTATTCATCCCATTGCTGGAAGTGGATAGATAGTTTCATATCTTTCCCGAGATTATTCGTCCGAAGGTCAATGTAATAGCACAATTAGAGTTCAAACACGCTTACTATGATGTTGCGTGTTAGTCATGACGTCACAGGGACTCCCCCCCGAAGGATATTTGAACATGGAATTATGGAATTATCGCACTTAAAGGATGTTCATATTTCTTTAGCGATAAATAAACTAATAACAAGTAAGAAGCAAAACATTTTTATTTTAGAGCTGAATATTTTAGCTCCAAGGATATTCACGGATGATACTTTTTGAATACACCTTGTGTCTTTATTCGTGTTCAATTTGGAAAGTAGTTAGCAACGATCTTCTCTTATCATTGGCGTCTATACAGAAATTGCCACCATGTTGAATGTACAAAACTAGAAAGATCGTGTTATCTCCCTATCTCCACATTTCCGAGATTCTTTGAATTCAAAGAAGAATTCAGTTTCCTGATTCTAAAGTTACAGAACATACCGATACTCGCAGAATGAAAATATTGCATTTAAAAAATTATCTTTATACAACGATAATAAATTACAACGTATGGGGTTGATCATGAAAGTTTTTTTGCTGTGGAAAATATGATTGATGGTAACAAAAATGTTTTGAAGGAAGCTACAATAGTTTTCCCTTTGCCATTTGCCAAGAATTCTATTGTTCCATTGTTTTCTATTCGTGTATTCGTTAAATATTTATTCCTTTGTTATTTTCATGGCCGGAAACAAAGGAAACCTGAAAGATTGAGTAGTTCCTATCAATTTTGGAAGATTACGTTACAAGATTTATTCCTCTATTTCTAACTATTTACAGTTCATCATCTGTGATCTATCAACTCCATCTCTTTTTCACTTTCTCTCTCTCTCTCTCTCTCTCTCTCTATATATATATATATATATATATATATATATATATAAATGTGTGTGTGTGTGTGTGTGTTGTCTGTAAATTGAGGTACTTATGGTCTAATGGTTTAGTTTATTTATCTATGCTCAATGGTATATAAACGTTTGTGGGTTATTTATTGCCAAAGCCATCGTTGTAGAAGAACAGCAGCGATTTTTTTTCAAACCTTATCTTGGGGATGAGAGTGTTTATACGTTCTCCTTGAATATCAGTCAAAAACTGAACGTGGTAACGGGACTAAAGTTCGAACTCGCTTACAAAGGTATCACAATCCAGCGAGTTAATTATTAGGTATTGGCTATTGTCATAAATTTCAAAACCTGGACGAAGCTGTTTGCATTTTACATAGCACTAATATCATTAAGAAAGATATGAATCAAACTAATCTTCCTGCATCAATCGATAAATTAACCTTCCTATGACAACCAAGAAGGAGAATTACAATAACAAACAGTTAAAGTCCACTTAAAATTGACTTTCTCTCATATCCAGCTCTTGCGGAGGATGTGGTGTAACATATGTGTAAAAAACATATACGTAAAACTTCTTCCCTTATGCCGAGAATGACGATGGTTCTAGGGTAAGATATCCGACTAACGTAAAGTCAGCCGGGTTTTAATCCTATCTTGAAGCATCTCGCAGCTCTAGGTACACTGAAGGGTTGTGATACATCAAAACTGTCTGCCTGTAGATGACAGTATAAATGAAACCCCTGCAGGTTGAGCACTCCAGGTAGCCGATAACGTATATGTAAAAAGGAATACGTAAAAATTCCTTCACATACGCAAAGAATAATGATATCTCTGGGGAAACATACCCGATTGACGTAATGTCATCTGGGTTTCGATCCCAGCTTGAAGCGGTTCTATCTACACGGAAGTGTTGTAAAACAAATTGTCTGTGGATGACAATATATATATATATATATATATATATATATACATATATATTTCAACTATGGATTAACATGAATCCCTGTAAAAACTCACGATTCTGAGTTTTGTATGAGTGTAAAGTCCGTGTTGATACAAGTTTACCGGGGTAGACAATCACTTTCTTACAGTAAGTGATAAGGAGGAAAACTCTGAATTCAAACCAGTACTAGTCAACTGAAAATTTGAACTTGTGTGCGTGGCGAAGCAGTTCGGTAAATATATGAACACCCACATATTCACTATCTATTTTCTTGTTTTACTAATTGACAAATGATCTCATAGATAAGATTTAACGATATGAAGTATATTAATATAAACATGATAGGGTACTTTCATATTATACCAAAGGAAAAAATTCAATGATGCATGGACTAATTGGAAACTCACTAGAGAAAATATATAATTAATGCAAAAGGAATGATTTTGAAGAAAATGAACCGTTTATTAATTATTTGGTTCTGTCTTGATTTCTTGACGATGCTTTTTGTTTAAACAGATCGTACGATAGTATCACCACTATTGTAATTGTTTGGCGGAAAATTTTAGGTGTCTTGTGTGTGTGTGTGTGTGTGTGTGTGTGTGTGTGTGTGTGTGTGTGTGTGTGTGTGTGTGTGTGTGCCTTTGAACGTTATTTTTCAAGTATGATTTTCCCGAAGATTTGTGCCTAAAAGAGGCTATCTACATACCACGGAAATTACTTTCAAAACCTTTGACCAGGGGTCTCAAACTCGTGGCCCACAAATTACTTTTCTATGGCATTAGGCAGAATAATGTTCATGATTTTCCTAAAATTTGGTTATTTTTATTCCTCACGCCTGACCATGTTTCTCCCCAGAGAACAAATAATGCATTTTGATATTTCAGTCACTTTTGATTCATGATCAAAATGAGAAAAGTAGAAATAATCCAATTTTATATACATTTATAACAGTTATTTATGAGATCAGCTTTTTTCAAAGACGCTGATATAATAGAAAATTAACTTACACAAGAGAACAAGGACATTTTTTTTTTAGTTTCATAACGTGGGAATGGTCAGATTTGACAACTCTTATTGGCATGGAGGAGTGTACTGGAGATGACAGACAACACACATGAATAGAAAATCATCGAAAATGTTTGAGATTGATTTCCATTGAAACATAAATTGTATATGCCATTTCTTTACATGTGGTGAAATCTAAATTTTCATTTTCTTTTTTATGCTTCAATAATATTTATAGTAATATTTATCGTAATTTACTAAAGAAATACAATAAAAAGGGGAAAAACGGAATTTATCAAATGCGAAAACCAAATGGAAACAAAGAAAAGCGGTAATTAACCAAAAGCAAAAGAGAAATTTTTAAAATGTTGTTCCCATTCATTTCAATCTAATTCGCATATTTCAGTGGGGTGTCCTTGTGGTGTAATGGTTAAAGCGATGGACTGCAGAATCGTAGTGCACGAGTTCGTACTCCAGTCGCTCTATTACGTTTACTTTCGGGCAAATACCCTTGGGAAAGGTATGAACCCCCTTATCTTCCTAGCTAGGGGTTAAATAGTACCACTACTATTCTTCCAGGAGAATAGATTTGGCATTAAATAACCTACAAAGGTTGATATGCCATAAAAAAAGAAATCATATTTCAAATACTATCATTAATTTGGAAAAAAATAGCTATCAGTTGATTTGCATAACTTTTGGAAAGTGGGCTCTTCTTTGAGCCAGCTAGGCCTATTTTTATGGACGTAATGATACTTTTTAGTCCTTGAGTTTTACACGACTGCCTTAGATAAATTTCAACCTATTTCACGGCACAATATGGGACGTAATAACTTTTCGGGTTATCTTAGCTGAAGAATGATAAAATTCTGTTCAAAGCATATTTTTGCGAATACACCTGTCCAGTAAGCTGGATTTCCCAGATTTTCAGGTTATATCGAACAGGAAGATTTATTTTTGAAGAGTCTGCAGACTGCTGAAGGCAAGAACTCAACCGATTATTATGCAATCTCATTCGATCTTGAAAATGGCTGGAGGTTAGTGAATAATATTTCTGTGTATATATCTATCGATAAATCATAAATCGGAAATCGTATCGTTCTGCACGTGAATAAAAAAACTGTTAAAGGGAAGACATTAATCGTACTGAATGCAGTGTGCTCAAACCTGGTCAATTCTTTAGCATCGCGAGTATTTTTCTGGATAGCAAAATACTTCTAACTGCGTATTTCAACTGCGTATTGATAAGCTTTTGGAATAAATTATACGACCAATGTGACATACCATTATTATGATGGATTTAGATCTATCATTTTAGTTTTTGAATTAACTTAGGGGATGGTATCACACAATCTAAATACAAGACTTGAAAATTAAAAAAAAATCGATTTCACCTCGTTGAAAACATTGAAATTATATATACTATACCTGGCAAAAATAATATAATTACTTTACTTAGATGATGAAAATATTTTTCTTTTTTTCTTTTAGTAAATAAAATAAGACATAATATGAAAAAATATGACTTTTTAAAGAGATGACCTATTTGGATTCATAAGATATTCCTTAACCAAACTAAATAAAATTATTCAGATTAATGCTATAATTTTTCCCCAGTCATACAAAGGAAAATATAACAGAATAATGAAATAATGCAGATTGGATCATAGAATTCATTGATAAAACAGAAAAAATGTGCTGAAGTCAAGAGCTAATTCTCTAGTGTTTTTGCACGACAAAAATTCCATAAAATGTCTTACAGTATCTTGATCGAGGTCTGATCAGCAGCTTGGTAGGTGTTAATTTCTTAATGATGTTAATTTCTTAATGACGAATCGCTCGAATCAAAACCAGTATCAGCCTTACCAGCCAGTAATGACACATTGACCATAAGCACTAAACATTTTCATTGCTGTTTCTGTAACGTTTCTCTTATTCTTAAACTAACACAACATTGCTTTACAAATATACACTTTAAGTTCTTGTATTTAAGGAGCACAAGATCATACATTAAATCGTAATGCTCACTCTTTCACTACTGAAATAAAAGATAATAAATGAAGGCACTATTCAATCTGGTAATTTTTCATTGTGTCTAAACATTGCAAATTTGAAATGGCAAGTTCACACATGTTTTTAAACAACAGAAATTATTTATGACACAACCCTATAGAATTAATTATCTGTTGCCTCTCCGCGAGCTTTTATTTTAAGTAGTAGAATAATTTTTCTCAAGGCCTGCAGAGGAAAATATTTCTTTCCCGCTAAATGAAAATTTTGCCAACACACACACACACACACACACACACACATATATATATATACATATATATATTATTTATGTCATACATCTTCATTGATGCATCGGGATGGGTCATCAGTGATGTTTCCTTTGGGTTCATGGGGGGGTCGGGTCTTGCAACATCAGACCCCCTCACCCAAATGACCCAGTTGGCATTGATCTTACTCCAACTCCCATCCCGGCAGCTAACCTGTGCATTTACACAAGGAAAAAATGACCACAGAAATGGCTCGATATATAATTTTGCAACAGCCAATCAGAGCTAAGGTCTTCGGATGACTTCTAAATCTTTCCTTTAAAATTGGGAGGCCACTTTACTCTTGCTTTTCGGCCGCAATGACGTCGTTATTCGGCTATTTGTTCACTCTGGTATGTATTTCTTCCCTCTTCCTTCTTTCCACCCTAATTTTTTTTAACTTGAGGAAAAAAAATAAAAATAAAAATAAAAAATCTCTGTACATACGCACGCATATATATATATATATATATATATACTCACACATACATACATATATATATATATATATATATGTATATTCATATATACATACATATATGTATACACCCACCCACAAACACACACAGTCAGGCCGCCAACTTTCAAATCTTCCAGGCCCTTTAATAATCCTTTTGTTACCGTGCCAAAAGCACCAATCACAATTGGTATAATCGCCACCTTCATGTTCCATAGTTTTTTTTTTATTCTCTAGCTAGGTCGAGGTACTTATCTCTCTTTTCACATTCTTTCAGTTTTATTCTGTGGTCAGCCGGGACAGCAAAATCGACAATTTTGCAAATTCTCTTTTTTTTTGTTGTTGTTGATTATTATAAGGTTTTGTCTTTTGGCCGGGATTAGGTGATCCATTTGTATGTTAAAGTCAAATCGACGTTTATGCGTGTCATTTTCTAGGACAGGGGCTGGGTTTTGCATATACCATATGTTGGCATGGTCAAATTTAAATTTCTTGCACATTTCCCAGTGGATCACCTTGCCCACCCCGTCATGTCTCGCTTTGTACTCCTTCTGTGCCAATTTTCAGCATATTATTATTATTATTATTATTATTATTATTATTATTATTATTATTATTATCATTTACTCCTCTAGAGTTTTTCACATCAGTATTAGCTGATGGTTTTTCACTGGAGTCTGAGTGACAGCAAACGGAGAATTTTTCACATCAGTGTAAGCTGATGGTTTTCCACTGGAGTTTGAGTGACTGCAAGTCTCCTCAAGTCTCCAGGACTCGTCTCAGGATTCTGGCTATTCTTAGCAATGCTGTCGTTTGGATAGTCTCTACCCGTCCACTAACTTCCAAGTCCTCCAGGTCTTTTAATAATCCTTTAGTTATTGTGCCTAATGCACCTATTACAATTGGCACAATCGTTACTTTCATGTTCCACAGCTTTTTCAATTCTCTAGCAAAGTCAAGGTAGTTATCCTTCTTTTCACTTTCCTTTAGATTTATTCGGGACAGCAAAGTCGACAATTTTACGGATTCTCTTTTTTTTTTGTTGATTATCATGAGGTCTGGTCTTTTGACCGGGATTAGGCGATCTGTTTGTATGTTAAAGTCCCATTATCATTAAAATTATTATTCAAACATTAGAGCTTTTTACATCAGCGTAAGCCAATTTTTTTTCTTCTGGGGTCTGAATGACAGCAAGTCTCCTCAAGTCTACAGGACTCTTCTTAGTATTCTGGCCGTTCTCAACAATGCTGTCATTTGGATGGTCTCCACTCGTCCACCAACTTCCAAGTCCTCTCGTCCCTTTAGTAATCCGTTAGTTACTGTTCCAAACGCACCAATTACAATTTGTATAATTGTCACCTGCGTGTTCCACAGTTTTTTCAATTCTCTAGCAAGGTCGAGGTACTTATCCTTCTTTACATATTCTTTCAGTTTTGTTCCGTGGTCAGCCAGGAAAGCAAATTGGACTATTTTGCAAGTTTTTTTGTTGTTGATTATTATTAAGTCTTCTTCTTCTTCTTCTTCTTCTTCTTCTTCTTCTTCTTCTTCTTCTTCTTCTTCTTCTTATTATTATTATTATTATTATTATTATTATTATTATTATTATTATTATTATTATTATTATTATTATTATTTAACTACACTTTCCCTATATTAATAGAAATATCGAGAGAGAAATCTCGGTTAATACATACACACACACGTATATATATATATATATATATATATATATATATATATATATATATATATATGGAACTTTCATCTTAAATCTATTGATGTTTGAGCTCTGAAAATCACACTAACGCAAGTAACATAACAACATCAAGGATTTCTAGCACTTTCATAAAAGTGGTTATATCAAATATACACAGGATTTTTCCTTAAGTGTCTAATTAGATCAAAGTAGAATTGATGCACACTTAAATTTCATGTTACAATCTTCGTTACTCTACTCAGGCATCAGAGTATTTAGTCAAGAAAATCACTGAACAATAATCTCGCATTATTAGAGCATCAATTCCTTTGTGTTTGTTCAGTTGTCCCATTTGGAAAACGTGTGTTCATTCTAGACACATATTTTCAATAAAAATCCGACAGAAGTGTGAAATAGGAATTTAACACAAGATTTCCCTAGTGAGCACTTTCCATGAAGTCGACAATACCGTTTTTATTTGGAAAAATATTTCCTATTTAAAATATTTATTTATATTGGTATATAACAATGAGCAATACGTGTATTTTCCTGATTTTCTTTTTGCATATTTCTCTGAATGTTTTATTTTATGTTTCTGTTTTCTGCAGGTTTTTTTAGTAAACCAAATAGCTCATAGATAATCCGTTGTAATGTAGTATTGTACTAATTCACTAAATGATGATAAAAGAAACAGTTCCAATTAAAAAGCGTTGTGCTCAAATCTTCTCAGGTAATTTAAGGCCAAATCCTATTTATATGATTTTTTTTCTTTTTGTTGGTCTAACGAGAGAAAAGTAAAAAAATTAAAATTAATAGATCCACGAATAAATGTGAACGAGGTACTTCACGTTTTTTTCTTTCATATAACTATGATCTACCCGTAATTCAGCCTTTACCATCGTCTTTAGGAGACTACGGTTAAGTCTGAAATAAGGGTAGAGCATAGTTTTATATATATATATATATATATATATATATATATATATATATATATATATATATTGAAATGAATAGATCAGCTAATCGATTTGAATGTGGTTCTTTGATTTTAAAGAACACGTTTGAGCAGATATGATTAAAAGATAAAGACACCAGTTGTCTATATAGTTTGAATGTGGTGCTTTTATTTCAAAGAACTCGTTTTAACAGATGTGATTAAATGATAAAGACACGTGTTGTCTATATAATTTTATTAGGATCCTCTCCAACTTCTGGACAAATGTTTTAATTTTAGGTTGGAGTTTGTAGATAAATTCAGCAAAGTTTTCCCGAGCGCTTTCATCATAGGCCATCAGCAGCGGGGTCGACAAATCTAAAGAACAGATTATTAATATTGTTTTTTTTTTTTAATTATTAAAACATTTTTATACTTGGATACATAAACATATAGCTGGATTGAACTGATGTAGTAAGACGAAAGCTAATATTGATAAATTTTGGAACTTTAACGACTTTATACAAATTTAAAATCGTTACGCTATCAACGGAAATATAATATTTTAAAACTTTCTATCTTTTTATCATTTGGTTTAATAACTCAGAACTTTTGCCCTCCACCCGGCAAATGACTAAAGTCATTTATAACTATCGTCTCTATTCTCAAAATTAATTTTATTTATTTTAGGCTTTTTGTTTTATATCGAGGATTTGTAGTCGTCGCTTTTTAATTTCAGTAGTGTTTTCAACAAGAATCTTAAAAGTAACTCCCGATAGAAATAAAAATTTCGAAAAATTCTTAAAGAAAAAATCATTTAACTATATATATATATATATATATATATATATATATATATATATATGTGTGTGTGTGTGCGTGTGTGTGTGTGTGTGTGTGTGAGTGTGTGTGTAGTGAGTAATGAGAGAGAGAGAGAGAGAGAGAGAGAAAGAGAGAGAAGGTTGTTGGTGCATAGTTTGTAACATTGCATTTCTTGGCAAATAGTTGAATTATTTCAAGTATCACTATCTAAAACAAATAATTCTACTTAAGGTTATTCCTTTATTTACACAGAGTTTAAATGGTTTCAAGTTTTGTTAAGGCTATACAACTGACCTTCAGCCACCTCTTTTTGGCACCTTTAGAATAAAATAGTTGTGGGTACTTTTTTGTTCCAAGAATGTTTCAAAGAATACAGTCGACATAATCAATAGGTGGTAGGACTTGATATGACCAATTGGGAAGGGGCCTTTCCAATTGCTCGTCTAGACTAGTTAAGGCCAAAGTGGAGTGTTATTGATCAGGTAACAACTGCAGTTGCTAGAACTGCTCATCCACTAGTATCTCATGCTGAAGCTTTACGGGTAACCACCCAGGGCAAACTAGGGGCCTTGTAGTGGGGTTCTTATCCTGCTGTAGAAGTGGAATCGGTGTATTCTGCAACTCCACCTAAAAAGGATTGTTTTATATTCTCATACTTACGTCACTTCTTATGATTTCTCGAGTTTATCAACTGAATAAAAGGTGATAGTATACTGACCTAGAAGACCGTTGTTTATGTAAACTTAGGTTATTTAGTTAAATAGCATTTAAGCCGTGGATAATTAATTAATGCCAAATCCTATTTATCCATATATCATATATGATTATTAAGTGAATAGTTTTTAGGTAACATTTTATTGATAAGCTTTATCTCGTTGTTTATAGTGTCCTCGTGGTGTAATGGATAAATCACTGGACTCCGAAATTCGTGGTAAACGAGTTCGAACTACAGTCTGGCTATTACGTTCACTTACGTTACACTTGGGAAAGGTATGAAACCCCTTATCCTCCTAGCTATTCCGTAATTAGTACCACTACTATTCTTTTAGACAGATGGCTTTGTCATAAAATAACTCGAGAATGTTGATACGCTATTAAACAAAGAAACCAAACCAAAATTTTCCCACATATTTCAATAGTTTCAAGTGTTGCAATTTATTGTTGGCTCACAAATAAATGTTTTCAAGTATTCCTACCTAACACTAATGGTTTCAATATTGTTATGTAATATTTATAATTCAATCTAATATTAATCCTTTGCTTGCACACGGGTAAATGATTTCCAGTTTACTTGATTACAATTTTCTATTTGACTCATAGAACGGACCCAGACAGACCAGAGTAGACTTGGGAGTAATGGCAGTGAAGGGATACTCCACATTCCCAAAAGGTACATGACTAGTACCTCACTAAGAGATTGTTTAGTGCAATATCTAGGACACTTGTTGCGTAAGGTCTTACCCCTCTGCAAATATGCAGTTGCCGTATTTTACAACCCCAGCCGACTGGGCTCGCCAATTTTTTTTAATTTGATTTTGAATGCTTTATCCACATTTTTGGCCTCGTGCCAAACTAAGCGAAAGCTTAGAGCCTCAAGTGTATGAAAAATGCAACAAATAAATCCTATTCTAATTCGAACTTCCAATCTGAAAATAAACATCCAAGTGTCACTTGCTTTAAACCAGAGTCTTGCGGCTTGAACTGTATGATGCAATTATCTAAGTTAAGCAGTGCGCTCAGATTCTAAACTGAACTAAATTTGTGGACAGAGGAGTGATATTTTGATCTTAGTTAGATCACAGGGAGAATCTGATCTAAGAAGACATGTTGATCCATGCATATATCAATATATAATCTATAGGTACAAATGCAGGTTAAAACTGTCGGATATATAAAGTGTGTGTGTGTGTGAGAGAGAGAGAGAGAGAGAGAGAGAGAGAAAGAGAGAGAGAGAGAGAGAGTGAGAGAGAAATGTATGTGTGTATATGATAATAGTAATAAGGATGGGTATAAGAATGCATTTGATATATATATATATATATATATATATATATATATATGTGTGTGTGTGTGTGTGTGTGTGTGTGTGTGTGTGTGTGTGTGTGTGTGTGAGTGTGTTTGTGTGTGTGAGTGTGTTTGTGTGTATGAGTGTGTTTGTGTGTGTGAGTGTGTTTGTGTGTGTGTGTGTGTGCGTGTGTGTGTGTGTGTGAGTGTAATTTTTTCCCATACAATAAAGTGTTAATTTTTGTGTAAAAATCGTCTCGAGAAACTAATTCTTGTATCGATAGTTTTGCATTTAGTGATCAATCGGAGCTCCACACTCTTCTTAAAATTTATTTGAGATTTTGCTGACGACAAACTTTGACATGATTTGAAAGTTAAAAACTGCCAAATAATGTAAAGAACCTTTTCGGACCCAAATTGTTTAAAATAAATATTTCAATCGATTCGAAGCATAGAGAAAATATTTTTTTTCTAACTGATACCCTGTCTCAATCATATAATTTAGGTGACCGGAAATTTTTCTTTAGTTTTCAGTAAATATCATACAGGTATGTAGTTATTGATTGGTCATTTCTTTCGTCCTATATATCTTGAGTGAATTTCTGTAATTCCCAAAGGTTCAAAATAAATCAATTCATCGAAAGTGTCCAAGATTTGATATTGAAAATTGATTTGATAAATAAAGATATTAATTTTTGTTTGTTTATATTTCAATTTTTTTGCGTTGGAAATATTCGTACGAATATAACAGATATCTTTGCCTCCTGATAATTTGATTTTCTGAACAAACTGACAATAGCATCATAACTTTACTTTCTCACTATATAATAAGACATACATGGAAGACCATATACACACACAAAATAATAATATATAGTTTATTTAGGGATAAAACCATATATATATATATATATATATATATATATATACAAAGGCATCTTTTGAAGGTATTAATTTTTCTTGCAATATATATTAGAGAATGTCTACGCTCCGATTATTTATACATTTTCTTACGAGATAAACTTTGTAAATTCTGTTTTTCAACAAAATTTTCACACCAGTTAAAAAAAAACAATTGTTGATAAGCGTTGATGCCCCATATATATATATATATATATATATATATATATAGAGAGAGAGAGAGAGAGAGAGCCTGATAAGATTTACGTAGGGTACTCTATATCACTGATGTAGGAAAAACTCAATTCTTCAAGCTGCAGCCCTGTCAGGGCTCGATTGTACTAGAACTACCTGGTATTTAATGAAACGTTTGAAGAAAAATCTAAAATCTTGAAAGCAGCATCCCACAAGCCTGCAGCTGTACGGCCACTTGCCAACCATCTAACGATTCATTCAAGTAAGATGGAGAGAGATGGTGGGTATAGCTAGTGAAGCATAGATGAATTCATTAATGATGTCCTGAGAGATCCCCCACATGAATACACCGACATAGATTTTAATGTATAAATTATATATATATATATATATATATATATATATATATATATGAATGTGTGTGCATTCGTATGCGTTTAGGTTTACGAATCAGATTACGTACCATCCAGTTCATAAGTCAGTAAACTGATTTCGTTAATATGGAATATTAACGTCTGCTATTATACAAAACCCGTTGATAGATTCAATGACTTAACGTTATAAACACTATATAATAACAGCAAATACAGCAATGCTTTACAGAATAATATGATTGATAATTTTACAAATTTTTACTTTAAATATATAAGTATCTCTCTGGGTTCATAAGAATAAGCGTATCGTCTTCATCTATGAGAGAGCTCTGTACTGATTTAAAGTGAGTCGGGAATACATTTTTTGGAGGAATTTGCTATGAAACTGAACCTCAGATAAATAATCATTAGCAAAAACAAGATAAATAATGAAGTATATTCAAAAAGGAAAAAGATATAATTCTTTTTATTGTCTGTTTTTTTTTAACCAACATGGAAGTGCCAAATATAAATCTATTTATATTTATTTCTAAGGGTAGCAATGGGTATGTGTGTATATGACTCAGTGTGTGTCTGTGTAAATATACATATACATATATATATATATATATATATATACACATATGTTTGTATGAGTGTGTTTATATATTTGTCTCCCTATATATCGATATATATATATATATGTGTGTGTGTGTGTGTGTGTGTGTGCGTGCGTGCGTGCGTGCATGCATGAATATATATACGAGAGTTTGATTGATTCACTGATCTTGACGGCATGTCAATCCATCTCGGGTCATTTTATACCTGTTCTTTAGAAAAATCGTTTTCATTTCTCAAGTTTTTTGTGAGATTGTTCCTTAAGAAGTTTTTGCACACTATTATAAAAATTATTATGTATGGTTAACGCTTTCTGATTTTTAGTCTTCACTTCTGGAGCGAAGAAGACAATTTTTATTTTCCTTCAGGGGACAAAATGTAGACATTGTTTCCAAATCAGGCCAATTACTTTTTGCTCATCTCTCCATGAAAACCATTGAAGACAAGTAAGATATTTATATTACTTTTGGGGGTCTTGTAACAGACGAGAGAAGTTTTTAAGTACTCGATCATGAAGTAAACTATGCCCAGTCGGCTGGGGCGGTAGAATATACCGACTGCTTCTCTACAGAGAGGTAAGACCCCCACTAAACGAGTGTCCTGGATATGACACTAAGCAATCTGATGGTGAGTTTCCAGAAGTTCTGGAGCTTTGGGGAATGCGGAGTACCCCTTCATTGTACTTGCTCCCAGGTCCACTCGGGCCCAAAGTGGTAGCACCTGAATGGGCCCTATCTATGGGTTAAATAGAAATAACAGCCTACTTATGCTAAACTGAATTGTTTGAGTAAACTGAATAGCTTGAAATAGCAATGTTTTTTACAATTAAACCGTACTTACATTTAAACTGCGTGCTTATGCTTAACTGATTTATTTAAAATAGAACTGGTTTTCGACATTAAAACTGTATTTACACTCAACTGAATTGTGATGTATAACTGCTTGAATAATTTGAAATAGAAATGTTTTTTGATAATTAAACTGTGTACTTATGCTAAACTGAATTGTTTTAAATCGAACAGATTATTTATATAAAAATGGATTTGGCATTAAATAACCTACAACGGTTGATATACCCTAAAATCTAACAAACCAAACCAAACCAAACTATGAAGTAAACTGGACTGGATTTTATTTATCTTCTTTTGAATAGCCTGAAGACGTCGTTGCCAATTCCCATGTAGTACGAGTTTTCACCTCACCATAAAATGCGTCAGAGAAAGTTAGGCATTTATACTACTTTTTTGGACTTCTTTAACCCATGCTTGTTTTTGGAACAATGCGTAAAATCATCTGTTTTTGGATACATGGTGAATTGTTGCAACAATTGTTATATTATTCTAGGTACTTATAAAATTTTTCAGTTGCAGATATGAGCTTATCTCGTCTTTCATTTCCGTTTATTCAGTGTCAGCGGATTCTTGCATACCGATTCTGGGTGTATGCTATATATAGCCCTTTACTCGACCGATTGGTCAGTGACCATCTCCTTTTTATCCTTCGTTCTTTGGCTGCCTCGTGTCACTCTGTTTGTCTCTTCCATGTCACCATCTTTGTTCCTGTCCCTTCTGTCTTCATTTCTATTCGTTCTTAGTTCTTATTGGCTAGGATGGTGAATTACAACCCAACCATTGTTTTATAAGCTCATATTACTCTTATTTCATGTCGACTTTTCAAATTCCCATCACTCTTCCGACAAAACGGGAAGTCAGTGATAAGAGTAAAAATTGTGGATTTCAACCTTTCGTAAACAGCATTTCCCACTAGGTCATGTCTTTCTTCTATAACCGTTTTGGTGTCAGATTTGAACTATCCGATGAACGTCGTCCCCTTAGTCTTACCTCACATCCAATAATTCTCAATCATATGGATTGACCCACTGTGTTTTTTTTGTTTTGTTTTTTTCCGCCCCGTCGACTGGGGCTGTAGAATACACCGACTGCCTCTTTGCAGAAGGGTAAGACATCCCCCACTAACGAGTGTCCTGGTAATGACACTAAACAATCGGATGGGGAGTTTCCAGTAATGCTGGATCTTTGGTGAATGTGGAGTACCCCTTTATTGACATCACTCCCAGGTCCACTCTGACCCGAAGTGGTAGCACCTGATAAGGGTACTATCTGTGGGTGAAATAAAACTAAACATTGGTTTCTTGAGTTTCATGTTTTTGAATTTAAACTGCGTATTCATGCTAAACTGAGTTGTTTAATATAGAACTGTTTTGACATTTAAACTGCGTACTTATGCTAAAACGAACTGGTCGAAATAGAACTTTTTTGACGTCTAAACTGTACTCTAAACTGAATTAGCTAAATTAAAACTGTTTAAATAAACTGAATAGCTTGAAATAGAAATGTTTTTGACATTCAAACTGTGTACAAATGCTAAACTGACTTGTTTGAAATAGAACTGACTATTTACAAAAAAAAATGATTTGGTGTTAAATAACCAATAAAGGTTGATACGCCACAAAATCCAACCAACCAACCAACCAGTGTGTTTTTCCACGTATTTAATGACTTAGATCTCATTAATCTATCTTGTTAAAGTATCACTTTATACACTAATGCTAATATCAGAACCGGTGAGAAGGAAACGATTACATATCTTCCCTAGTAACAAATAGCCGGAAAATTAAAAATTTCACAATTTTTCCCGATATCTTGTTTGTGCCAAAAGATTGATAATCACGCCCCAAGGGAATATATTCATAAAGCTTGCTGAACTTTCTACCATAATCATCGTCCCATAAAAAGTCATATACAAAAAAGAAGTTATAAGAAATATTTGTGATGAATATTCTTTATCATATCAGTCATAATTCTTCATTGTTGTCACATGTATGTAACTTAGTAGAGTTGGCTGAGGCTGTATAATACGCCGACTGCACCCCTGCAGAAAGGGTAAAAATTATCCCAATGAGTGTCCTGGATATGACAGTAAACTGTGGTGAGGCTCCAGTCCGGGAGCTTTGGGAAATGGGGAGTATCTCTTCATTACCATTAGTATTAGTACCTGTTAGGGTCCCATCGATGATTCAAACAGAAATATTTATTTATTTACTATACTTGAAGCCATTTAACTGTATGCCAAATTATGACTGATGTTAAATTTAATTATAAGTATTTCATAAAACACTTGGAATCATCTGTACCATACCCACGATACGGATATGCGAAACGTACATAGAATGTTTATAACATATATACATAGAACATATGAATCTCGAAACACGAAAAACAATTACGACTTCTTAGTTCAGTTACGAAACTTTTAATTACCTTTAAGTTTAAAGGTTCTTTGACATAAGGAGAGAGATACACATTCTTTCTATTCTGGCTTTTTCATCTCTCCCCCATCCCGTGCGGCACCTGCCCAAGGCCTCAGTGAGCAAGCGAAAGTCACCTTTCTTCTTCAGACGTCAAGACTCAACTGACTTTTTCAAAATCCCCAAAATCCTCCTTGCGCTTCCGGTGCGTGACGTTATTCGCACTCCATAGCCCCGTTTCCCTCCTCGAGTTTCTATTGTGACATCTCTGAGTGACACGTCCGTCCCGCGCGTGTGGACACCTGCGCTTATGTTTGCACCCAGCTAACCCATACTCTGAGCCGAAAAGTTCTCAGCCCAACTAAACCCAAAGGCATAAAACGAAATCTCTCGGCCATTATATTACACATCTATCTGTGCAGATATGAACGAAAAATATTAAAAAGAATTACTTCTGTTAGATAGCAAAATTTAAACCCATTTAACTGTGGGAAAACAAATGAGCTCTGTTTCGTTTAAAGATTGTTACTTTCGTACTATTCGTTTGAAAAAATTATATGTTTACTGTGACGTGGTATGCTATAGAGAGAGAGTGAAGGGGAGGTCAATACCCTTACCCCTCTTTATTTAAATCAATAGGCATAAAGAAAGATCGGATAACAGGGACTGACCGTTAAAGTGGTAGGAGAAAGCTATCTGCACCCTATGCTGTTTAGTCTGTTGAACGAAAGAAGTCAAGGTCAATCCTGTGGCGTGACTAGGTAAGGTGGTGGAAGAGGAAAATCGGATGATTGGTCAACAAGCTCTTCGCGCCAAAAAGCCATCACGCCTTAGAGAAATTTGAAGGAGAATCTTTAGTTTGGGCAAAGCAGCTCCGGGAAAAGCACACACCCATAAAAAAGAGAGAAAAAACCCCTGAAAATTGAATACCCGTCAAAGATAAGTAAAGCACAAACCGTTTTCCTTCTACAATTCTTAAGTATTGAAAAGTGGTATGTATTCAAAAAAGAGAGAGACTGTGAAGATTCTATTTCATCAATAGTTAAATTTATTGAATAAACATAGCTACTCGCCTCTGTCCAGCGGTTTAGACACTTTTACTCAAGTAAGAGAAAAGGAAAGAAAGGAAAAAGAGAAAGGAGAAAAAAGAACTGTTGAGAGACATTTCTGTTTGATTTTTTCCTGTTGGCTTAATATTGCCTGTATTTTAAAAGAAAAGAGAAAGGAAAAAGAACTCTTTCTTAAATCTCATCATTATTTGTTTAATCATCGCATATTAAAATTTTGTCATATTTTAAATGCACCCTTGTGTTGAAATCTTTTGGTTGTGAACTTTCCTCTGTCGATTTAACTTCTTTTGCATGTATATTGTCTCAGCCTTGTACTGCTTTCATTAATTCTCACTAAACGTCTTATTGCCTCCTTAAACATTACAAGAGGATTTGGAAATGTGTCTACAGATAATATTATCTAATCTAGAAGTTCGTTCTTCCGTGATCTGAGCGGGTATGAAGACAAAGGACTTGGTGGTGTATGTGAAAGTGAATTGGTACCCCCTTACCAACGTCTGGGGTCAGTCTAGCCCCGAATTAGCCTCCACCTTATTTGTCTGTTTATCATACGCCCGAAATAGGAGTCTTGACCACGATTTATTTTGTGGAGTGTCAAGTACCAAATCGCCCTCGGCGATAAACATTCCTCCTAACAGCCTTCTACAGAGGAGAATGACCGAGATGTCAATTTCTTAAGGTCAGAAGAGAATTCAACATCACATTACTTTAAAAGAATTTGGTTTTAAAAATTAACCAGAGTGGATATACCATAAAACACATCGCACCAAACCAACCATGGATGGAGGAAAATCTCATTTCGTTATGGTACATGAAAGAATTTAAGCAAGAATTAACAAATTTAAAAAAATCAACTGCTCTAAAGCAACATGATACTTTTTTTTTTACTCTCTTAAGCATAACAGAAAAAACAAACTAAAACTAAAAAGTTGCGTAGAAGAGCAGGTTTTTTTCCTTTATTTTACACGTTCTGAATCTTCTAAAAGTAATAGTTTCATTGGAATACTTGTACAATTTTGTTGAATAAAGAGTTTGCAAAAATATTCCCCATGGTGTTATGTGACTACGAAATCAGTGAGCTTAAATTCCAGTTGTGCCATTACGCTGAATTTGGGACTAAAATATTTGGGAATGGTATTTAATCCCCTTGTCTTCTTCGCAATGCATTAAATAACCGACAAAGAACCCAGGTAATTCTTTTTTAATAATTAAGACATGATTCTATTATATTTTATTTAAGTAAAAATTAGGTTACTTAAGAGGGCTTGGTTGATATATGAAAATAATTTCCTTCAAAATTTCAAATGGGAAATTCTTTAAAAAGTAAAAATAAAACCCCATCTTTTATTTCAGGAGTACAAAAAAATATTATTCATAGATTTGTGTTGATCATTTCTAAAAATCGGCGTCTTTTAGAGGTCAAATTTTAAAAAAAACACAAGCGCATACGTAACACTCAAGGAACACACGTGGTATTTCAGACTGAATGCGGTAAGTTTTGAACATTTTGATTTATTTAAACGTTTTCATAATTTTGCGGGGAGGAGGTTAAAATCAAGTGAATTTTGTTTATGCTTGTTTTAAAATAATCAGGCTTAATTTGTTTTCTTTTCTACATTGCTTTTATCTCAATTGATGTAAATCTTAAATCAGAAAATATAAATTTACTGCTTTAAATTTAAATGTAAAACAATCCCTAAATTGTGAAAATTTTAATTTTTGGAACTTTTTTAAATACTTACACTGTATGAATAAATTATAAATAGATCACTCTTAAAAATTGGTTAATTATTGGATTTTTATAACGAGCACAAATTTTGTGACGAAATGG
>OY757904.1:99222956-99255456 GCA_963585895.1 Sepioteuthis lessoniana
AAGCAGAATGGTAGGAGAGAACTATGATTAAAGAGAATGAAAAAAAGATGAATGCACCGCCAATTCTTCGTTTATAATTTCGTGCATACCCTCACACAAGTCCGTGGTCTTTACAGGTAAGCAAACAAACTGATCGACTATGTCAACACGGCCAACGCTAAACCGTCTTAATCATATTTACGCAACCCCTCAACTTGGGCAGGATATGACACATGGTCAATTTCTTAAGCGGAGTTTAACAGGTTTGAATTCAGGGTTTTCCTTCTCCTAGACTAGTTGCCTCACCAAGGCTGAAGAACCTAGTCTGCCCTACTATTTACCCATAGCTGAAGGAGAATAATTGGATTCATACCTTTCCCAAGGGTATTAGTGCAATGTGAAATGCATTCAGTCCAGGATTTGAACTCGTATCGTCGTGTCCAATTCCTGCGACGATAACAATTACACCACGGGCACCACGGGCTACACCGTCTTAATACACAGCTGAAGAGTAATAATTTTCAAACAGAAAAATAAATATTAAGACTATCCTAGATATGACCCTTAGTAACATCGGTTGCTGAAATTTCAGTTCTGGACTTCAAGTGATTGTGGAGTGATACATTCGTTGCTATTACTCCCAGATCAACCGTAATCAAGAGTGGCACTATAAGTTAGGGCCACCTCACTGGGTCAGATACATCTGTTTAAGAAGATGGTTAAACTTTATTTGAACTACTATATTGATATTGCAATTAAGTATAAATTATTTACCCGTGTAAAGTAATTGTTAACTTTGTTATTTCCTTTACTTTAAAAGCATGTAATATTGCGGTTTGATAGAAATAGATTTTTGAATCTATATACATGCTAGCATATTAATTATTATTATTAATATTACCCTTTAGAGTTTTTCACATCAGCTAACATTGATGGTCTTTCACTGGAGATTGAGTGACAGCAAGTCTCCTCAAGTCTCCAGGACTCTTCTCGGTACTCTGGCCGTTCTCAATAATGCTGTCGTTTGGAAGGTCTCCACTCGTCCGCCAACTTCCAAGTCATCCAGGCCCTTTACTAATCCTTTAGTTACCGTGCCAAAAGCACCAATCACAATTGGTATAATCGTCACCTTCATTTTCCATAGTTTTTTCGATTCTCTAGCAAGGTCGAGGTACTTATCCTTCTTTTCACATTCTTTCATTTTTATTCTACTGTTAGCCGGAACAGCAAAATCGACAATTTTGCATGTTCTCATTATTTGTTATTATTATTAGGTTTGGGCTTCTGGCCGAGATTCGGTGAACGTATGTATGTCAAAGTCCCATAGGAGTTTATGCGTATTATTTTGTGGGACAGGTGCTGGGTTATGCATATACCATTTGTTCGTATGGTCAAATTTAAATTTCTTTCACAGTTTCCAGTGGATCCCCTTGCCAACCCAGTCGTGTCTAGTCTTATACTCCTTCCGTGCCAATTTGCTGCATTCGCTTATTATGTAATTGATCATTTAGTCTCTGTCACCACATAACCTACATTTGTATTTTGTTGAGTCATATCTATTCTCGCTTTGATACGATTGGTTCTTATGGCGTTGTTTTGTGCTGGTATTAGGAGAGATTTTGTTTCTCTCTTAAAGTTTCCTTTTCTTATCCAGGTCCAGGTTTTATCGCGTGAGATGTTGTTTATTAGCCGTTTAAAATGCCCATAGAGTTGTTAACCCCCATTTTTGTTTCCTAGTTATTGTCATTCAGTTGTCTATCGTGTTGTCAGTATTGTTTCCGATGGATGTAATCAGTCCTCCTTCGTGTTTTCCTATGTAGTCTTCGAGTCGTTGTATTGATGCATCAATGCTGTCTTCAATGCTGGCAAGTCCTCTTCCTCCCTCTTTTCTTGATACATATTATTATTATTATTATTATTATTATCATTATTATTATTATTATCATAGCGAGTTTTTCTCATCAACGATAGTCTATGTTTTAATCCTCGAACTTAAGTGACTGGAAGTTTCCTCAGATCCTCAGGATTCTTCACAGTATCCTGGCCGATATCAACAATAGTGTAGTCTGGATCTTAGTTCTCTGGTAAGGCTTCTGTACTTGTCTCTGTTTTCGCTTTCTTTGATTTTCTTTTTGTGGTCCGCGAGGACGGCAAAATCCACTAGACGGGCAAGCCTAAATTTTTTTTTATAATCATGAGGTCTGATCTTCTGAGCCGGATTAAGTGATCTATTTGTATTTCAAAATCCCAAAGAATTTTGAGTTTCGCATTCTCCGGGACGGCTTCTGGTGTGTGCATATAATATTTAATAGTATGGTCAAATTTCAGTTTTTTACACAATTCCCAGTGGATCAAATTTCCCATCCAGTTACGTCTTGTCCTTTTGTGCAAATTTATATTATTATTATTATTATTATTATTATTATTATTATTATTATTATTATTTCACGCCTTCAACTGAACAAAACTGAGTGAAAACAAGCTCCCTTAGGTCTTCAGGAATATTCTGAGTATTCTACTCGATGTTAATTCTATTGTGGTCTGGATGATATAGATCCTAACTCTTATTTGCAGTTCCTCCTGTCTTTTTAGGAAGCTTTTGTTGACCCCTTCTAAGTGCACCAACTACAATTGGTATCACGGTCACCCTAATGTTCCACAGTTCCTAGTTCTCTGGCAAAATACCAGTCTTTCTGCTTTCGTCTATTTTCAATCTGATTCGCTTCATGGCAAAGTACACAAGATTGTAAATTAGCTATAGGCCTTGTTTTCTGGTTTTGATTTGGTGATCCATTTGAATACCAAATCCTAATAATCGTATGCATTTCATTTTCTAAGACAGATTCTTGCTTGTACATATGTCATTTTATAGGACGGTCATATCTTAATCTTTTGTATAATTTCCAATGAATCAGCTCTCTCATCCCGTTCTGCAAACTTATAATTCTTTTGCACCCATTTGCCGCATTCGCTTATGAGGTGATCATACGTTTCTTCTCTTTCTTCTTATTATCTACAAATGCTATTCTAGCGGTTATTATTAACTTGTGTTTTTTATATAATTGATCTTCATGGCATTTATTAGTATTTCTTGTATTAATTCAATCCTTACGAGTTTTTCTAACCAGGTTTAGCAGGTGGTCTTTCACTAGAGTCTGAGTGAGAGCAAATCTCCTTAGCTTACCAGAACTCTTCAGAATCTTCCTGCCGATCTCAGCAATGTTGGAGTCGTGATGATTTCGATTCTCCCACTTTTTCAGATATATTATTATTATTATTATTATTATTATTATTATTATTATTATTGTGACTTACTCATCAGTTTTAACTGCTTATGTTTGTTTTTCTTTTGAAACCCAAGTTCTCCAGGAATCCACGAATCTAGGAATCTTCAGTTCAGTCCAGGAATCTAAGTTCTTCAGGTATACAGGTCTCCAGGAATCTTCTAAATATTCAAACTGATTTTGATAGTGTTATGGTTAGGATATCATTATGAGTGTTATTCATACCAGCGTTAGCTGATGGAGTTTGAGTGATAGCAAGTGTTCTCAAGTCTCCAGGACACTTCTCAGTATTCTGGCCAATTTCAATAATACAGTAGTTTGGATGATCTCCACTAGTCTGTTTTTTCGAAGTCCTCCAGTCTTTGTACTAGTCCTTTAGTGACTGTACAAAGAGCACCAATTACAATTGGTATTATCGTCACTTTCACGTCCCACTGCTTTTCAATACCCTAGCAAGTTTGACGTACTTATCGGTCTTTTCTCATTCTTTCAATTTCAATCTGTGGTTCGCTGGGACAGCAAAGTCCACAATTCTGCAAGTTTGTCGTTGATTATTATAAGACCTTGTCGTCTGGCCGAGATTTGGTGATCCGTTTGTATCACAAAATACTGGAGGAGTTTGTGCGTCTCGTTCGAGGACAGATTCTTGTTGTGCATATATCATTTGTTCGCATGGTCAAATTTCAACTTCTTGCACAGTTCCCGGTGGATCCTTTTGCCCACCCAGTCGTGCCTGGTCTAATATTCTTTCAGTGATAATTTGCTGTATTCATTTATCATGTGATTGATCATTTCGTCTCTTTCACCACATAACCAACATCTGCTGTTTTGTTGCGACTTGTCTATTCCCGTTTTGATATGGTTAGAACTTATGGCGTTGTTGTTTCTGGCTATTAAAAGAGATTCATTTTTTCTCTGAAGGTTTTCTTTTCTTAGCCATGTTCACGTTTTCTCGTGTGATATGTCGCTTGTTACTCGCTAAAAACGTCTATAGAGTTGTTTTTCTTCCCATTTTTGTTTTCTGAATATTGACGTTATGCTGATCCTCGAGTAGTAGGTATTGTTTCTGGTGTTTGTAATCAGTCTTCCTCCGCTCTTTTCTATGAAGTCTTCGGGTCGTTTTATTGATGTGTCAATGCTGTCTTCAATGCTGGCAAGTCTTCTTCCTCTCTCTCTTCTTGACACATTTAGTCTGTCAACGTCATCTCTTGGATGCAAGGCCTTTTAGATGGTCATTAGTTTTCTTGTTCTCTGATTTATTTGTTTAAGTTATTCTCAGGTCCACTTCAAGAATGGTCCTGAGTATCTTAAGAAGTGGGCAGCTCAAGTATTGATCCCTTTGACAAGGTTCCTGCAAGAGAGTTTTGTCTTGAGTTATTTTCTGGCTCTTTTGAGATACTCTTTTTTCTTTTTTCTTTCATTTGCTCTTGTTTGATGGTGTCAGCTTTCAATATCCTCAAGTATTTGTAGGTGTCCTTTTCGCTACGTGTTCTGATTACTTTTTTTAGTAGTTCGACTTCTTCCGTTATGTGTCTTTTGCCTCTTTTTATTACAAGCATGGTGCATTTTTCTATGTCAAATTGCATTCCTATATCTTATCTGAATATTCTCACAGTTTGTATTAAAGTTTCCAATTCATTTTCGTTTATGAAAAATATTGTTGTCGTCCATGTACATCAAGTGGTTGATCTTTTCCTGCGATTTACTGAATTGTATCCGGCAGTGCATTTCTAGTGATGTGGTTGAGTGGAATCATGGCTCTCAAAAATAATAATGGTATTAGTACATCTCCCTGGAATATGCCTCTTTGGATCTTAACCTGTCCTAATACATGTCCTCCTGCTGTCAATTCCATTCTCTATGGTCTTCTCAATAAACTGTACGATTTGGTCGGGTATTTTATAATTTTTGAGACGGTATATTATCCAGTTTTGGTGGACCATATCGTAAGCTTTTTGTAGTCGATCAAGACCATTCCCAGATTTTCCCGTTTCGTTTTACTTTTGTTGAGGATTAATATAATAAGTATTATTTTACTCTTTTGAGTGGTTTTCCTACCAACGTTAGCAGATGGTTTCCCACAGGAGTTTGAATGACAGAAAGTCTCTTCAAGTCTCCATAACTTTTCTTAGTATTCTGAACGATCTCAACAATGCTATAGTTTGGATTGTCTCCACCCTTCCTCATATTTCCAATTCTTCCACTCCCTATAACAATCCTTTGGTGACTGTACCTACCATGCTAATTACAATTTGTATCACCGTCACTTTTATATTCCTTAGTTTCTTTTCAGTTCTCTAGTAAGGTGTAGGTACTTGTCTCTCTTTTTGCCTTCTTTCAGTTTTACTGGAACAGCAAAATCCATTATTATTATTACTATTATTATTAAATAAGTATTGTTACTTTAAACAATATAATTGTTTCCAAATGATTGATTCTAAGAATATATGTAAACGTTAACTGAATGCAAATTATTTGTTTTGTTGCATGCTTTAATAACTGCATGGACCATAAAAGCTGATATGCCATAAAAGAACAGATAAATCAAACAACATTCACTTATAAATTTGCATACACGCACACCTACCCACCTATATATATATATATATATATATACTAAAATGAATTAATATTTCTCCCTCTTTTGGTGATAGTCTCATTGCTCATAGTTTCGGTTATTTTTACAAAAAATATAATCATCAGAAACATGCACACACACAAATACACACACACACACACACACACACAAATACACACATGAGTGTGCGCGCGACTGAGAGAGAGAGAGAGAGTGATAGAGAGAGAGAATGATTATCATATTAAATGTAAAGGCATCTCGTCTGATGCTCTTAAAAATTCGTGAAAGCTACAGCCAAAATCAAATTGAAAAGAATCTGCACTTTACATCAAATGACAAATCAGATTAAATTTCTCAGCCATGTTTATCGTCTTTTGTCGTCAGTACATTGGTTGCTCAACCTCTTAAACTTCCAGGTAGATAAGAAGCTGGATATGTAATGCAGAATATATCCAAAATCTTTCATGTGAAGATTAATTATCCCTCATCCATACTTTCTTAGTTTTAACATTTTAAAACATTTCCTGAGGGTAATTTTTCAACGAACATAATCGGTTTATTTGATGTCTAGCCGAATGCGATAGTAAATTCGTTTCGCTGTCGATTTAGTCTACGGAATTCAATCATAAATTATTGTTCCTCTAGCGTAGAGACGCGGTTAGCGTAACAGTTATTGCAACTTGAAATGGAATTGGTGACTCGAGTTAAAATATTGGACGAATGAGATCATGTTTCACTTCGAACTAATATCCTTGGGAAAGGTAAGTATCTGTTTTTCCCAACCCAGCTTTGGGGAAATATTAGGACAGACTGGGTTCTTTAGCTTTGGCTTGGCAACCAGTCAAGGAAAACAAAAACTCTGAAGTCTACTTCAAAATTAACTATGTGTCGAATTCTATATGTGGCAGGACAGATGCGCATATATATATATATATATATATATATATATATACATATATATATATATAGCGTGGACATGTGTGAGAAGAAGATTAGACTTTGATTTATCGGTTCTTTTATGGCATATCAGCTTTTCTGGTCCATGCTTTTAAAAAAGGTAAACATTTCGAATCACAATAGGGGCGGGTATATTTTAAAAAATCAACTCACGCAATTTCCACCCAGTTCCCCAAACAGACAAAGAATATCGAATTGTCTTCTCTGCCTGCACTAGGAAGGACAATATAGCATAGTAGCAATAGCCTATAAAATGCTGAATGTTTTTTGCACCTAGCCTTGTACAAGACAGACAAGTGACCATCCGAATAATTAGTCTAGCATATACAATACTCAGATTAGTATTCGCCAGATAAGTGGTTGCACTTGAGAAGACCCGGATGTAGTTTTGGAACCATTTTGTTAATTCACATGGGATGACCTGCTTAACTTGAACTTCCAGCCTTTGAATAGTTCTATCTATATTGTCAGCATAATCCTAACATTGGAATTTATAAACCATCTGATTTTGTTGCAGTATAGGAAAGGCGTCCTTTTTGGAAGACTGAAATGCAGGTCTTTTTGTAAAGATGGTTCTCACCATAATAAACTTGAAACAGCGCATATATATATATATATATATATATATATATATATATATATATATACAAGTGAAAGTAAGCAAATTTCAAAGATAACAGTGCTCGACGCCACTATGGAAAAGCAAGTATCCGTGCCGGAAAGAATTTAGATTGTGAACTCAAATTTTCTTATTTTAACTTTGCATTTACGTAGATGACAATGCCTCTTGCAGCTAACGTTAGGCTATGCAGTAGGGATTTGGCTTAGGCTGGGGTATCGGTGAGATGGCGACTGCTATTGTTTTGCGTCTTTTATTATTTTAGAGGGCTATCGTCGGCTTCTTGCGTTTTTAATGTGAAGCATTTTTTTTTTGCTTTATTAGTTCTATGGGCGTTCCAAGTACGTAGTCGAAACAACATATTGTAATTTATCAGGACCTCAGACTGTTTAATCCTTCTCTGCGGTTCAAATGTATGACAAACATCTTTCTTTTTTTTTCTGTAAACATATCTTTATTGCTTCAACGACTTTTATTCACACATTACCCGTTTTATGAATCCTTGGAGCCAGAGTGATGGATAGTCGGATATAATAGTGTGAGATTAAGGCAGGGAGTTCTGTTCTCTTAACACGACTTGATGATAAAGAGGAGGATAATGAAAATGCGTCGAGGAAAGATTATGCATCCTAGATTATGCTGAAAACATACTAGTACACAAAAAAGGGGAATTTTTATTAAAGTATCCCTGTATATATATATATAAGGACCATTTACCGCCTGTTTAGAGCGCTGCGCACTCTGCTGACTCATTAAAGTTTTACTAAAACTTCTAAATATCTAGGATCGTTCGTTAACCTGAGATTATTCATTAGGACCCAAACTTCCAAATGACCTCAAACTGCTAAATTCCCTTTAATGAAATAATGGTTAAGATATTTGAAAACTTTTTTACATAAAATGCTGAATAAAATATTAAGCTAATCAATCATTTAAGAATCACACGCCCATTCCTCGTTTCAAAGTAGTTATATACAGCCACTGAATACGAATCAATCCAAGTGCAGGTGATATTGAAAACATTTATTTTTATGACTGCATTCAATCCGTCTTTTTATTTGACAATCTGCTTGGGTCAAAAATCTAATTAATCATATCTCCTCTGAGTCTAATTTACAAAATTCTGACCCTTTCTTACAAGGAATGCCTATTTTAACAGCATGTAAATCATTATTTAGAATTTTTATCCTAATAATCCTATATATAGACAACGTAGTAATCTTAACACACCTATTTTCAAACGATGTTTCATAGTAATGCTTAATTATTTTATTCCTTGAGAGGTTTATACTCTTGCGTTAGAGAATGGTTTGGTTGGGCTTGGTTTCTTTGTTTAATGGCATATCAATTCGTTGCATGAAATATGCATACAGTTTTTTTTTTAATTTCTTTTTTATAGTCTTTATTGTTTATTTGTTTGTTCTTATGTATCCAATGCAGTTACTGGCTGCTGGAGTAGAGTTTTCTTTATTCTTGAGCCCCTTTATTGAAGCGGGGTGTAATGGTTAAAGCGATGGTCTGCGAAATCGTAGCACGCGAGTTCGGACTCCAGTCGCGCTACTACGTTCACTTTCGGACAAATACCCTTAGGAAAGGTATGAACCCCCTCATCTTCCCAGCTATTGATTAAATAGCACCACTACTGTTCTTCTAGAAAGGTGGCCTCGGCATTAAATAACCCACGAAGGTTGATATGCCATTAAACAAAGAAACCAAACCAAACCAAACCCTTTATTGATTCATCAACACAATCCTCAATACTGGAGGGTTCTTTCCTCCTTCTTTTGCTTGAAATATAGAGTAAGTCTATGTCATTTCTTAGATGTATGCCCTTATGCATATTCTTCAGTTTCCACGTCTATTTTGTTCATTTGTCTGCGATCCTTACTTGTCCATATTAAGAATGCTTCAAAATATCCTGCAAAGAGGACTGCTCAGATTATTTTTTTTATCAATAATAGGAGTAGTAGAAGTAGCACGAGTAGTAATTGTTGCCAATAATAGAAATACAGTTTCTCAATTCAAGTTTTCCCTCCCTATAACGATCTCAAGTTAAGTTCCTGAGCAATATCCATAGTTTTTCGCTTATTGCATCCATATATTCGTTTTTCTTCCTATTTTTGTTATCTAGATTTTAATTTTTTTTTTTAGTTGACCAATTGTTATTGCTGCTACTGATTACTGTAATTCTTCTCTCTTCTATCTTAATGTATTATCCAGGTCCTTGTATTTCTCTGTTTACATAATCGTCGATGTTTGTGACTCTTCTTTTCTCGCAAAGTCACAATCGATGTCATCTTTCAGGTGTAAGGCTTTGCAGGTAATCATCAATCAACTTGTTCTAATGACCATATTTCGGAGTTCATCTCTTATATATCCTAACAATAGTAGTTTCAAAATAATTGCATAATTAATGTCATAAAGAATATTAAAAATATCATTATAATAATCAAAAGAACAGATTTTCCCACAATCAATATTCGACGCAAAATCATCTGCGATATTGACCTCGTGAAACACTTGATTGTTCACATTTGCGAAGTTGAAACATCTGCTTAACTGACATTTTGTTGTTTTTGACTAGCTACTGTAATAATTACAAACTGTTCTGCATTTGAAACGGACAGTTATCCGTGAATAAATCATAAGGGTATTTTTATAAAATTATGGGAAAAAATCAGGTTGAGTCAATTTAATATGGTTTTAATATTTCTCTCATATTTTAAAATAATTATCTGAGAAAATCAAGCAGTAAAAAGCAAGACTCACCTGATCAAGCCAAACGTTTGTGACTAAAACTTGATTTTTTTCATCCTGTAAAACAAAAAAGAATAAATAAATAGATAAATAAATAAATGAATAAATAGATAAATATATAAACAAATAAGGAAGGTAACATTAAGATCATTAAACTAAAACACAAAGCTAAATAATGTCCAATGAATTAATGAAAAAATTGTGTTAATAATACGCTTGTTTAATTGTGAATATAAAAAACGATGTTTTAATTATGAAGGATTCGACTGAAAGGATTTTATTTTGGGTTAGTTGTCGTTCTCAATGTGCATGCGCATCACAGGCAGATTTGATCATGTCAGCAATGTTTGTAGATTAACGAGGGTAAATTATGTTAGTCTATTTGAATATGTATTTTTAGATACAATGAAAGCAGTGGCTGATACGAAATAAAAACAATCACCCCAGTGATTCAAATAAATGATAAAGATCGGAATTCGCGGAAGGGTATATAAAACAACAAGAAAAAAAAAAAAAACTCTGAAGAATTGCAGTGAGTAGATCGACCGAACGTTGTGAACGTAGCAACCAAGATGGGTATTGCAACGCAAGATATGTTGAGTCTAATAACTACAATGAAAGAAAATGATTATTTTTTCATGTTTTATATTTTTCTGTAGTAATTTTCTCTGTAAACATGTGCACATGCATATATATATATATATATATATATATATATATATATATATATATATGAGGTGATCGTGGTGTACCTGAGTTGGGGGACAAGGCTGTTTACATCCTTCAAACTAGAAAAAACCGTCAAAAAGTTATGCATCCAAGTAATCGTCCTTGAGCTATGGGCAGATTGTGGCAAATTTGGATGGTGACTTGTCTGGGAAAAGAAAAAAAAAACCCTCTAAATTCCAACCTTTTAAAACCCCGCTGAAACTATGACTTTGTGTCACATCCTACTCGTGCGAAGGGTTTGGTATATATATATATATATATATATATATATATATATATATATATATCTTTTTTTTTTCTTTAAGAAAAGACCGGTTAATTTAGGATTATAAATTTATTTCATCCTGTTTTTCAGTTTCTGGTGTAAACCAAAAACACGAAGAAAAATATAACAGGACTTCTTCAGATCAAATGGATAAATAAAACAGAATAGACACGTGGGGTGGAGGGAGAGGGGGAAGAGATTAAGGAGTTACCTCCTCGTTTTATTGAATTTCCGTTTTTTTACCTATTTATTTTATTTTCAAATTTCGTCAGTTATAATTACAGTAATTTAACTTTTTTTATTTATTTGTTTAATTTATTTTCTTTTCATGTTTTCGATAATTAACTTTTAAGAGTTATATTAATGCTTATATTAATTTCGATACCATTTATTTAGCTACGTATTTTTTCCTAGTGTGTATGTTGGATACGTTTTTTTTCCGGTTTCACTATTTATTTCTATGTTTTTAAATTTTTTGTCTATAGTTTAAATTTCGTCTTATGTCTACATCTAGCTATTAATTCACTTCTCTTATTTAATAACTTATCAGCCATTTATGTATTAAAATATGTATTTTCTCGTCTAAGCACAAATGGCATCTACCGTCAAAACTATTTGGAGTATTTGATTTTTTCAAAATAGACCATTCTATCTCAGGGGTTAACCCTTTGCTTTTTAAACACCAGAATTGTTTCGATTGTGCCGTATGGTGTTTTAGGTGTTCGTGGGAGAAGGTAAATTTATGGTTTGAATACCTCTCCTTCCATTTAGTGGATGCTAACCCGATATAAGTTTTCTTATCTGTGATATTCTCTTTAGGGTAAATTATAGCTTAGTATATTACATTGTTTAAATTACATAGTCCATTCATAGGACAATGTTACCTTGTTGTAGAAGAAATTTTTCCCGTAACTGGAGGGATAATTGGGTTTATACGTTTCCCAATGGTTGGTGTTAATCCGAAAGTGAACGTTATAACACGACTGGAGTTCATACTCACATATCAAGATCTTACAGTACAGCACTTAAACCATGTGTGTATATATAATGAAGCCAGATTATTTAATAAAAGTATTTTTTGACTTTTTACTTCTAATTTGACTCAATACAGAGATAAATTGAAAAACCTGGGTCTCTTTTTGATAGTATTCTGGTTTGAAATTATACAAAATTCAATAATTTTCCGACGTTTTTTATAATGTTCATGAAGTAACATTTTTGAATCATTGAAATTATAATAGAGAAATAGTTCGTAAATTATGCTTGACCGATTCATTATAAATGTTTATTTTTTAATCTTTTTTATCTTCATAAATACGTTTTTGGAGATTACGAGACGTTTTTTGAACGTATTCCAATCAAGTTATTATATAGCGTTAACTCCAACCTTAGATTTAATGAGTATACTTCTATTTGTACTATTAATTCAATTTGTAATTGTCTTTGTTGTGTTTTGGGCTTTTTTCCTGTGTTTAAGTTTTTCTACTAAGTCTGTGGTTGATTTTTTTAGGTAAAATAACTTTTGCTGGTCATAAATGATTATTGGGAACATTATTGCTTTAAATTTTTTGAAAACTTCTACGTTTTTAAATTTTGAGAGCTTTTATTTTAGCACGATGTATGAAAGATCTACGATATTGATGATGTGAAAAGGAATTTTCTATACAATCAAAGTCATCATACAAAAATTTAGCGGAGCAAATCCAAAGAGCTCTTAGCTAAAAACTTATGATGATTCCGCTTTTCATTTTGTTGTAATAATGCGAGGAAAAATATATGTGGTCATTTTTATTTGTGAGTTGGTGATATCTTACTGCATACCTATAATCTCAAACTTCACCTCTCTAAACACTTCATATTTCTCGTCAACGCACAGCTATATTCGAACCACGTGTGAAATCGCACACTCAACACAACTGTGGGAATAAGTGGAGTGCTTACAATTCGAAACTGTCCCTAAGGCACAGCCACAATCGTCGATCGTCGAGCTTGATGTTCAGAAAGCGTTGGGATCCTTATAGGGCAAGAAACATATGTTTATCAAACCGATAAGGGGTAGTAATCTCTTCCGATGACAAATGTTCTGAGCAGGATCAGTCGATCTCTTCTCGGGAATGACAATAATGCTAGCTACTTAAATATAAACAGTTTAATAATAGTATCTCTATAGTATTATATAGTAATAATATTATATAGTAATAATAGTATCTCTATAATTATACAATTTTTCAATAATCTATAATTATAAAAAAACAGAATACAGCTTCTGAACTGGCTATATGTGTGTCGGTCTTATGTAAACTTAGAAACTTAGTGAAATGCTGAACCAATTCATTGATGAGTGTATACATATGTGTGTTATAGTTTTTTTACGACCGGCAGCAATCAAAATTGCATGTGTGCTTTGACTTTCTCAATACGAGTTGATCGGTTCTTTCAACAGTCCAAACTACAACTAACTCGTGACGCAAAATAACATGCACATCACGTCATAATCCAAATCTATTCACACGCTGAAAATACATCACAAATCAAATAAAGTTCAAGGGTTATTACTTCGTCATTTTTCTAACTCAAAACAATATTTCAAATTTGTCAGCCTATATATCTGTTACCTCTAGCCAGATTTGAAATCCTAACACGGTTTCACCTCTCGCTATTTGAAGTCACACCTGTTCTCATCAGCAATCAGCCAGTCCTCTAAAAAAACTATGAAAATCTGATATTTCACATCAACCTAATTCAGACAGCTATGAAGAAAATTATTTCTACGATAATCTTATGGGCAATTCAACTCAAATTACAATCAGTGGATTTTGTCACATATAAAACCTTGTAGGGTATTTAACGCCAAATCCTGTTTATACATATATAGGAATAAACGATTTGTAAAGGAAATATTTTTAGGCACCAAATTTAAATATCCGAAAGTTCGTTTGTTAGCACACAGTTAAATGGTTTAAAGTTTTTCTTTCCAACACTGTTTTATTTGCACACTGTTTAATGGTTTCAAGTAATGTTTAATACTGATAGTTTTATTTGAACACAGTGAAATTGTTTCAAGTATTGCTACTTTGCTCTAATAAATTAGTCTGGTTTTGCTTTCTTTGTTTAATGGTATATCAAACTTCTCGGGTTATTTAATGCCAAAGCCATCCTTCTAGAAGAGCATTAGTGGTACTATTTAACCCATAACTTGGAGGATGAGGGGGTTCATAACTTTTCCAAGGGTATTTGTCCAGAAAGTGAACATAATAGAGCGACTGGCGACCGAACGCGCTTACTACGATTCTGCAGTTCAGCACTTTCATCAAAACCCCACGTAGACAGTCCCTTGTAAATACGTAAATGGTTTCCAGTAATGCCATATGATATTAATAATTTTATTTGCGCAGTGTAAATTGGTTTCAAGTATTGCTATCTAATGCTAATAGTATTATTTGCACGCAGGGAAATGATTTCAAGTACTGCTATTTGATATTCTAATTTAAATTGCACACACTTAACTGTTTACAAATATTTCTATGTAACACTAACAATTCAATTTGACATCAGACATTTATTTGAATACAGTTAAGAGTATAGACAATTCTATGTGACCCATAGATGAGTCCTTAACAGGTATTACCACTCCGGGTTAGAGTCAACGTCGGGGTAATGGCAATTAAGGGTTATTCCCGATTCTCCAAAGTTCCAGGAATCAAGCCTCACCATTGGATAGTTCAGTAACATATCCAGGACACTCGTTGGTGTTTTTACTGCCTGCAAAGATGCAGTCGTGTATTTTACAGCCTCAACCGACAGGGCTGATTTTTGTTCGTGGATTTGGGATTAAATTTAAATTCTTGTTGGTTGTTATTATCTAAAAATAAAATTTACTGGATAGGTAAGGCGGAACCGTCTCTTGTATATATAAATAATGCTAATTTGGCCCAGTTCATATTTTGAGTTTAAGTTTGCTCTAATGCGTTTGAGAAAAGCATTAATTTATCAGCTCCATGGATGAATAATTGAGCAAATTCCTTAATTAAGAAACCTGCATAGGATAAGGCTATATTGTATATTAAGCTTGCCCTAAATTTCTCACAAGCTTCTGCCTTTTCATGAAAACTCTAGTTTATCAAATGAAAAGAATCATATTCATAATGCAAAGGTATTTTAAAGTAAAGTCGTTTCCTTATTTAGTCTATCATAATTGAATTTTCTTCGTTTATTTGGAATTTGTAATAAATGGACCTGATAATATAAGAAACCAATTGATTTTACTGTGAATTGATTAATAATCCCGTGTTCACGTGCTCTCTCTCTCTCTCTCTTTATCTCTCTCTCTCTCTCTCTCTCTCTCACACACACACACACACATAGACAATTATAGATAGATAGAGATATAGACAGAAATTTTGAGATTAGCATTTCAATCAAAGATTGAAAAATATTGTCAAAATGGCAGAAGAATATGTCAATTCAAGTTACGAGTACACATACATAGACAAGCACTCACACATATACACACTAATATATATATATATATATATATATATATATACATATATATATATGTGTGTGTGTGTGTGTGTGTGTGTGTGTGTGTGTGTGTGTGTGTGTGTGTGTGTGTGTGTGTATCATGTTCGCATACATATATAGTGTGAGAGAGAGAGAGTGTGTGCGAAAAAGAGAAGAGAAGAGAAGAGATACCAAGTTTTCATTAACATGATAAGTATATGCGAACCTTTTTATACAATCTCTTCTGTTTGTTCAATAACTTCACACACACATACACACACACACACACACACACACACACACATATATATATATATATTATATACATGAGTGTGTATGTGTGTGTGTGTGTTTACCAATCAATTGAGTGCTTTACATAATTCAATGCACACTTTATCGACCTATAATTCAATAATGTAAATTGCTATTCTAAATGAATAGTTTATGACTTCGAGGAGAATAACGGAAGTATTTATTTAAGTGCGAAAAGGAAAATTGAAATCCAGAAAAAGCCAAAGTTCATTGACATTAGATGTGTACGTTGCATAAATTATATTCATACATACAAATGAATTATACTATAAGCATCATGAGGGAACAACACAAACAAACACATGCATGCACAAATATTTACAAAAATACGTATATAATGGGATAAAAAAGAACTGAGACATAATATTTAATTGAAATAAAAATTAGATAAAGACCTATGCACAGCTGAGCAACTTATAAAATATAGTTATAAATAGTTATAATTACAAATAGTTATAATTACACGTAAAGACTGCTCAGTAGATCTCGAGACAAACTCTAAATGAATCAGCTTCAATTTTAGATTTTTCTTTAATCAAATTTCTGATCATCGGTCCCCCAAATTAGTTCAGGGTTGGAGCCATATCCATTTTGATTTACTAGCAGCTGAAATTAGTCGACGAGTTAACATAACTCGATAGCAATATCTCATCAACTGAAAGCAGTGTCAATATAAGCTTAGGAAAAGAATGAACTGTTATTAACGAGCTGTCGATCATATGGAAATCTGATCTCTCAGATAAAATAAAACAGAAATCTTCCCAACTGTAGCCTTGTCAGTACTATTGTATGGTTGCACCGCCTTCTCTCTAACGAAACACTTGGAGAAAGATGCATGAGTGCAGCCACACTAAAAAGCTACGTATTGTTTTTCGACAAATCCTGTTAGCAGCCAACGAGAAAACAGTCGCTGTAGACCCCCTTGCATCCTATCACATAAACCATCCAAGTCGGACGAACAAGACATCCGGGGCACACCTTGTAAAGCAAGGACGAATTCATAAATGATGTTCTTTTATAGACTCCAAAATATTGTCACACGAGTATTAGCCAACCAGCAAATATTTTCTTACATCAGCTCTGAGTGGACTCTTGTTGTATCTAGAGAGTCTGCTTGGAGCGATTTACGATAGAGACGGATATCGAGAATAAGAGAGTCAAGAGACTCTGAGCTATCAGTACGACTTAATGATGATTACTGTTTCTTATTTCTAAAAAAAATTGGAATACACCTCCGGGATAAGATTTGAGTAGGTACTATTTACCAACCCCTCCGGTCGGGCAGGATATGACACAAGGTCGATTTTTAAGCGGAGTTTAACAGGTTTGAATTCAGAGTTTTCCTTCTCCTAGACTAGTTGCCTCACCAAGGCTGAAGAACCTAGTCCGTCCTACTATTTACCCATAGCTGGAGGGAGAATAAGGGGGTTCATACCTTTTCCAAGGGTATTTGCCCGAAAGTGAACGTAATAGCGCGACTGGAGTACGAACTCGCGTACTACGATTCTGCAGTTCATCGCTTTAACCATTACACCACGAGGACACCCCCAAGATTTGAGTAGGTAGGTGATATTAAGATAAATAGAAAAGCACAGATTCTGACCATATAGATAATGCAGCTTTGATGTGGGCTTAATTTTGATATGTACAGAATGTAAACGAGAACGTTTTGAATAAAATGATGTTTTTTTTTTCTTAATCAAACATTAATGTTGACACATTCTTGCTATTCTTAATCTCACTCGGTAAAGGATGATTCAGAAAAAACTGCAAACGTATTTTTGATAAAATGTATCTCAGTTATCGCAACCTCTTTGCTTCCTTAAATTTCTCAAATAGAGACATCTGCCGAACCTCTAGTGTACCTGTCTCAAGACAAACTGTTAATATACCATTGTATAATAAACAACTGATTTTTTTTGCGTTTGGTTTGTTTTAATGTGGTATTACGGCATATCAGCCATTGCAGGTTATTTAAGGCTAAATCTTTTTCATAGATATATATTAAACATGATTTGTAAACACATTTTGCTGATAACAATTTTAAACGAGCCTAAGCTCATTATTTTTCACACAGGTTAACTTATTTCTATCTAACACGAATAATTCTATTTACTATTAATCATTTCTTTGCACCCAGTTGAATATTTTCAAGTATTGCTATGTATCACTAACTATTCAATTAAACATCAGTCCTTTGTTTACAAGGAGTTAAATGTTAAAACAGCTCTATTTCAAGCTATTCAATTTAGTTTAAGTACATAGTTTAAATGTCTAAGAGTTCTATTTGATCTATATATAGGATCCTATCACGTGCTCCGACTCCGGAGCAGGATGAACCTGGGAAGCATGGGAAAGAAGGGGGACTTTGCATTCCCCAAAGCTCCAGCATTACTGAATAAAGTCTCATCATCAGATTCTTTAGTGTCATATCAGGACACCCGTTGTGGGAATCTTACCTCTATTTAGAGATACAGTTGGTGTATTCTGCAGCCTAAGCCAACCGGGCCAAACTTCTTTTAAATACTATTTAAAAAGAATACACCATTTTCTTTTGAACAGGGACAGTTTGACTTGCTTTGGTTTCTATGTTTAGTGGCGTATCAAATTTCGATGGTTACTTAAATCTAAAGCCATGCTTGTACAGAAAACGTGATACTATTTAACCCTTAAGGCGCTAAAGGGTTTCAGACCTTTCCCAAGAGTATTAATTCGAATCTAAACGTTTCAGCGCAAGGGGAGTTCAAACTCGCTTACTAGCGCTTGAACCATTACGCCAGGAGAACCCCTGTGACAAGGAAAGTGTCGAGTGATTTTACTAATGAATAATAATCTATAATTGTAAATTACATTTTACAAACAGTTGTGGTAAAAATAAGAAGTTCTATAAGAAGTATATTCTCCCAAACTATCTCTACTTTTGTCTGGGTAGTCCCTCTGGCTGAATAGCTGACGAGCCAGATTGTGACTTCATTGGACTTGCCCCGTTGATTTTCGGTCACTTAGGAAACACATGGACACATTTATCCCAGCTTGAAACCATGAAAATAAACAGCCCTCTCGTCTGGGTCAGTAGAATACAGCGACAGCGTCTCTGCCATGAGGTAAGACCCCGCAACCAGTGTCCTGTATATGACACTAAACCATCTGATAATTAGGCTCCTGTAATACTGGATCTTTGAGAGTACGCATTTATTGTGGAGTACACATTTATTGCTATTTCTCCCAGGTTTTCTCTACCTCGGAGTGTTTGCACCTGACAGTGTCTTATCTATGTGTCAAATAGAACTGTTTTACATTAAAACTGAGAGCAAATAAATGAGTTATGTTAAACTGAATTGTTAGAAGACGAACTGTTTGATAATTTAATTATTTATAAACAAATGACTGATGTTATACTGAATTGTTAGTGATACATACCAATACTTGGACTTATGCTCAATTAATTTTTTTTTTTTAATAGAACTGTTTGATCATTAAGCTGTGTTCATCTTTATAATGTATTAACAAATCTTATATATATATATATATATATATATATATATATATATATATATTTATGAAGGTAGCAGGAAAAAATATAATCCAAATAGGTGAATATATAATGATGTAAAGTCGACGTTAACGTTTCGGTTTAAATAACCATCATCAGGACTTGGATATGAAATAGTTCCCATATCGATGGATGATTACTGAGATGACAGGAGCAAATGAGAAATATACAACGAAAAGATAGATAAACATGCACATAGCGTTCAAAATTCAAAAGTCATCAGAACGTGTTTGGCACGTGGAAAAATATTAGAAAATGTAGGATTTTTCAAAGAAACGAGACAAAACCTCCCGTTTATTGAGAAATACGCAACAAATAAGTTTTCATATGTATAGATCATTAGGAATCATCCATGTTAAATGTTATGTAAGAATGTATTTGGTATTTGTTTTTGTTTTCCTGCTACCTTCATACAGTCGGATTTTATCCATATTTACTTTTATACTGTCTTTTCGGAAAAAACAAATACCAAATACGTTCTTACATAACATTTGTTGCGTATTTCTCAATAAACGGGAGGTTTTGTCTCGTTTCTTTGAAAAATCCTACATTTTCTAATATTTTTCCACGTGCCAAACACGTTCTGATGACTTTTGAATTTTGAACGCTATGTGCATGTTTATCTATCTTTTCGTTGTATATTTCTCATTTACTCCTGTCATCTCAGTAATCATCCATCGATATGTGAACTATTTCATATCCAAGTCCTGATGATGGTTATTAAAACCGAAACGTTAACGTCGACTTTACATCATTATATATTCACCTATTTGGATTATGTTTTTTCCTGCTACCTTCATACTGTCGGATTTTATCCATATTTACTTTCATATATATATATATATATATATATATATATATATAACACAGGATTTTGCAATAAATAACCAACAATGGTTGATATACCATAAAACCTAATCAAATAAAACTACAAAAATAAGTAAGAAAGAAAGAAAGAAAAAGAAGAGACTTCTGTATTAGATAAACTAACAAGAGCAAATATGCCGCAAAACCAACAAGATCAAAAGTAAAGTATTAAAGCTCGATTTGTGCTATCGAGAATTAACAAGTGTGGTTGAACTACAGAACGTTTGATCATCTTCTGTGTTTTTTTTTTTTTTAAATATCCTTTTTTCAGTAATCGGATATCGGTGGAATGCATGATGGGTAAAAACAATAAGATAGATAGATAGGTAGATAGATAGATATAAACAGACTGAAATGAATCACTAAATGCATTAATAGCAATATATGAACCAATATTTATTTATTTATTTATTCATATATGTGTGTGTGTCTATGATAAACAAATTCATTCATTAATACATATATATATGAAAAGCTTGATATATATATATATATATATATATATGTATATATATATATATATATATATATATATATATAGGTGCGTGCACATGTATGAGTGTGCATGCGAGTGTCTACGTGTGTATGTATGTGAGAGTGCTTATGCATATATATATATATATATATATATATGTGTGTGTGTGTGTGTGTGTGTGTGTGTGTGTGTGTGTGTGTGTAAAGAGGGAGAGACGGACAGATAGGCAGACAGACAGACATAAGAAGAGATAAAAAGAGAGAAAGAAAAATAAAGAGATATAAACAGAGAAAAAGATATATGAAATATTAACAGAGATCAATAAATAGGAAGATATCGAAAAAGATAGATAGATAGATAGATTGCTTTGTATGCACTTTAGTTTAATAATTTCTTTAACATATTTTCAAGTAACCTCAGTGGAGGCTATTGTCTTGAATATTTCATCTGCTCATCTGGCAAATTCGGAAAACTCGACAAAACGAAAGCATCTTTACTTGTCTAGTTTCCGTTACAATTGGGCTTATCTGTCACTAATAACACGTAGTGTTTTTCTCTTAGGAGAAAAAAAGATAATGCAAAAATGACAAAGAAAAATAATATCCCGTGGTAAAATGCACGCCTACACACTTACAACATTGATATATGTACACCCAACCAGACAGTCGAGATAAAAATAACGTAAATGAGTCCAAGATAAGATACATTTGGCTAATGGGGGTGGAAAAGCAATAAGGGAAAAGTATTACAAACAATTGTTACTTTAAATATGTTGTTTTAGTACGGCGGGAAAAGAAAGAAAGAAGGAAACCAGATATTCAAATTTTCATTGATTATCGATTGATATATGTTCAATATTAGTAAAATGAAAATGTTTTATACTTTTTAGTGAAAATTGCTTTGTTGGAATGTTGCGAATTTCAATGGTACTAGTTAATTATGATGAATGGAGTGAATCTGACCATTTTTGTATTCGGGAAACGTGATTGACTGACATCGTCATCTGTCTGAGATTCTTTCCTGCTCTCTGATTAGGTGTCCAGATAGATAGATACTATGTTTTTCCTACTATGTTTTCCCACAATTTGTTGCTTCGGGACACTGACTCCGGAAATGATGTTCTTGTATATATATATATATATATATATATATATCATTATAATTATTTTTTTATTTCATTTTATTTTTTTTTTTTGGTTGCCACTAAATCACTTTGTGTGTTTTGTGGCGAACCAAGTGCAATATAATGTGAAGAGTGCTCAATATCTAAGATAGAGCTATCAAATAATAATGATAATAAATAAATATATATTAGATTTATATATTTAATGCAATGGAATTTAGTCTGCGATGCCTGGGTTTCATGGAGTTTTTACAAAACAACAGTCATCAGACAGTTAACAAAATGAAATGAATCGAAAATCGAAAAATACAATAAAAAAACGTTGGGATTTTGTAGGAACCTTTACGTGTGATTGTAAGTGTGTGTGTGTGTGTGTGTGTGTGGTTGTGTGGGTTGTAGTTGCGTATCATTGTGTGTGTATGTGTAAGTGGTATATAGCGCATGTGTATATGAAGGTACATGCAAATGATTGTTGTTTTGAAAAACTCCGTGAAACCCAGGAGTCGCAGACTAAATTCGATGGCATTAAATATATATATATATATATATATATATATATATATATATATATATATACCCACACACTTCGAATAGCCTGATATTAATTTTTAAGCTGAGCTTACTAGGTTTTCATTCCGAGTTTTCCACTCTTAAACCGGTTGCCATAAATATATCAATAGGGTCAACTCTATATCAGTGTGTCAAATAGAACTGTTTGGCATTAAAACTGACAGCAAATAAACGAGTTCTGCTAAATTGAATTGTTAGAAGTAGAACTGTTTCATAACTTAATTATATTTAAACAAATGACTGATGTTCAGCTTAATTGTTAGTGATACATAGCAATCCTTAGATTTATACTAAATTGAATTGTAAGAAGTAGAACTATTTGATCCTTTGCTGTGTTTAAACAAATGACTGATGTTCAGCTGAATTGTTAGTGATACATAGAAATAGTAAGACTTATACTAAATTAAATTGTTTGAAATAGTACCGTCTGATCATTTAACTGTGTTCATCAATGAAATGAATTTACAAATCTTATATTCAATATATATATATATATATATATATGTGTGTGTTTGTGTGTGTGTGTGTGTGTGCAAGTGAGTGTGTGAGTGTGTGTGTGTAAAACACAGGCTTTGCTCTAAATAACCAACAATGGTTGATATACCATAAAACCAAATCAAACAAAACAACAAAAACAGGAAACTAAGAAAGATAAAGAAGGCAAGCATCCGTATTAGATAAACTAACGAGAGTACATATGCTGCAAAACCAACAAGATCTCTAGTATATATATATATATATATATATATATATATATATATATATAGAGAGAGAGAGAGAGAGAGAGAGAGTTTGTTATATACATAAATAAAGACTGGTCAAAATTGTTAATAGAGCCTATGGTGAATTAGAGCTTTTTTTTCTTTTGATGATTACAAGTGTCGATATAATTACGATTCGGTTTAGTTAGGGTGTTTTTGACAACTTAATGCATTATGAAATACTGTAAATTGTTAATGCAAGTTTTATTAAAGAACAGTATTTATTATTCTTAATTGTAATATTTGAAACGTAGTTCTTATTTTTTTTGTGTGTCGGGATCATTCCGGTAAATGAATTGTCCCATATCTTCTGCCCAAGCACTTACGAGCATACTTTTGGTAGTGCAGTTTTGAGATGACAGTTTGAGTTTATATTGTTTTGTTTTGAAGTTGTACATTGGGGCGTTTTCAGCGTTTTGTTTTAAAATGTTCGGTTGGAAATAGGTTTACCAATTGAGAAAGTGATTTTAATTATTCAAAAAATGTTTGACATGTTGGTAACTGCGTCAAATGCAAATCTACTTATGTTTGTTTTTTCATTCTTTATGCGTATTGCTTCAAGGACTTGTAATAGTATATCATTTACTCCTTTGGAGTTTTTCACATTAATGTAAACAGATGGTTTTTCACTGGAGTTTCAGTGACAGCAAGTCTTCTCAAGTCTCCAGGACTAATCTCAGGATTCTGCCGTTCTCAGCAATGCTATCATTTGGATAGTCTCTACCTGTCCGCCAACTTCCAAGTCCTCCAGGCCTTTTAATAATCCTTTAGTTATTGTGCCTAAAGCACCAATCATAATTGGCACAGTTGTTACTTTCACGTTCCACAGCTTTTTCAATTCTCTTGCAAGGTCACGGTACTTATCCTTCTTTTCACATTCTTACAGATTTATTCTGTGGTCCGCCGGGACAGCAAAGTCGACAGTTTTGCAAATTCACCTTTTTTGTTGATTATTATGAGGTCTGGTCTTCTGGCCGGCATTAGATGATCCGTTTGTATGTTAAAATCCCAAAGATGTTTATGCGTGTCATTTTCTAGGACAGGTGCTGGGTTGTGTATATAGCATTTGTTAGTATGGTCAAATTTAAATTTCTTGCACATTTTCCAGTGGATCATCTTGCCGACCCAGTCATATATATATATATATATATATATATATATATATTTATATATCATAGAATTACTATGACCAGAAAATCCGGCAAACACCTACATGTGATATACGGAGCACTGAACAGCTGTTTACACGTTATTAGGTCTCATCAGCAGTGCACACCGTGATCTTCACCACTGGAGATCGAAACAACAACCACAGTATGCAGAAGCTGAAACTCTACCACTGGGCCACCGGTTTATGCCACATATTAGCGAAGCTGAATTAACAAGTCATGGTAGATTGCGCGACCACTTTGACCTAATGTGTCTCGAAGGATACGTATTTCTCTTACAGAGGAGACGGACCCCTCCGGGGCTACGTCTTCCCAATTCGAAGTTACGAAACTTCATAACATTAGTCTCATGGGCAGGTTAATTATATATGATATAAATGGAGGAATAGATATTATCATAGAATTACCATGACAAGAAAACCCGGCAAACACCTACATGTGACATATATGTGACTTACGGAGCAAATACCTGCATGTGACATACGGAGTACTGAACATCTGTTCAGTGCTCCGTATGTCACATTTAGGTAAAAAAATGAAATAAAATAAGATAGAATAATTAAACGAAAAATACACTATGAGCAATAAGTTAGTGTAAGAGAACAGATAAAGAGGATAAATAAAGAAACTGCGACAAGAATCACAAGTGCAAAGGAAGGAAAAACATGTACAGATATTTTAGAATGAAAAGACTAAAATAAAACAGCAGACAAATCTGAAAGTACGACAGGAAGAGACATAATCAAAAGATGTGGGCAAAACAGGGAAGACTTAAAGGTCACCAGGAGAGAGCCAACTATTATAAACAAAACTGGACCCTCCAAAATAGCGAAGGAAAATTCCACCAACAAGTCGGTGTAATATGCGCTCGGCTAAATCAACTAAAGCGAAGGAAACAAAAAAAATTGGAGTAAAATATAGGAAAAGAAAGAACATAACTGAAAGGTCGAATGGATGAAAAAACATGAAAAAATAATTCAAAAAAGGAATTATCCTAAGCAACTATGGACAAATAACTATGGAAAATACTGACGCTGTTGTGAAAAAGTCACAAAGAGTAAAATAAGGAAAAACAACTGTCTTTGTACTCACCATATCAAATATCTGTGTGAGCGTCAGCCCCATTTTAACTACAACAGCCTTGGAGGCGTTCTTCACCGGACGGACCGATCGCTCATATCCTCGTAGAAGATATGTCATAAGCCGCTGCTCTTCTGTCATTTCGAGAGTCTTGTATGGAATGTCATTATAATAATCTTCTGGTAAATTGGCTGGCAGCTTCACATTTACCTCCTCGGGATGATATTTCAAAACTGAAAGAAAAAATAAATATATTTTATTCTAAATTCGTCTAATTTCAATCATTTTATGGGTCGGTTTTGGCTAACATACTATCAATTTCCTGTAAGTAACCCCGATGTCATCGGGTGAAAGTTGAGACGATTACATTCGAAGACGCCTGGAGAGAAAGTGTAGCAGACAAGAAATATCCCATACAGGGAACAGAAACGGCAAGAAAATTGGCTTCTTCAGCTTAGAAGAAAGAATTGTTCCAAACCAACAGAGAAAGAAAGGAGAGAACTCGGTTATTGCAAGACAAGTTGGATTTCATTTGTAGTTAAAATTCGCAGTTTACAGATTTCTTTTTTCTGATCTCTGGTTGGAATAAACGTGATTCGTAACCTCTGAAAAAAAGTTGAACTCAAGTTTAGAAAAAAAGGTCACTGTGGGAATTGGACTCCGTGGTAGACAATATAACACAAAGTTTTGATTGTATAACCTGCAGTCTTCCTCAAGAAAATAGGGTCTTGGATATCGTCGAACCTTGCTCTGAGAGGCATAAGTCCTTCTCACACACTCTACAACTGGTGAATAGTGACATCAAAAGATGATAGTGAACGCGAGTTGGTCCCATATTTTGCATCAAAACCTAAATAATTCTAAGAGCATAGCGTCTGTATGCTTGTTTCTCTATGCATATTTTCTCATTTGTAATACATACTCTAAAATAAAATAAAAATTAGCTCCTAAAGTCTTTTTATATATACATATAAAAGTGGTTGGTTTGTTGTTTGGGTTTAATGGCATATCAAACTTTGTGGGTTATTTAATGCCAAATCTATTTTATACAAATAATCAGTTCTATTTCAACCAATTTAGTTCAGCATGAGTACACTGTTTAATTGTCAAAAACATTTCTATTTAAAGATATTAACTTTACTCAAACATTTCTAATTTAAACAATTCAGTTTAGCATAAGTACACAGTTTAGTTCGATTTAGCCATGTATGGGATCCAATCAGGTGTTACTACTCTGGGCAATAGTGGTCCTAGGTGCGATGGCAATGAAGGGGTGCTCTGCATTCTCCATAGCTCCAGCAAGACTGGAATCTCACTATCAGATTGTTTAGTGTCATATTCATGACACTCATTGTAGGGGGTCTTACCCCTCGGCTGAGATGCAGTTGGTAGATTCAACAGCTCCAGCGACTTGGTAATGCACAGTGTGAAATGTAAAAATCTTTATTTCAGCTACTTCTGTTTAGCATATGTTCGCTGTTTAGATGTCAAAACAGTTCTATTTCAAACCATTCAATTTAGCATAAATACGCGGTTTAATTCAAAAAGCAGCAAACTCAAGAAACAAAGGTTTAGTTTTATTTGACCCATAGATAGGCCCCTGTCAGGTGCAACTACTCTGGTCCAGAATGAACCTGGGAGCGATGGCAATGAAGGGTTGTTTGCATTCCCCAAAGCTCCAGCATTACTGGAAGCTCACGATCAGATTGTTTAGTGTCATAACAGGACACTCATTGAGCGGTCTTAGACTCTACAACGTCAGCCGACTGGGCAAGCATATAAAAGGTTCGGATGAAAACTTCATGAGCTCACCAAGATACTCATATGGATTGTGTCTAAATACGGTTTAATTTTCAGCAAGGAGTAATATAATAAGAATAAAAGCAGTAAATATTTACATTTACTGGGAGAGATAAGAGAAATTAAAATAAAATACCTCACCAAAAACAAAAATGAATAGTTGTTATATAATTAAGGAATGATTTTTTTATATTAATCATTTTTCGTTAATTATATTTTATCATTCAGTTTGGTTGGGCTTTGAACTATTCGGGTAAAGAGCCCAGGTGTATAGGTAATTGGTGCAGTTTACGCTTACGCGCAAAGGATATGACTATCATCATTGTCATAATAAACACCCAGGCAGGAAATGGGGCCAGAGTGTGGATGATGTCATGCCCGGAAGAGATGGTCCTGAGAATTTGAGGATTTTTAAAAAGAGTCATTTGAGAGTTGAGATTGGACCATTGAGGCAAGATTTAGGGATTGGATCGGTGAAGGTGTAGTTGGGTTTTTCGGATCTCTACAGATAGAGATCTTAAACATCCCAAGATGCGCCGCGCGTTAGGGATGGTTAGCATTGTAAGAATTGTTTCTCTCTCCTCGTGTCGAAGTAACTAATAAACCGTTCGTAACTTAAACAACAGAGTCCGCCTGAGTTTTGCATTTGTAAATGTGTTTGTATCACAGTTGTGATTGATATGGTTATAATATACAACAAAATAATTAATGGTATTTATAATTATGGTTGATATCTTTTCGAAATTTCTTCGCGAACTGGAAATTTTCAATCAAAACAGATTTTAAAACCTGTCTTCAAATGAAGTGAATTTTTTGGTTATAGAGAAATTTACTTTTAACGCAAATAAGTCTCAATTGGTTGAGGAACCATAAAACCAAACAATTGTCCATTATTTATTTTAGCATTGGAATACTTTTTTGCTCACACTATGTTAAGTGTCAAAACAGTTTAATTTCAAACAATTCAGTTTAGCATTAGTACATTTTAGTTCAATTTGACACATAGATAGGACCCTATCAGATGCCATCATTCCGGCTTAGAATTGTCCTGGATGTGATGCCAATAAAGAAGTACGCCGTATTTACCAAAGCTCCTGCATTACTTAGTGTCATATCCATGACACTCGTTGTGGGAAGTCTTACCCCTCTAAAGAGATGCAATCGGTATCTTCTATAACCCTGGCCGACAGGGCACGGGACACTCGTTGGGGGGGGGGGTCTTACCTATCTGAAGAGATGCAGTCAGTATCTTCTAAAAACTCAGCCGATAGGGTCATCATCAAATAATAAAAAAAAGCGATTGTACCAGAAAAAAAAAAAGAATCCAATTAAATTGGATAATTTCATAAAAAATTGTAAGAAAATAATTTAAGAAGGTATTTTTGGGAATGATTGGAAGAACTAAAGAATTTGGTCTTTATATTGTATTAAAAGCGTATATGTTCTGAGCAAAGGTTTTTTTTTCTAAAGGCTGATGTGAGAAGGTAGTAAGAAGCGAATACACCAAAGGAGGCATAAAAACATACACACGAACAAACAAATAATAATAATAATAATAATAATAATACCGCTCTGTTTTAACTCCACCAAAAAAAAGAACCACCCCTAACAACTACAGAATCATTACGTGTCTATCAATAATGTGGAAAATACTAACGACTCAAATTAGGTAAGATTTGATAAGACAAAAAATCGCAAATGTAGGTTATGTGGTGAAAGAGATTAAGCGATCAATCACATAATAAGTGAAAGCAGTAATGCAATATACTAGCTTAGACAGAGAGCTGTGGATGAACTAAGCAGGATCAATGCAGTCGCAAGTTAACATTAGCAAAGTGGAGAAAATAAAGGAGGATGGTGAAATATATAATTTATTGCCTATGGATAGAGTGACAGATATTTCTGTTCGCAGATAAGATCAATAAATTACCAGGAAAAAAAACCCAAGAAGTATGTAAGTTCCGATTAGCAGCCATAAACAGAAAAATACGTGAAGCGAAGAGAATGTTCATACTTCCGCAGGGGACTTGAAAAGACAATATAAGTTCTGTAATTTTGGACCGTAGGCAGAGATCTGCTGGTCGCTCAAGCGAAGGAGAGAGGTCCGCTAGTCTCTCAAGCGAAGGGAGAGACCCGCTTATCACTCAAGCAGACCTGTTGGTTCTCTGGCCGCTGCACTACTTCGCAAAATGTTTCCGCGCCAGCGAAGAAATATATGCGTGAACTCTCTCTCTCTCTCTCTCTCTCTCTATCTCTCTCTCTCTCTCTCTCTCTCTCTCTCTCTCTCTCTCTCTGACTGTATTCCTACATACACACAATCGTCGCCGTCGAAGAATAAAAATATAAATTTTATCTTTATATATCAACGGGTTTTTCGTTGTTTGTCGAGCGAGCAATATGCGACACTAAATTAGCGCACAGAAAGTATAAGAGTCGACACGACTGGGTGCGGAAGGTGATCCAGTGAGAACTGTGCAAGAAATTTTAATTTGGTCATGTGAACAAGTGGTATATGCACAACTAGGAATCTGTCCTGAAGAACAAGACGCACAAAGGCTAAGCGATTTTGATTTACTAATGGGTCACCTAACCTCAGCTATACGAAAAGACCTAGTGATAGTCAACACGAAGCAGAAAACTTGCCGAATTGTGGACTTTGCCGTCCCGGCAGACTACAGAATAAAATTGAAATAAAGCAAAAAGAGAGATAATTATTGGACCTTGCAAGGGAACTGAAAAAACAATGACACATGATAGTGACGGTGACTCCAATTGTAGTCGGTGCACTCGGTACAGTCACCTAAGTTTTGGTTCAGGGACTTGAGGACATGAAATTAAGAACACGAGTGGTGACCATCCAAACAACAGCACTAGTAAGATCGGACAGAATACAGAGAAGAATCATGGAGACTTGAAGGGACTCGTTGTCACTCAAACTTCATCTCGTGCTGATGTCTAAAACTCTCAAAGGAGTAAAATAATGCTAAGGACAAGTACTTGGACCTTGCCAGAGAAAGGGTGACACCAATTGTAATTTACACACTTGGAATTGTCTCCTAAAGGTTTTGATAGGGAGCTTGTAGAGTCAGAAATCCGAAAAATAATCGAGACCATCCCAGCAGCATTGTTGAGATACTAAGAAGAGTCCTGAAGACCTGAAGAAACTTGCTCTCACACATAGTCTCCTAAAAGACCAGTAACTAATGCTGGTGTGAAAATCTCGCAAGAAGTAACATAATAATAATAATAATAATAAAATTTTAATAATAATAAAAGAGAGAATTTGCAAAATTGTCGACTTTGTTTTCCCAGCGGACCACAGAATAAATCTAAAGGAATGTGCTAAGAAGGATAAGTACCTCGACCCTGCTAGTGAATTAAAAAAGCTGTGGAACATGAAAGTGACCACTGTGCCAATTGTGATTGGTGCTTTTGGCACGATAACTAAAGGATTATTAAAAAGCCTGGAGGACTTGCTGAGAACGGCCAGAATCTTGAGACGAGTCCTAGAGAGTTGAAGAAACTTGCAGTCACACAATCTTCAATGAAAAACCATCAGCTAACACTAATGTGAAAAACTCTAAAGGAGTAAATAATAATAATAATAATAATAATAATAATAATAATAATAATAATAATAATAATAAACATCATGCATGACAAAACCTGGACATGGCTAAGAAAAGGAAACTTTAAGAAAGAAACAGAATCACTCCTAATAGCAGCACAAAACAGCGCCTTGAGAACCAATCATATCAAAGCAAGAATAGATAAGACGCAATAAAATAAGAAATGTAGGCTGACAGAGAGGAAACCACCAATCACATAATTAGTGAATGCAGCAAATTAGCTCAGAAGGAGTATAAGACTAGACACGATTGGGTGGGCAAGGTTATACACTGGGAGGTGTGCAAGAAATTTATTTTGACCATAATAACAAATGCTATATGCACAACCCAGCAGCTGCCCTTGAAAATAACACACATAAACTCCTATGGGACTTTGACATACACACGGATTACCGCATCTCGGCGAAAAGACCAGACGTAATAATAATCAACAACAAAAAAAAAAAAAGAGAAAAATTGCAAAATTGTCGACTTTGCTGTCCCGGTTGACCACAGAATAAAAATGAAAGAATGTGAAAAGTATAAGTACTCCAACCTTGCTAGGGGATTGAAAAACAACTATGGAACATGCAGGTGACAATTATACCAATTGTAATTGGTGCTTTTGGTACAGTAACTAAAGGATTACTAAAGAGACTGGAGGATTTGGAAGTTGGCGGACGAGTGGAGACCATCCAAACTACTATATCATTGAGAACGGCCAGAATACTGAGAGGAGTCCTGGAGACTTGAGGAGACTTGCTGTTACTGAAACCCCAGTGAAAGACCATCAGCCAATGCTGATGTGAAAAATTGTAATGAGTAAATAATAATAGTAAGAATTATGATCAATCATATAATAAACCAATGCAACAAATTAGTGCAAAGAGAGAATAAGACTAGACATGATTGGATGAGGAAAGTGATCCGTTTCAAGAAATTTAAATTTGACCACAGGAACAAGTGGTATATGCACAAAACAGAATCCGTTCTAGAGAATGAGACGCACAAAGTTCTCTGGGATTTTTAGATACTAACGTAATCTCGGTCAGACGACTAGACCTAGTGAAAGTCAATAAAAAAGAGAACCAACTGAATTGTGGCCTTTTGTGTCCCGGTATACCACAGAGTAAAATAAAAAGAAGTTTAACAGAAAGATAAATTTCTAGACCTTGCTCGATAGCTGAAGAATCTATGGAACATGAAGGTGACGGTGATACCAATTGTAGGTGGTGCACTTGGAACGATCCACAAAGGACTGATAAAGGAACTAGAGGGTTTAGAAATCTGTGGACAAATAGAGCCCATCCAAACTATAGCGTTACTAAAATCAGCAAGAATACTGAAAATAATCCTGGAAACTTGAGAAAACTTGCTGTCACTAAAACTTTAGGGAAATGATTAGTTGATTCTGGTGTGAATAACTTACAAAGTAGTAAATAATAATAATTTCCATTTATCTTTTATTTGTATTGAAAACCTATTACAAAGTGATGAGAAAACAGAAATCC
>OY757904.1:99260456-99300456 GCA_963585895.1 Sepioteuthis lessoniana
TTTGTCAATAAATCAGTTATTAAAATATCGGTTGCTCTTTCGACTAAAATACAGTGTTCAGGCCTTTTTCTTAACAGCAAATGCATTTTCAATTTTAATTAAGTTTGTAAAAAAAGGAGTAGGGATGGTGAGGAATCTGTGATCTTCAGTATTTTCCTTCAATTAGAGCAAGAAGAAAGCGTACCGGTGTCTATTTTAAAGAACCATCCCTAGGATAAAGAACCTGCAGCCTTGAGTTCTCATGAAGCATTCTAAACCATCGATTGGGGCGTGGACTGGGATGTTACAGAATGATAGAATCGTTGAAAAGATTTTTGTGTTCAGTGGAAACATTTACAAAAATAAATAAATAAATAGAATAAAAACAAGTAGAAAAATAGACTCAAATTAAAAGTAGGCAAAAAATGTAAATAAGAACGTATGGTTAATACGGTTCCTTAAACTCTAGACGTAAAACATGGGTAGACAGATTGACATTCCGTTAAAAATTATCATTCAATCAATTAATCAATTAAATCTATTTGACCTATGTATAAGTTCTTGAACAGTTTGAGTTAGCGTGAACCTGGAAATAATGGCAATGAAGATGTGATTCCAAACTCTCCAGAGATCTAAAACTAGTCTTCCTCCGGCGCGTGATAACCAGAACATCAGTTGTGTTTTATAGATATCAAAAATGTTAAGTTATTGCGGAAAAAGTAACAATTAATTTTTTTTTTTTCAAAATATCCTTTTGTTGCCATTGCAATGTTTGAAACTTTCCCTAATATTAAAAAAACAAAAGAACAACTTCGATTTAATTGAATAATCTAATTCGATTGATTACGGGAGCTGAATTCAAAGTAAGGATAGCCTTCTTCTTTAATGAAAGCTTTCACTAGTGAGTTTGTGTCAGTCCCGATAAATCTTGAAGCATTCGGAAGAAACTTGGTGGAAGATCAAATGAAAGAAACGAAAGACAATATAGAGAAGAAAGGCAGCGGGGGTTTCTAGTTCTATTTCCTGGTTAATTTACTACGACGGATAAATATTCCTTTTTTTTTTTTTTCCTTTTTTCTTTTCCCGCCCCATAGATGAATCAAGTGAATCATGTGACTCGAGATTTTAGACTGAGCTAGCGTTCACTGGCGCTTCGAATTTATTCCACAATTCTCAGCAAGTCATTACTAAATTAAACAGTAAAAGCGGCAATCTTCCTAAATGTAACAACATGGAATAAATAACTGCGAATTCCTGTATAGACAGGAACAGCTGCAACTTCGATGTGAACCATTGTATTGTACATAGAAACGTACAAGAAAAATAAGAACTAAAACATGTTCTAAAATTTTCTGCACCCATTATTCTATTGCCCTCCCCCCAACATACATACATACATACATACATAGACATTAGTGGGCGGGAAAGTGATACACTGAAAATTGTGCAAGATGTTTAAATTTGCCGATACAAAAAAATGGTATATTTGCAATCCGTCCTAGATAATGAGACGCACAAAATTCTTTGGGATATTTGAATACAAACGAAGCATCTAACCTCGGCCAGACGACCAGACCCAGTGAGTGTCAAGCAAAAAAAAAAAAAAAGAAAAAAAAAGAAAGAAAAGAAAGAAAGAAAGAAAAGAAAGAAAAGAGAGCCTCCCGAATAGTGGACTTAGCCGTTCCGGCTTTTCACAGGCTCAAACTGAAAGAAAGTGAAACGTTTGTTGGTTGTTTGGGTTTCATGGCATATCAAACTTTATAGGTTATTCAATGCCAAATCCGTTTTATACAAATAATAAGTACTATTTCAAACAATTCAGTTTAGCATGATACACAGTTTGATAGTCAAAACATTTCAAGCTATTCAGTTTATTCAAACAGTTCTAATTCAGCTAATTCAGTTTAGTAAAAGTATAGATTTTGTTCACATACAATTAAATATAAAAACAGTTCTATAATAAACTATTCATTTTAGCGTAAGTTCAGTTTCAATGTAAAAAACAGTTCCATTTCAAGCAATTCAGTTTAGCATAAGTACGCAGTTTAAATGTAAGTACACCGTTTTATTGTCAAAACATTTCTATTTCAAGCTATTCAGTTTTGTCCAACAGTTCTGATTCAAACATTTCAGTTAAGCATAATTATGCACTTTAGTTCTATTTAAACCATTGATAGGGCCATATCTCGTGCTACCATTCCGGGCTAGTGTAGACCTTGGAGCCAGGGCGATGAAGGGAGGCTCAGCATTTCCCAAAGTCCCAGCATCACAGGAACCTAAACATCAGATTGTTTAGTGTCATATCTAGGACACCCGTTTGGGGTCTTACTCCTCTGGAGAGGTGCAGTCGGTGTATTCTACAGCCACAGATGATTGAGCAAGAAAGTGATAAGAAAGACAAGTACATAGACCTTGCTAGAGAACTTTAAAAAAACTATGAAACATAAAAGTGACGGTGATTTCAGTTGTAAATAGATAACCCAGTACTTTCACCAAAGGATTGCCACTGGGATAGGAATATTTGGAAAGATTAGGACGAGTGGAAAACTTCCAAATTACAGCATTGTTGAGATCTTCCAGAATCCTAAGAATAATCCTAGAGACTTAAAGTGACTTGCTGTCACTCTGACTACAGTGGAAAATCATCAGCAAAAACTGATGTGAAAAACTTTCTAATGAGTAAAATTTAAAAAATGAATAACCAAATATATTAACGCTAAAATCGATAATACGTAAAAGAATAACGAGAGTAGATAATGTGGTGATAGAGACGAACCAATAATCACACAATAAGCTAATGCAGCAAGAGATATAAGACAAGCCATGACTAGGTGAGAAAGGGGATTCACTGGGAAAAGTGCCAAAAATTTAAATTTGACGGTACATCCAACTATTAGATGCACAGACCAGAATCCGTCCTGGAGAAAGAGACGTATAAAATTATCTGGGGTTTTGAGATACAAACTGATCCCCTTATTCCATCCAGATGACCAGACCCTGTCATAGTTAAAAAAAAAAAAAAAAAAAAAAAAAAAAACAACCAGTTAACCAGGGAGTGAAAATCCAATAAAAGGAAAAGATACATGTACTTTGATCTTGTTCAATAATTAAGAAAACTATGGAACATGAAGGGGACGGTGATACCAATCGTAATTGGCTCGCTTGGAACGGTCCCCAAAGACCAGGAAAGGGTCCTGAAAGAGCTGGAAAACGGAGGAAGAATCGAGACTATCCAGACTACTGCCTTGCTCACATAGGCAAGAATACTGTGAAGTGTCCTGGAGTCCTGAGGAGACTTGACGTCTCTCAGACTCCAGTGAAATATCATCAGCTATAGCTGAATTGAAAAATTTACAAAGAGTAAAATTATGTGTTCATATCTATCTAACTCTAACCACCCCCAACAACAGCTATAATAATAATAATAATAATAATAATAATAATAATAATAATAATAATAATAAGAAGAAGAAGAAGAAGAAGAAGAAGAAGAAGAAGAAACTCAAGCTTGCTAGGGAATTGAAAAACTATGGAACATGAAGGTGACAATTATACCAATAGTGATTTTTTGCTTTTGGTACAGTAACTAAAGGATTGTTAAAGGGACTAGAAGACTTGGAAGTTGGCGGACGAGTGGAAACTATCTAAACTACAGCATTATTGAGAACGGCCAGAATACTGAGAAGACTCCTGGAGACTTGAGGAGACTTGTTGTCACTCAAACTCCAGTGAAAAACTCTGATGTGTAAATAATAATTATGCAAGAAATTTAGATTTCCAGTGAAAGACCATCAGCTAACGCTAATGTGAAAAACTCTAATGAGTAAATAATGATATAAATATGTGCATGTATCATTAAAACAACAACGATGACTTCAATAACAATTACAATAACAGTAATATTTATAATAAAAACAACTAGTGTTAGTCAACAAAAAAGAGAAACTGCCGAATAGTGAACTTTGCTGTCCCAATAGACAACAGAGTAAAATTAAAGAAAGCGGAAGAAAGATAAATACCTACACTTTGATAGAGAACTAAAAAAAGACTATGGAACATGAAGGTGACAGTGATACCAATTGTAATTGTAGGGTTTAGAACAATCCTCGAAGGATAGAGAGAATGGAGACCAGCCAAAGTACAGCATTAATAAGATCGCCCAGAATACCGAAAAGAGTCCTGGGGACTTGAAAAGGAAGCAGTCACTCAAAATTCAATGAAAAACCATCAGCTAACGCAGGTATCAAAAGAGTATAAATAATAATAATAATAATAATAACAATAATAATAATAATAATAATAATAATAATAATAATAATATAATTGTGCTCGGCATAAACTGCTATGGGACTTTAACTAACACGCGGATCACCTAATGTCGGCCAGAAGACCAGACCTTGTAGTAATCAACAAAAAATAAAAAAATAAAAAATAAAAAAATAAAGAGAATTTGCAAAATTGTCGATTTTGCTGTCCCGGCTAACCTCGGAATAAAATCGTTAGAATGTGAAAAGAACGATAAGTACCTTGACCTAGGGAATTGAAGAAAAATATGAATCATGAAGGTGACAATTATATGAATTGTGATCGGTGCTTTCGGTAAAGTAACTAAAGGGTTATTAATGGGACTGGAGGACATGGAAGTTGGAGGACGAGTGGGGACCATCCAAAGTACAGCATTATTCAGAACGGGCAGAATAGTTGGTGTGTTTTTAGGTTTATTTGATGAGCGTATGTTAAGAGCTTTTTTTCTATCGTTTAAAATGAAAGATCTTGGGTATTTTAGGCTTTTAAGAGAGTGTTCATTGTACTCAAATTCCTAATCTAGGTATTGTGGGCTGCATATTCTAAATATTCTAAAGAGTAAGGGATAATAATTACATCCCTATATATATATATATATATATATATATATATAATGACCTTAGTAATTCTAAAATTCTTAATGTAAAATGAATAATTTCAGTATTTGAAATAGCTTTCAACATTTTTTTTAAAAGTTTCCGTAACTTATTTATCTTTCTATCAATCAATCTATCAATCTTTATATATATATATGCATATATATACATATACATATACATATATATGTATGTGTGTGTGTGTGTGTGTGTGTGTGTGTGTGTGTGTGTGTGTGGCTTTATATCATATGACATCACTTGTTCATAGAAATGAAACTGAAATTTAAACGCGTTCACCTAATATTGGTTCGAATGATTACCAAAAACGATTCCTACTAAAACCCATAAAAAGACACTCAGAAGATCTTTGCAGAAGGAGATAAAAGATACTTTCTTCGTTGTTGCTGTTTTTCCATGTCAAAAATCTTAATGCCTAATGCAAAGCAATTTTTCCGTAATGGAGATTGACTTCAGTAAACAAAACAAATTATAATTTCTTTGTATAGAGTATTTCGCTGTTTTTTATTCTTTTAATTTTCTGACGTCACTCTATACACGACAATGTCAACCGCCAATCAAATGTGTGCTCACTGTCTGTTCAAATACACATTCAAGTATTCGAGTCACAATTTCAGAATAAATGGATCGCTTCTACCACGTGACTTTAATGACAATGTCATCGCTGTCATCGTAGACGGTTGAAGTGAACAGCTTTTAGTGAAATAATGCACAAGAGGAATCAATACAAAGACTAAAATAAACATTTAGTCATTGCATCTTCACAATAAGTTTGCAGTGTTCTAAGAAATTTGATAAAATTATGATTAGCCATGTATTGTCAGTAAAATTGTTGATTTATTAAAATAGACTTTTCCTAAAAATATTACACATTTTGAAATAGTGGTTCCATGGTCTCATCGAGGGATATATATATATATATATATATATATATATATATATATATATATATATATATATATATGCTTGTCAAGTATTATAATTCATGATCCGTTTTATTTGGGGCGTTACTACTGTCTAACAGAAGCTACTTTTGAAAGTGAATGGTTAACAAGTGCGTCAATATGAAAATTGACTATATAAAGTTCAAATTTTATATAGATATCTAGAAAAATATGAACAGAATAATATGGTTAGATAGATTTGAATAGAATGAAATTGGTACAATCGAAAATGATCAATGCAGGCATTAGGTAAAGTTAATGTATACAAGAAATCAAGATCATTAGTCTGTCTCCCTTTCACAAACGTCCAGCCTCTCCCGCTCTCTCTCTCTCTCTCTCTCTCTCTCTCTCTCTTTCACTCTCTCTTCTTTCTTTCTCTCACTCCCTATATATATATATATATATATATATATATATATGCATTGATAACTGAAAGTCTGATGAATAAAAACACAAACATACACACACACACACACACACACACACACACACACACACACACACTATATATATATATATATATATAAGAAAATATACCTAATGGTATTAATAAAGAAAATAAGAAGTACAGTAAAAAATTGAAAGAGAAAAATTATATGGTTTAACCCCACTTTTTGAAGACTAGCTACTATAAATGTTGGTAAATATATTCTGAAATTGATAGATAAGGACTTTAAACATAATAATATATTACATAAAATATTTCCAACCGGTAATAAAAACTAAAAACCGGAAGTGGGCAAAATGGGGAGGAAACTCTTCACACCTCTTCACACCTCCCATCCTTCCTTCCTGTATCTATTCTGAATTATTTTATCCATTAGATCTGAAGAAGTCCTGTTTCTTTGGTGTTATTGATTAATATCAATACCCGTAACAGGATGGAAATAAATTTATAATCCTAATGTGACCGGTTTTGTTTTTCTTAAATATATATATATATATATATATATTTGATACATTTCTCCTGATGATGAAAAAAATAAAAATATTAAAGCGTTTTCCAAAGTATTTCTTAAATCAGCAAAACTCAGTTTGGTCTAAAAAAAAAGCTAATAATTTATTTGTCATCACAATGGAAATTGTTTTCCCACGCTGAAATTTTCAAAAGTGTTGGTGTATTTCGACTATGGAACATAGCCTATCCATTCAATAAAGAAAATTTCGAACTTTACCGTGATAATAGGTTGATATGTTTAAATAAATGTCGTTAATTTTGTACTGCAATGCAAAAATTAAAAAAAAAAGGTTTCAAAATTCATAATCTGAACTTGGACGTGGTGTCTACATCTGAGCAGTCAATTTCTTGGAGGTCACACATTCGATTTGAACTACGGCACACAGTGTGCATACAAAAGGCCAAATAACCCACTGTTATGCATTAATATTAAGTCGGATCATCCACCTACAATCACAAAACACATTTACAATTCTAAAGCTCTAGCTACAAATTCGAGAAATATTAGTATTCTCAACAAAGCTAAAACGGATAATAAAGCAGCCTGTATACACGATACTGAACTGCACACAAAACAATAAATATAATAATTATGAAAAATGCGAAAGACAAATATTACAAGGTTTAAAAGACCTGCTCCCAAAGCAAAACTATCAAAACAAACCTGAGGAAAATTATATTATATTACAAGGTTTAACAGTTTTATAAGGTTTAATAAGGTTTCAACATCATCATCATGTCACATCATCAGCACGGATATCCCTGACCCTCTCTCGCCTCCCTTCTCTAACGTCCATTGCTTCCAGCAGGTCTTCAGGGCTACATCCCTTATCGGCACAGAGTTGCTGCATGTAGGTTCTAGCAGATCGTCCTGCCTTTGCTCGTCCATGTGAAGGGTTACAGAGGAGTACATCACTTATGAGTTCGTCCTTACAACTCCAGCAGTATCCTGCATGTCAGGTTTGTCTAACTCTGATAGTTTTCGTGATGGGTGGTAAGTGGCTGTACAGCTACTGTTTTGTGGGGTGCTGCCTCCATGACATGCTCAATATTGCTCAGAGCATTCTTGTGTAGTTGCAGTCAAGCTTTTTCTCCATACGTTTTGTTAGTGCATCTATATAGCAGTATCTACACGACCGCTGCTTGGAAGAAACTGCGTTTTATTTTATCGGTCAAGTCTGACTTCCATATGACCAATGGTCTATCGATAGCTGCCCTTGCCTTTGGTAGTCGGGTGATGATGTTTGTTTCGGTTGATAAGACACAGCTTCCTAGTTAGGGTAACTTGTCTACTAGTTTAGTGTGGAGATGTCGCCAGTTTGATTTAAGCACATATATTCCGTCTTGTGTGCTTTAACATCGAGGCTTATGCCTGCAGCTGCTCGTTCCAGACTACGTAGCAGGGTTTCAGCTTGGGCAGGATCATTTGCCAGAAACACAATGTCATCGGCGTAGCCGGCATCCGTAATTGTTTGTGTGGGGTACCTTCTGCTTCTTTCCTTTGTTAGCTTGAAACCGTTTTCTTTCATTTTATCAATAGATGTTTTAAGCACGTAATCTAGACAGAAGATAAAGAGTTATGGTGCTTATGTGTCTCCTTCCAGTACACCTGCTAATTTCATTCAATTACAATATTTAACAGACCAACACCCAAAGGAAAACTGTCAAAATAAACCCGGGGAAAATATTTTTGTATAAACAAAAAATACTATGAAAATCTACAACTCTGGATAAAGTCTTTAAGAAAAATAATTTGAGAATGAATAAGTCTTGCATGAACAATATCAAAAATATTATCTTTAATATTGTTCATGCAAGACATACACACAAGCATAATTTTAAAATATTAAAGAAAAAGATTAAAAGATAGACAAACAGGTACAATTGCAAAGAATCGAGCTATATGTCCCTTCAATTGTAACTATTTAATCATTAATATAATATAAAAGGCTACCATCAGGAAATACACCGTGTCATTAAAGGTAATGGAAAAAAAGTATAATCTTGGAATCCATAATGGAATATATATTCCAAGAGAACTATTTTATCAAAAATATTTAGTAAATAAAGGACGTAGCGGTCAAACCTTACATTAAAATAGGATGTAAAAACAACCCTATCTTATTTTATTTCTTATTTTGCCGTTGCTCTTCTGTATATATATATATATATATATATATATTGACTTTAGACCCGTCGATATATCTATATGTTATTCAAGGAAGTTTTATCGGAGTCGATGGAATACTGTTTAATATTATTAATTTTATTTTTTCAAGTCTGCTTGTCATTTTTCTGGTTTCAAGATCTAGGTGTTAAAAATTATCCCATATCTTTGCTTTCGACCATATTTGTGATCATCAGTTGGGTTAGTTTAGTTTTGAGTTGATTGTATTAGGTTTTAATTTTTCATTTTTTCCAGCGTTTTATTTTGAAGTCGTAGGTCGGGACGTTTTCACCGTTTTGCTTTAAACTTACGGCGGAAAAAATGTGTACTAATATGTTATGCACATACACACACATATATATATATATATATATATATATATGTGTGTGTGTGTGTGTATGTGTATGTGTGTGTGTGAGTGTTTGTGTCAATGTATATATATATATATATATATATATATGTATACAAACACGGAATTTAGACGTGTCGAAATGAAATTCTAAACATCTTTATTTTATTTCATTGTTGAAATTTTAAAGATATTGCTCTGAATTTTTTTAGCATAGAGCACTCTATTTTACCGATTTAAAACAGTTTTTGAGATCGGTAAAACCATAGTTGAAAATAAGTTCTGACTGTGTCTAGTAAAAACAACATGTACTTTGAAACATGCTGAGAACATTTTTAACAAAAGAAACGACTTAATATGTAAGTGTTGACATACCCAAAAATTTCACTTATGTCAGTAACCATTACACCCAGTAAAATTCCATAATCAATTCTCCTCTCTTTTGACTCGTAGAAAAAGAATAATTTAAATATTTTTTCTTGTTGGAATGTTAGATGTCCGAATTCGAAACCAAATTATTATTTCGTGGAAATGCCTCGCGTAATAACAACATATAAAGGGACAAAACCTCATATTATATAGACTAATAACTTTTATTACGTGAATGTTTGAATATTGTGGTGAATACATAAAACTTAAGAAACGGCCTTATTGAGTCCTAATTTTAAATTTATAGGTTTATATCTTTTGGCTTACATAATATTGAGCATCTTATTCTAAAAAATATTTTCTTAATTTCTGTTCTTATATCTTTATGTGATATATATATATATATATATATATTGAGAGAGAGAGAGAGAGAGAGAGAGAGAGAGAGAGAGAGAGAGAGAGAGTGAGCTTACGTGTGTCGTTACAAATTCAATAAAACTAAGATTCCTGAAATTCTATTGTTTTATTTATTCAATAATTTAAATATCGTGAATTTTGTTCTGTATCCTTGAGCATAGAGCACTATATTTAACCGATTTAAAACGGCTTTAGAAATACATTATATATATATATATATATATAAACTAGTGACGCTTCAACATGAATCCTAAAGAAAGGTATGGACGTATGACTATGTGTGAAAGTAGTGTTTTGCTGAGAGAACTTGATCAAACGGTATATATATATATATATATAAGGACTTCAAATATAAAAAAATGTTAGCATGAATGAGTGTTCCATTCTCTTGTAGCCAAGTAAGTATAAAAACAAGGAATAGTATAAATATGGACACTATAATTCTGTTACTTAAATTTCATGTTTCACACAATCTCCAGAATGCCCAGTTGGCTGGGTCTATAGAATACACCGACTGTATCTCTGCAGTCTCCTGGATAGGGCTCTAAATCTGATGATGAGGCCCTACTAATGCTGGTACTTTGGGGAATGGGGCGTACCCCTTTATTACCATCGCTCCCAGATCCACTCTGCTCTGATAGGGTCCTATCTATGTGTCAAATAGAACTAAACTGGTCACCGAACTGAATTGTTTGAAAAATAACTATTTTGACATTTAACTGTGTGTAAGCAAAAACTATTCTTATACAAAACTGAATTGTTTGAATTAGAAATATTTAACTAAACAGAATTCTTTGCAATAGAAATGTTTGACAATTAAATAGAGTACATATGCTAAACTGAATTGTTTAAAATAGAACTGTTTATTTGGAAAACAAAAAGGATCAGGCATTAAATGCCTGCAGAGGTTGCTATGCCATAAAACCCAAACAAACAAACAATCAAACAATTTCCAAATGATAGTGTCATAAAAATGATTCATGATGCATCTATATAAGGAGAACTTCAGTCCCATGATAAGTTTTAAATTTTCTTTCTTTCCCACAAAATTTCAATCCATAAATCTGTTTGATTTATTCATCATATAGCATTTCACTCGTAGACATCTGTTTATTGTTACTATGGAAATACTAACCGCCCCAGTTTTATATAAAATTCCAGCAATTTAATTCTTCTATTGAGAATGTAGTCTACATTTCATTATTACTTTGACATTTTGCTCTCTATTCTTCTACATCAAAGTGGCACCATCACATTTCTAAGAATCTTGTTTTTAATTTGATTTTCTCAGTATATACAAACCATTTTAACTCAGTATAATCTTTGAAGCAATATTCCGTCATGTGAGATTGATATCAAATTTGTTTTGTTCTGTTTGCTTTTGCATGTTCGTATCTATGACAAGTGGCCTTATTGAATTCCAGTTCTGGCTGAATGCTTATTTTTGTAATTTTTGGTAGGGGATTGTATCCTTTCAGGGTTTTACTGTCGATATTGCTTGTCATTCTTGAAAGATTAAAGGTATATCCCTTCTTTTAATTCATCTAATATCTTATGATGAGCCTGATGTTAGCTACTGTAATGACCTTATATCTATAATCTTGCCAATCCAATACACACAGAAGTCGTTTCCGACTATATTTCAATGCTTTAGAATATTTCTTATAAATTGCTATGATTATATTAGACGGCAACATTTTAAAGAAAATCTTCATATATTTTTTTCAATAAAATTCATTGGTCATAATGATCAATTGATAAATTGATTGATTTTAACAGCATGTAAACAAATATACGGTTATTTTATGTCGAGAAGTTAGGGAATCGTGGTGATCATAATTCATATTAATCTTTTTGGCGGAGTTTGTTTTAAGATTTTTTTTTTTTGCTTACGGTCCTATCAAATACGAAAAACTTTTATACAGATATATTTGACCCATAGATGAGACCCAAACTGATACAACTAATCATAGTCATAGTTGACCAGTTAGTAATGACCATAAAGGATTTCTCCTCACTCATCAAATATCCAGCATTTTGACCTGACCATCAAATGTAGCTTAGTGTCGTACACAGGACATACTCTTTTCAATACAAGGGAAGGGTATTAATTCTCGGCAGGGAATACACGTATTCTAAGCCCCATAAAAAGAAATTGTATTTGTCATAAGTAGGAAAAACATATTAGTATTCAAAAAATAGCATTCTGTTTTAGAAGGCTTTTTTCGAACAGAACACTATGAAAGATTTTAGAACGCTAGGAGTTTTCTCATTTCTTCGCTGGTTTTCCTCTTTTGAAAAAAAGTTTGGATGAGATATAATAACATCGCATACTAACATCACATTGAAAATGGTTTAACATAAAAATTGAAATGTTATACAATGGCATACCATCATGTAATAGTAAATAAATCCTCTGACTACTTTGGTATATATATATATATATATATATATATATATATATATATATATATATATGTGTGTGTGTGTGTGTGTGTGTGTGTGTGTGTGTGTGTGTGTGTAAAAGAAATCCAAATATGAAAATTATTTGCATGAAAGAGTGCCCCACTCTGTTATATTAGTTTTAAAAACTATGAATATTTTTCTTTTTTCATATTTTAAGGTTTACATACTGTTGGATTCAATTACATTTCTCTCAATCTCTCTCTCTCTCTCTCTCTCTCTCTCTCTCTCTCTCTCTCTCTCTTTCTACACTCATACAAGTATATATATATATATATATATATATGCATGTGGGGTGTTATCCCAAAGTATTACTGGTGAATCTTTCAAATATCAGTAAAATTATGACGTATGCGCGTCTAGACTGCTGACTTTGTACGCCTTTATTATATGTTGATAAGTAATACTAATTCTTGATACTTTATCATAATAAGTCTCGATATTTTTTATTTTAGGCATTTTGTCTGAACAAAGGATTGTACAAGTGCATTACTTCAGAAAATTTCCATATTTTCATTGACTTAATTATTTGTGAAATTTTTTGTTTCCTAAAAAGAATGTTTCCTAAAAGAATGTGGATAAAATTAGTGGCTGTGAAAAAAATTGAAAGAAATACGGCTTCACACGATATCAGAAGAGTTGTAATGGTGCCTCGATCACTGAAAAACTCATAGGAATAAATGTGCTCAATGGGACTAAAGTGTGCCGAATTTTTTTTTAGGATTTTTTTCACTTCATTCACTGATCATTGCATTCTTGGTAAATTCATCGTCATTCACTGTACTTTTCACTGTACTTTTGAAATACGCCTCTTATATATATGAAGTTGGTGTTTTATATAAGAATAGATATTTCCAAGAGGCGTAACTTCCTAAAACAATATACAAATCAACAAAGAATTGGGATAAAAATACTTCTACTATTTTTTTTAATACTCGAATCTTGAAGTTTTGTCAATCTTTATTTATATTATTCAATATGTTATGTTCTTGTCACTAATTTTCTTCGTCCTAACGTCTCATTACAGTTGAGAATGAAAAAAAGTGAGAGAAGATACCAAAATATAGAATGAACATTCAAACTGACTGCGATAATTGATTTAAAAAAGCATCGACAAGAATAACCACGTCCTCGTTAGAACATAGACGATACTTTGAACTATTTGTGCTACAAATTGACATGGCAACAAAAGAACACACTTGAGAGGATCATATTAGAAACTATGTCGTTTTTCAGAAACGCAAAAAAGTTTCTCCTCCTCCTCCCCCTTCTTCTCCTGCCCCTTCTCCTCCTCCGAAAAAAATAAATCTTTATTTAACTGTGATCTTACAGAAAACGAATGTGAATATATTAGCAGTCTTTTGCTTTGACTGATTTTACGGTGTACAAACGCTTTTTGGCGTATTTGCTACCAAAGATATTTTGTACGTAAAGGTATACCTATGAGAAAGGCAGGAACACAAATCTTTTCCGCCAGCTATGGGAAAATAGTAAGACATACTGGAGGACTTTGTCTTAATGGGGCAAACAGTCTAAGAGAAGGAAAATATGAATTCAAACCATCTTTAAAATTGACAATGTTGAGGTGTTGGTTGCCACTGGTTGAGTTGTTGGTTGAATAGATAATAATAATGGTCGTTGATTAGCAATAATGAAAGCTATTAACTAAGCCGAAGCTGAGCAAATGAACCACTCTAGTGATTTTTTAGAGTGAAGATTCTTATCGAATCGAGCACATTTGGGTGGGGGGTCTGAGAACAGAAAAAAACTATGCATCCCTGTGACACCGATTCTTAAAATAAATCTGCTCAGGTTTTTATAGGTCAGAGAAAAATCACCCTTATTTCAAAGCAGCTTTACTCCGTTTTAAAAACTAACTATGCGTCGTGTCGTGGAGGTGTTTTTGTAAATACACAGCTATCTGCCAACTGAGAAGTTTCTTTGAGATTTAGGGTCGATGATTTTGTGAAAATAGATGCTTTCAGAATGACTTGAAAGTTTTGCTTAGTTTTGCTAACAGGCCGAACATTCCTTTTGATATCAACTAGTTCCTTGACACCCCACGTGTCACCTTCAGTGGTCTAAAGGAACCGATGGTTTTATGATGACTTGATTGTTAGCACTTTTGTATTCTGAAGTAAAAAAACAAAAATAAAATAACTCCGCCAGCAAATTTTTCAGATTACTTGGTAATCCAACTTCCATGCAGTTTCTATTTGGAATTAATTGAATAATTAATCGATTTATTATTTATAAGTAATATCAACTTGCCTAGGCAATTTAATTTCGAGAAATGAGGAAATTGCGGTCATTTTATATTCAGAAATGCATTACACATTTTTTTTGTGTGCAGTTGATTCTTAATAGTTTTTTTTCCCTGCAGTCATGATATCGAATATTTTTTTCTTGTACAAATAATTTGCAGTTGTATGGTTTCAAGTATTCGTATCTAATAATTATACTGGTCCCATCGATTACTTCTTTTTAATAAAAACCATTTGCTTGCATACAGTTATATTGTTTCAAATACACAATGATAAATATTTGTAAACAATTAGATCTCCAAGTTAAAATTCTTAATGCAATTGATTTACACACAGTTATATAATGGTCAAGTATTCTTCTCGTAAGCTAATGTTTTTTTACTAGTATTTTTGTACCATAGATGGATCCTAGCAAGTATTATAGTTTCATATCCAGTATATCCCTTTTTGTGGGGAATCAGACTGCATATACTAATCAGAACCGACAAAATATGTCGCATCGTTATATGAATTAGTGCGTCAGTCTACTGTGTCGTGAATATCATTCTTTTCTGTTTCCGAAGCAGTTTTTTTTCTGATATAATTAAGAATATATAGGTTTGGTTTTGTTGGGTTTGATTTCTTTCTTTAATGAAATATCAACCTTCATTGGTTATTTCATACGAAAACCATCCATGCCGAAGAATATTTTCTTACATTTTTTCCTTTCCTCCATTTTCAATTCTTTTTCAGTCTTTTTTATTTTGCTCTTCTGTTGTTGTTTTCATCATGGATAACCCTCTTATTCATACATTTATTAGCAGCTTTTAAGTGGGTGCCCTGATTTTCTCTCTTATTTTAAGATCTATTACACATTTAATTAACTCGACGAAATGGCTATCAACAAACACAATAATTCTTAGGTCTTTTAATTCTAAAGCTATCGTTATGGAAGAAGAGTTGTTGTACTATTTAACCGGTAGCATGTTTGATGAAGGGGTTCTTTCCTTTTTGAAGAGTAATAATCTAGAAGTGAACGTAATTCCGATACTGAAGTTAGAATTTGTTTACTTCAATTCTGTAGTCGAGCATTTAAGCCACTACGTCAATAAGAAATACTGACCGGCGTAGATGTTCAGTCAGCAAGGAAAATATTATTCAAATCTCGAATGACTCTACAGTTTATGACACGCCATTCATTGCCAATAATTTATTGATAAGCAGGTGTGACATTTTCGCTTTCTAGTCGTATATTGTCAAGATCGAATTGTCCAATGGTCTAACACGATCGTAACGTCAAGTAAAGCAGTACCTAGTTCGTCAGCCTTATAATTACAAGTACATGATTCCTCCCTACAAAAAAAAAAAACAAACAAAAAACATAACGGAATTTAGAGTGTCAACTCACTGAAACCTGCCCGACAAGACTTTAAAGAACTTACAAAATATCCGAATCTTAAAGATCATTAGCATCATTTCCATCATCTAGGAATGCTGCCTCTTGGATTTACCTTCTCTCTCTCTCTCTCTCTCTCTCTCTCTCTCTCTCTCTCACCACCCGTCCCTATCCGCTATAGCTGTTGGGAAGTCCTGCAGACGTTATGCAGTATTCGAACAAAACTGATGCGTTACATTTTGCTGATCAACCAACAATAGTGAATTCATGTGGAGTTCTTCAGAGAAAATTGCACATAAGTTCGTTCTTACTTCTCTATTTGGGGCAAGCACGTGTTAACCACATTTTAGGATTGTTTACGAGAAGGACTTTAAAAAAATGAAGAATATTCTTGTTAAATATTGAACATCAATTTGAAGATATCTATGAGAAATTCCAAGCTAAGACATGGTGTTTTATGCCTGACAATGATATTAAAACGGAAATTAGGCCAAGCTATTGCCATGTGAGTAATACTGTATGGTTGCACCACTTCGACTTAAACGAAACGCTTTGAGAAAAAGACAGATATGAACTTCACAAGGATGCCGAAAGCTGTTTTGAAGAAATCCTGGAAGCAAGATCCAACAAAACTTTACTTACACCTACTCACAAGGAAATATCAGTGTTGACTGACCAGCAAAAAACTTACATTCCTCAGCAATATTCGGAAACTGGATGCTGCCTTGAAGAATTACCAAGAGTGAAGCCAGTACGCCAAAGGGTACTCCGCAGCGCTATATTCGGCACTGCAAGTTATATCTATAGTCTAAACTAATTTTTTTACGCCATTACAGAGAAATATCCTCAGGAATTTGTGTTTGTTTCTAATTTTGTTTCTGCTAATGTGAGCTCATTTTCACCGTAAGCTTGTAGCATTTTTGCTTAAACATATCCGTACGTTTCATCTACAACAAACATTTAAGACATCAGATAAACTATGTAATTTTTTTTTATTTTAGTCATAACGAACTATTAAAAAGATGAATAGGTTAAATTCGGCTGCTATAATTCTAAAATATCAATGCAAATCATACGCAAGGGTTTTTTTTCCAGAATTTCTTAGTTAAAAATTAGGAATGCGTGTTATACACAAATAATACAATTAATTACGGTTGTCACGAAAATTGTTGCGTATTTTTCAAGACCATTATTCTAGAATAACAATTACCATTTGTAAAATTTCTAAAAAGAGAAGTACTATAGAATAACGAGCTGATATATAAGTTTTGATGACTTTGTTACTCTGAGTAGAGAGTCTCTTCGGCTAGTATATACCATAAAAGGAAATGAATAGTTCGGGAAACTCGTTTACAAGCACACAAATATTATCGATTTCTTCAGTAAAGCAAGATCAATGTGCATAAAACGCAGAAGCTTTTCAGTTGAGCCAGTGTTTCTGATAGTTAAACATTATGTCTTCTTCGCTTCGCCTTCATAAAATTTCTCTATTACTTCATTCGGCCAAAGTATGGAATGACAGCAAAGTTTATTCACTTAACCAGTTATGTCAAGGCTTTTTAGTTGCTCTGTCAAAATCAATCAACGCTTATGTTTATGTGAGTCGAAATTTGTTTTGTTCATTCTCGCACACATTCCCAAGTAACTTTCGTCTCCTGTATTTTACTAAAATTCACATATGTTTATGTAACCGTAACAGAGCCAAAACGGTACGTCATAGGGAATTTTTTTATTAGAGCAATGCACTTGGAGAGAGTTCCCTATGGACATCATAGCAAGCGAGTTCGAATACGAGTTGCGATATTAACTCTACTTATAGATTATGAAACGCCATATTCTTTTCCAACTATGGGTTAAAATGTTCCTTTATATTTCTTCTACAAATTTTCTTGGCATTTAATAACCCATAAATGTTAATATGCCATTAAACAAAAAATACAAAAAAAAAAACAAACAAAAACGAATAGCAAAGTTTAAATTGTTCTAACTTAGAGTATAAAACAATTTAGGAATCCAATTTTACCAACTAAATTGTCGATACAGTGGAGATTTTTATTAAATACCAATTATAATATTCCTCTTGTTCTTCGAAGAAAATGGAGTCAGAAACCAGAATTCAAATCCTGGACGAATCTGTTTACATTTCACTGCCTTTGGGAAAGCTGCGAATCCATCTGCACCCCAAATTCATAATGGGAAAATAGTTGGGCAGATCTGTACTGTAGTACTGGTTAGGAAACCAATCTCAAAGAAAGAAAAAACACAATTCAAACCAGCTGTTCTTTGTTTAAGAAATTAACTTGGGTTGCATTCTGCTTGGAGCGGAGGGATTGGATAAATACATACTTCAATCGTTTGTCAAGAAGGGCAGAAATATCATCAAGATTCAGTGTGACAATTAGAACCCGGCTTCTTCACGCCTCGTCTATCCAAATTCTTAAGTAAAATTATAAAAGAGTACGATAACAATACTAGGAAAAGTTTGGCTTTAATAGAGCTTAGTCAAGAGAAAGTGAGAATAAGGTTGCTTATTTGTTTTTTTATAGCATATCATTAAGTTCCGCAGACAGAAGGGAGTTCCCTGACTGCCGTCGCAATTCATTCCTATCATCCATAGAACCAGGCATAGATTGAAAAGGGAACCTTCGGGCCACCCTCGACTAGGGCCACCAACTTTATTTACAAAACACAATATACGTATGGACAGGGGGATGTTTTTTGAATTAGTAGTTGCTAAATTTCTTCCAAATTTCATCAGTTCAACATTTACCACTTCGTAATGACTATAATAAGAATTTATATACTTTACCTGATGTCTTTTAAAACACAAAATAATTGTTTGCTTTGTGTTTTTAGTTTCTTTGTTTAATCGCATGTCAGCCGTTTTAGGTTATTTAATGCCGATGCCATCCTTGTAGAAGAACAGTAGCGGTACTATTTAACACAGAGATGACGTTCTTATTTTTGGTTACCGAATTTCAGTGCTGTAAAATTTGATGATAAATAATGACGAATGATACTTAGTTGTGTATCTTTGTTTAATGGCATATCAACCTTTGTGAATGATTTAATGCCAAAGCCATCCCTGTTGAAAAAAAGCAGTGGTGCTATTTAAACCATAGCTTGTGTGAAAGGAGGCTCATATTTTCCTTTGGGTTTTAGTCCGAAAGAGAATATAACATCCTGAGTGAAGTTCAAACTTGCTCACAAAGATGTTGCAGTTCGGCAGCTAAGCCACTACATTACAGGAACTACCCATGATCAATCGATTGAATGAGTGATTGGCTTTAACGGCAATTCAACACATCTAGAGTTATTTTATACTAAGTGGTGAGGAAATATGGTTCATTGAAAATTCATATTTTCATTTGTTGTGTTGTTATTTCTTAAGAGGAGCCTACTCAGGACTTAAGTAAATAACGTCTAGCAGGTTTTATTTGCAATCTTTGGCCTATTTGCCAAACTAAGTAAAGCTTAGTAACTTTGAAGTATGCTGCAAGCACCGATTCCCGCAAGATCACCGTAGTTAAGACCCCATGAACCTGCTCAGGACTTAAATGTGTGCGCACGTAATCAACCCCTACATGCAGCGACATAACGGTGATTATTGAACTAATTAAAGCTGGTTTAAATGCAGTTTTCCTTCTCTTAGACTGGTTGCCGTCCAAAGTGAATGAGCCGAGTCTGGTCTACTTTCTCCCGGGCATTAAAGAGAACTGAAACGTTAACCGGATTTGAACCCGGGCTTTCAATTCTAATTTCTGAGACCATAACTTTTTCGCCATACGTACCCCTAATGCAAAGCTTGCGTCTTAATAATGGCAAGTACAGTATATACATTTTATATCAAGGAAAGATTGTCAGATAAGAAAATTTCGTAGGAGATCCTGTGGTTGTTAGGATACATAAACCTGTAAATACCTATCTTTAGTTCGTAACTAATGTTCAAATGATAAGAAATTACAAATGTTGTATAAGCTTCAATTTCATCGTGGAATTTTATGTAAAACTATTATGACACTTCAAGATTCTCTCTGTAGCGAGCATTAGCATTCTGACCAGATAACTGAGAAGGTTGAACCGGTACACACTAAAATGAAATTAGACAGATTATCCTCTTCAAACAAGTATTTCAATTATCACCTTTCAAGATTTATCTTTAAGCTCAGAATGCTTTGAAGGGGCATTGATTTTCGTTTTTTTTTTTTTTTGCCTTTATTGTCTTATATCTAACCAGAAGATTTTTGTTTCTGCTCTTAGGGCAACTAAAGAAAATTTAGAATGTATTTACCCAATCTCTTCGGCACGTGTAGAATGTAAAACAAGGTTAATTTTTTAGAGTAGTAAAGCTAGTTTGAATTCATGGTTTTTTTTCGCCTATACTTGTCACCTTATCAAGTTTAAAGGACCTTGGTTGTCCAACTATTTTCCCCATCGTTCGGGAGAGAAGAGGTAGATTGATGCCTTTTCCAATTAGAGCGAAGCAAAAGGCAAATATTGTCGTCAGAAATTGAACTCGGTGCTTCGACTCCATTTACTATGATTATAACCGGTGCACTAAGTACGACTTAAACTCAGCTTAGTAAGTGACTATGTACTGATTAAAATGTGTTAAAAACGCTTTTTGTTCCGTGATGTCGAACATATTGTTTTATTAGCCATTATTCTTGAGCATGGTTTTTACTGCATGCCATGCTTTTGTGGTTCTGTTGTCAAATGGACATAACTTAATAGATATTTTAAGCATTACATCGTAGTGTAATACTTAATTTTATTTTTTTTTACTTAGAAGTGAATTTTGATAAAATCTGTGAGTTTGATCTCGTTTATTTTAAAACAACAAAAAAATAAAACATTATTTTTTTCTGTCCTCTTCCACTAGATTTGTCATCCTATTAGCAGTGCAACAGTTATGTACTAGTTCCTTGTTTCTGTAATGGTTCAATATTGAAAGAGTGAAATACAAAGCCGATAAGAGTAGTCGTGTGTGTAACATTAGAAAACACCAAAAAGTAGATATACCTTGGCGTCTGGTAACGAAATCTTTCTGAAGTAAATTTGATTTTGTTCACCAGACAAATCTACAGGTACGTTGGCATAGAAAAGATCATAGTAAAATGCCTCAATTTCCCGAGAATTCTGATGCAAGCAGACGCAGCGGTTCAATATTTTGATAGATTCTGATGATTGACATTAGTTAATTTTTCCAGCATGTCAAACCAGTCTAACGTTATTTCTATCTAATACAAATAATTTGCACACAATCGTATGGTTTCAAGTATTCCTATCTAATACAAATAATTTGCACACAGTTGTATGGTTTCAATTATTCCTATCTAATACTGATAATTTTATTTTTTCAAATAATTACTTCTATTTAATAATAATTATTTGTTTGCACACAGTTATGTTACTTCAAGTAACTAATGATAATCCAATTACAGGCGAAATAAACTATACTTAATTCAAATTTATGGTTAAATTTACTGTTGGATTTTATTAAGTATTCAAATCAACTACGAATGATTTTTTAAAGGAACTATTTAACGTTAGACTTTGCCGTAAATTAACAAAAATAAGTCAGGTATTTAGATAATGAAGAGTATGTTTATTTACTGATGAGTTCATTTAAACCAAGATAGACAGGTGGCATTTCAACGACACAGGTACTACCACTCTGGGTTTGAGTGGAACTGGGGGTAATTACAAAGGTTTGCAATATATATATATATATATATATATATATATATATATATATATATATATATGTGTACAGAGAGAGAGAGAGGGGGGAGGCAGAAAGGCATACTTAGCGTCACAGGAAATTGAATCGGGAACGTGATTTCAAATTCCACATACCCCAGATTTGGTGCTTCACCATTAGAAAGAGTTCAATGTCAGATTCAGGACACACCCTTTCTTTTTTGGAGCGGACTTAAGCTTCTGCAGGGGGTATAGTAGGACTATTCAAAGTCCTGCCGTCAGAGCAAAATAGATTCTTTATACGATATGCTACTTAATTTGTGTTTATATGGTAATGTTTAGCTCTCATTTTTTACAGCTCTTGTTTGATTCACTCAATACGCAGTGAAGGTTTACACAATATATATATATATATATATATATATATATATATATATATATATATTTATACAGAGTGAGAGAGAGAGAGAGAGAGAGAGAGAGAGGCACAATTGGCGTTAAAGGAAATGGAATCGGGTACGTGATTTCAAATACTACACGAAGGTGTTTGTGTGGATTGGATTGGTTTGGTTGGGTTTTATAGCATATGAACGACTGAAAGTTATCTAATGGAAAATTCCGATTATACATGTATATTGAATACATGATATGTAATCACATTTTGTTGATAACATTTTTAAACAAGCCTCAGCGCTATTTTTTGGGAACACAGTTAAATGGTTTCAAATATTTCTATCCACCACGAATAAATCTATTTAGTACAGACAGTGTAGGGGTTACAAATATTGTTATTTAACACTGATAATTATATTCAACATTATTCATTCATTTGAACATACTTAAATGGTTCCAAGTATTACCATGTATTGCTAAAAATTCATACCATTTGTTTGCATATAGTTTAAATATCAAACAGTTCTATTTGACCCATAGATAGGATCATATCAGATGCGACCACTCCGGGTCAGAGTGGACTTGGAAGCAATGTCAATGAAGGGTTACTCGAAATTTCCGAAATCTCCAGAACTGGAACCTCAGCATAAAAACGATTTAATGTCATCAACAGGACACTCATTAGAAAAGGGTCTTACACTTCTGTAAAGATGCAGTCAATATATTTACAACCCTAGCCGGCTGGTATTGTCTGTTTACATTTCCCTTCGCGCTCATGCCATTGGGAAATGCCTGAACCTATCTGGTCTCCCTCTCTGCAGCTTTGGGTAAATTGTAGGATAGACTTCTTTAGCATTGTTAAGGAAAACAGTCCAAGAGAAAGAGAAGTCCGAATTTAAAACTTTTTAAAGCTTTTCTCCGCTTAAAGATTAATAAAGAGTCACATACAGTCCATGGCAAATAGATGTACCACACACTCCCCTTCACACATATATATATAATATTTTGCAATTGTCTAGTAGACCGAGTTTCAATCCCAAGTTGAGACATACCATAGTCTCAAAAAATGCTACTTGACGTGTTCTTGCTTAACACTCAGCATTATAAGGTACGAATCAAGGATAAATGGAGCAATCCTGGGAATGAATTATCCCTCTCCCCTACTCTTCAGTGTACCATCAATTGAAAAGGGAGCCTTTAGGTCGCCCTCGATTACAGTCGGCCAACTTGCTACTTTTGGAAATAAGAGAAATATAAAATTCTAAAACTATTTTAACTACATATACATAATCATAGTACAACTATATATATATATATATATATATATATATATATATATATGCATACGGAAACCTTTATGTTAACTGTCTGAGACCCTGCCACTGATTCATGTCGTTTTCTTTTATTGTAAACTGTAAACGATAATATATAAATGCGCAAAAAATTATTGAGTCATTGAATAAAAGAGGGGCACTCTTAAGGTAATTGATATCCGAACATTATATTGGAGTTAATGGTTTAAACTGAAATGCGAAAATATGCCTGTAGGAGTTGCGCTCAGAAATCTTTGAGTATCGATTAAAAAATATCAGAATTTGAATCAATCTGTGTTGGCCAAAGGTATGGGATGCGTTAAGTATTTTCGGCAGTTTTCATTTCAAGTCATCAATAGCCACCAAAACTTTTAGTCTAAAGCCCGACCTGCCTGATGCTATCTACAGCCATTATTCATGAACAGCCGATGGCTAAAAACTGTCCATTGATAGCGACCTACTCGTTTCTCTTCTTTGTCGATATAATATTTTTCTCTGCTTCTCATCGATCAAGAGGAAAATTTGATGCTTTTTCAAAACATACAATGTATACATTTATAGAAATATATAAGAAGACCCAAACACATAGATGAAAAAGAGTTATGAAGTAATTCCCTGGTATAGATCGATGATAGGAAACTTAGTATCGCAGACCAGTAAGTTCAATCCCCATTGGATATAGTGCCCGTGGTGTAATGGTTATCGTCGCGGAAAATGTACACGGTGACACGAGTTCAAATCCTGGACGAGATTGGTTGCATTTCACATAGCACTAATACCCTTGGGAAAGGTATGAATCCAATTATTCTCCCTCCAGCTAGGGGTAAATAGTAGGACAGACTAGGTTCTTCAGCCTTGGTGAGGCAACTGGTCTAGGAGAAGGAAAACTCTGAATTCAAACCTGTTAAACTCAGCCTAAAAAAAAAAAATTGACCTTGTGTCATATCCTGCTCGAGCGGAGGGGTTGGATAAATATGATGGATATAGTTCATTATTTGCGTATATCTATGGTAAATCGCTAAGAAAATAACTCTTTACTTGATCATTTGATAGTTGACTTAGTTCGGTCCTCTTGGTGCATAAAACTTGTTATCTTGTCTAAAATTATACTAAACTGAGTTAATAGCGTCTGATTTGTGTTTGACATAGTCGAGTATATTTCACTGGCATTTGATTTTTTGTTTGAATCGAGTTGAAAAAAAAAATTGAATAAAGATTTTGAAGAGCAGCATACCTTTCTATCCGTATTTCTCCTGAGCTGGGTTGATATCAAATGTATATCAGAATCAAATGGGCCCCGTCAAGAAAAAATAGATCATTTTTTAATAATAATAGTAGTTTCTCAGACAATTTATCAGATTTGAAAAAAAAATGGTTTAGGATAGGTGGTTCGAAGAAAAATGTAAACAAATTATCGAAAGGAACCCTGACTTTCCGAAAGGTACGTATACTTATCTTTCCTTAGTTTTTATTTTATCATTCAGTTAGTTCTGTAGTGAGAGATAACTATTAGAACACAAGTCTCAACGAAATGAAAAAAATGAGATATAAAAATACCTGGAAAGATAACCATGTATATGCATGCCAGAAACTTTGAGATCGTTTGAGCATTATATCTATTTTCTAAATAGTTTGGTTCGGTTTAGTTTGGTTTCATGGTATATCAACCATTGTAGGTTATTTAAGCCAAATCTTTATACATATATATATATATATGCAAATTTCATTAAACATAATAGACATTTTATGTCTACATATTTTCTTCTGGATTCGTTTGTATTCCCATATTACTTTTATCGTATTCCCGGGGAATTGATTTATGTATTGTCCATAGTTGTATGTATCTCTAGTTCTTTCTGCCCGACTTTGGGCCATCATCAGGGGAGGATCTATTACAAAAGTGATGTAACTTTCGTTTTAGCATATTACTACTGTGTAAGGGCGTCTTTGCCGTTGAAGATTATGGCGTTTGCTTTTAAATGTAATTCTATAATTAGTGCCAGTAGCTAAAGACATTTAAGTACATTAGCTCTGGTTTGAAAATTAATTCTATTAAGTGTTGGTTGCAGGTTTCTAATATGTAGTGTTTCGAGAATCTGAAGTTTTTGTTTATTATTTTGATGTTCTAATATTGTTGTGTTGTCGGTGAGAATTTTTCGTTGTTGTGTTGTTGTGCATGAATGTTTTTTTAAATGCTAAGCTATTGAACTTGTGTCAGAAAGGTGCATTGTAAGTCTCCTCGACAGGGTAGTTGAGGTTAAACCAACATATATATTATTATTATCATTTAAATATTACGTTTACATTTAGCTACTACCTTTCTAGAAAGTGTCCTCCATATTCAACAGATCTCTAGAACAGGAGCCTCACCTTCAGATATAGTTCAATGTTAAACGCAGGACAAACCTTTTTTTTTACGAGGGTCGATTTTACTCCTCTGATGGAATACAGTCAGCATATATTATGCTTTGCTGACAGGTGGTGTCACGCTTGATTGGAAAAGGGTAAGCTCAGCTTGTGTCCGGAAGTTAGAAAGATAAAAAGATAGTTTGAGAATTAGGAAGACTTTGTTTTACTCTAATCTATGTACGCTGAAGGTATTTTCTGTATCACAACGAAATTTTATGTACATATTTAATGAACCTACAAAAAACCTGCAACCTTTAAAAAATATGAAAATGTTTGTTGGTGGAGTAGTGCAACTGTTATCTTTGCAAAAAACAAAATGGCAAGCTTGAGATCTACTAGTGTTTCTTTGCAATAAAACAGTTATTCTAAAAAAGATTACTTGACATGAGGTAATGCTAATTGTATATTGCTTATAACAGTATAATCTGTGAGTGAACTCAAGAAATTATCATTTTCCCATAACTGTGTAAACTGAAACAAATCGAAATAATAGTTAAAAGCTGTTATATTCATCCTCAGTTTTACCAGAGGATTGTAAATTAGATATATCTCGAAGCACATGGTGTACACAGACTGTTGGAAATTAAATCAGACAGAATGAAAATGCTAAAAAATTTGGAAAATTAGGTTTATATGTTTCGCTAAAGGTTCAATGTAATCATAAGGCAAATTATTCTATTTCAAAAAACAAGTCTACATTAAAGTGTTCGAAGTGTAATAACATGAATGCGTTCACCGGATTTGTGAACATGTTGAGACTTATTGAATTGATATCATAAAGGCAGTCTTATTAGGGTGTAATTTTTACACTCACCCGATATATATATATATATATATATATATATATATATATATATATATATATATATATATCAAGTAGCTCAATGAACGAATTTGTTTGTAAAATATACTTGCAGAGCAATATATATATATATATATATATATATATATATATATATATATATTTAGAAAAAGTATAAAGTTTCCATAATAAATTTATTTCGCATAGTAAAGCCCGTCAGATTTGAATTCCGTTCTGACGAGCCTTAATAAGCTATATATATTTGTTATGGAAATGGTATACTATTAGTAGATTTCTTGATTTTAAAACTATATATATATATGTGTGTGTGCGTGTGTGTGTGTGTGTGTGTGTGTGTGTGAGCTTATGCATATAAGTATGTTCATATGTGTTCGCACACTCATTGTTTGTTATAGTTTTGGGAAGTTCTCAATGTATGATTGGAAATTCTCTTAGATTCTCCAACTTGCAAGTACATTGCTTGGAATTACATTCGTATGATTGTAAATTCTATGAAGCGCCATATCTAAGCGTTCACAGGCAAATATCTCTAAATACAACAAAAAGTCTTCACTTTTTTTGCAATCATATGCACTCATTTTCTTCTTAAGGGATTCATTTTTCTCTCCTAATTATGATCTTGTTTGTAATAATTATTTTTCTGAGTGGAACACCAACAGAAAGACGTGTTTTTAAACGTTGACCGATGTCTGTCACGTATAGTTCAAATGCTGCCAAACAAATTAGTTTCAATATTTGTCCCGAGACAAGAAAGCTAATTCATTTGAGTGACTGACTGCAAAAGCAGTATATTAATAAAGTACCAATCTTCAACGTCTATTACAGTATCCAAATGATGTTGAAGTGTACAATGATGCAACGATAACAATTTTTCAGCTACCTAATAATCATCTCTCTCGCCCTCTCTCTCTCTCTCTCTTGCCTAGACGACTGAGGCTGCAGAATACACCGAATGCTTTCCTGTAGAAGACTCCTCCAACGAGTGTTCTGGATATGACATTAAACAATTTGATGGTGAGGTTTCAGTAATGCTGGAGCTTTGGTGAATGGGGAGTACCTGTTCATAGCCATTAGTCCCAGGTCCACTCCGGCCCGTAGTGGTAGCACTTAACACGTTCCTATCCATGGGTCAAGTAGAAATAAACTGTGCACTTATACTCAATTGAAATGTTTGAAAAAGAACTGTTTTTAACATTTAAACTGTGTACTAATACTAAACTGAATAGTTTGAAATAGAACTGTTTTAATATTTAACTGAGTGTAGACAAAAAAAACTGTACTTATGCAAGACTGATTTTTTTAAATAGAAGTGTTTCTATGTAAAAAATAGATTTGGCATTAAATAACCAACAAAGTTTGATAGGCCACTAAATCAAACCAAACTAAACCAAACTAATCCCTCTCTCTCTCTCTCTCTCACACACACACACACACACACACACACACACACACACTCTCTCTCTCTCTCTCTCTCTCTTTCTATCTATCTATCTATATATATGTGGGTAAATAGTAGAGCAAACTATACCAAGGTTCTTTAAGATTAGCATGGCAACCAGTCAATGTGAAGGAAAACTGAATTCAAATCTTTTAGTCTCTGCGTAAAAGTCAACATAGCGTCACATACTTCTACTGGTGGAGTGTTTATATATATATATATATATATATATATATATATATATATATATACGTACGGACGACACGGATTCCCATGACTTTCTTACACCATCTTCCTTATCGGACATTGCTCATGGTAAATCTAAGAGACAGTATCCTGTGTCCACACATAGTCGATTTATATACGTTTTTTGGGGTCGGCCATTTAACTGTGTGGAAACAAAAACTTTACTAATGCAAGATTGAGTTTCTTGAAATAAAAGTGTTTCCATGTAAATCGTTCCAGGATTTTTCCCAATCAACTCGCAGCATCCTTGTTTAATTCTCATCTACGCATTTCTACTGATTTTTTGTTAAAGTCCCATTGATTCAACCATACGATAGTACTGTCACGGCAACTCCTCAAAAGAACCCTTGTCTTAGGGCACATGATAAATAAATAGTGAAATAAGTGAAAGATGTGCTTCGAAAATTTTTCAATTTTCAAGCGCATTTGCAACTGAATGATAGTTTTCTTAAGACCCGAATTCCCGAATAAACAGAGGTAACAATGAAATCCTAATTAAAATTCTAAATTTTTTTTCGCAGACGCATCAGTCTCCCATTATCACCTTAAACAGTTTTTACAGGGCCCAGTAGATTCCCTGGTTATTCAGCACACACACGCGCGTTCACTCAAACATATATATATATATATATATATGGAGAGAGAGAGAGAGAGAGAGAGAGAGAGAGAGAGAGAGAGCGGCAGCATTTTTTCTTTTAAATATGTTTAACTAAATACAGATAACTCCTAACAGAAAACTCTTCCATCTTACAAAAAGAAAATTTTCGAAGTTATGCATATTTAAAGATTAACACAATTTCTTTAAAAAAAATCAACCTCGAATATAGCGAACGAAATCTAAAATTCTGAGAGCCCATATTTTGCTTATTCTTCTTGCGTTAAGTAAAATACTTTCTTTCGTAAATATCCCTCCACTTTATTCTTCTTCTTATTCCCTACATAAATGTAAATGATTCGTAATTGCATTTCTCAATTTAGTATTCGCTCCCTGGAAGATGGCTCTTGTTGGAGCCGAATGTATAGGGTGTCTCAATATACATGGGGCCCATATGACGGTTAATAACTTTACTACTAATAATGCAGTGTTCTTTTTTGTTTCAGATTTGAAAATAGTATACTATATCATCTATTAATCCACGATCCCATTGCCTTGGACAAGAGAAAATATTTTGCATCACTACTTATTTGAAAACAAAATCATTCAAAACTGCGAAAGCAAAAATTCGCTGAAAGTTTAACTTAACAATTACCCAACAAAAAGCTAAATCTATCGTTGGATACACAAATTTCAAGCCACAGGGTCAGTAAACAACCTCAACAAGAAGGCAGAAAATCCCAGATCTGGCAGGAGTTGACTGCAAGATGTCTAGACAATGCGGGATGCAGTAAGAAATTCTGTAGGAAGGAGTCTAAAAAAGCCCACCCACCGAAGCCGTTCCCAAAAACGTTCACGTGCACTGTAGGATAAAGTCAGTCAATTTCTGTCCTTGTCATTTGGTTTGACCTTTCTGAAATGATATGATTGCTTTTTAAGATTTAGATTAAAGATAACTTGATGCAATATGAATGATCATTTTAATGGGTTGCATCTATGTTGAGACACCCCGTATTTTTGAAAAATACGGCGCCTTCCTAAAGTCAGTTCCTCCAAAAGTGAACTGACTTATCCGAAGACTAAAAGGATCAAAGTTAGAACATTTCGACATGAAGTGTAATCAAATGCACACGCACACACACACACACACACACACATCTATATATGTGTAGGGGGTGATATGTACGTGCGTGTGTGTCCAAGGAAAATGTATCTTAACATGCTAGGATATAAGTAAAGTTGGCGACCGAAGTCGAGGGTGACCCCATGGCACCTTTCTCAATAGCTTCAAAACCGAGATGTTGGAGAGGGCGCTACTCCTTTCCCTGGATTGCTCCACTTTACCCTAGATACTAAGTAAAGTTCGCGACCTAAGTCGAGGGTGACTCGAAGGCACCCTTTTCAATAGCTACTACACCAAGGTGTTGGGGAGGGCGCTACACCTTTCCCAGGATTGCTCCATTTTACGCTTGATGCGTACCTTATAATGCTGAGTATTAAGCAAGGAGGTATCAAGTACTATTTTTTGAGTCTTTGGAATGACTTGACCTGGGATTGAATCCCGGTGTCCCGGTTTCTTTCTCGGATCTCCAGTTCTCCTTATCTTCTTTGGGAGAGTTCCAAGGGCTCCAACAATGATTTGTACAAATGTCACCTTCATCTTCCATAACATTTTCTGCTGTCTGTCAAGTCCCAAATATTAAGAGTTTAGCACTTTCTTTATTCTTATTCTATAATTATTTTCTCAATGTGAGTTTTTCATACCAGCTCTATCGTTTGGTTTTTCGTACGAATCTGAGTAACAGGAATTTTACTCAGGTTTCATGGTATCTTTCGAATATGCTAGCCAAGTTTACATGTGTTTTGGTCTAAATACGTTCAAACCAACCTGTAATCTCTAGTTCCTCGAGTCTCCTTTTTACGTTCTTGGAAACTGTTCCAAGGACTCAAACTAAAATTGTTATCACTCTTCACTTTCATGTTTCATAGTTTTTCAGCTCTCTTGCAAGGTCCAAGTATTTATCTAACACTTTGTCTTACAACTCTTTCACTCAGTGGTCATTTTGCTCAGAAAAATCATCAGTGTAATAAGTTATTTTCTTCTTGATTTTTAAAAATAGGGCTAGTCTTCTTGATTCACGTAGGTGACTTTGGTGCATCTAAAAGTCCCTAAGAATTTGCAGTTTCATTGAAAGACAGATTCTGCTTTGTGCATTTACCATTTGTTCGTATTCTGATGTCGTTATTATTTGACTCATTGTGAGTTTTTCACAGTGTGTCTTTCACTAAGTAACAGCCTTCTAAGGACTCCAAATTTCTTCTCATTATTCTGGACAATCCCAACTATTCTGCAGTCAGGGTAGTCTTGATTTGTCCTCTGGTGAGCAAATTCTCCAGTCTTTCTCTTAAGTTTTCTGGGACCTTTCCATAAATTACATCTGATATCACCGTCATCATCATGGTCCACAGCTTTTTTAGTTCTCTGGCAAGGTCCAAATATTTACCTCTCATTTCGTTTTCTTTTATTTTTACTCTGTGGTCGTCCAGAACGGTAAAATCCATTAGATGGGAAGTTGTCGTTATTATAATAATTAATATTACTCCTTTGAGAAAATTTTCACCCCAGCGGTAGCTGATGGTTTCAACTGGATTTTAAGTGACTGCAAGTCTACTTAAGTTTCCAGGACTCTCCTCAGTCTTCTGGCCGATTTTAATAATGCTATACTCTGGATGCTTTCCATTGGCCCTTTCATTTACAAGTCCTCCAATCCTATTATCAATACTTTGGGGATTGTTCGAAGTGCATCAGATATAGTTGCACCTTCATGTTCCAGTTTTTTTTTATTTCTCAAACAAAACCTAGATTATAATTTTTTTTATTACTCTGTAGAGTTTTCCACATCAGCGTTAGCTGGTTGTTTTTCCTTGCAGTTTGAGTGACAGCAAGTCTCCTCAAGTCTCCAGGACTCTTCAAAGTATTCTTACAATTCTCAATAATACTATCATTTGGATGGTCTCCACTCGTCCACGAACTTCTAAATCATCCAAGCCCTTTGATAATACTTTAGTTACAGTGCAGAAAGCACCAATCACAATCGGTATAATTGTCACCTGCATGTTCCATAGTTTTTTTCAATTCTCTAGCAAGGTCGAGGTACTTATCTTTCTTTTCACATTCTTTCAGTTTTGTTCTTTGGTCAACCGGGACAGCATTATTATTATTATTATTATTATTATTATTCACTCATTAGAGCTTTTCTGATCAGCGTTAGCCGATGATTTTTCACTGGGATCTGAGTGACAGCAAGTCTCCTCAAGTCTCCAGGACTCTTCGCAGTATTCTGGCTGTTCTCAATAATGCTGTTGTATGGATGGTCTCCACCCGTCCGCCAACTTCCAAGTCCTCCAGTCCCTTTAGCAATCCTTTAGTTACTGTTCCAAGCGCATCAATTACAATGGGTATAATTGTCACCTGCATGTTACACTTTTTTTTTCAATTCTCTAGCAAGGTCGAGGTACTTATCCTTCTTTTCACGTTATTTCAGTTTTATTCTGTGGTCAGCCGGGACAGCAAAGTCGACAATTTTGCAAGTTCTCTTTTTTTTGTTGATTATTATTAAATCTGGTCTTCTGGCCGAGATCAGGTGATCCGTGTGTATGTCGAAGTCCCATAGAAGTTTATATGTGTCATTTTCTAGGACAGGTGCTGGGTTGTACATATACCATCTATTCGTATGGCCAAATTAAAATTTCTTGCACATCTCTCACAGGATCACTTTGCCGACCCAATCATGTCTGGTCTTATATTCCTTCTGCGTTAATTTGCTGCATTCGCTTATTATTTGATTGATGGTTTCATCTCTGTCATCACATAGCCTACATTTGCTATTTTGTTGAGTCTTATCTATTCTCGCTTTGATATGATTGGTTCTTATGGCGTTGTCTTGTGCTGCTATTAGGAGAGATTCTGTTTCTCTCTTAAAGTTTCCTTTTCTTAGCCACGTCCAGGTTTTGTCGTGTGCGATGTTGTTTATTAGTCGTTTAAACCGCCTATAGAGTTGTTTTCCTTCCCATTTTTGTTTCCTAGTTATTGTCATTCTGTTGTCAATCTTATTCTCAGTATCGTTTCTGGTGGATGTAATGAGTCCTCCTTCGTGTTTTTGTATATAGTCTTCAAAACGTTGAATCGATGCGTCAACGCTGTCTTCAATGCTCGCAAGTCCTCCTCCTCTCTCTTTTATTATTATTATAATAATTATTATTATTATTATTATTATTATTATTATTATTATTATTATTATTCATGATTAAACGCAAAATCTCTTTTAATCATCACAGAGGTAATCGGGGCAATCTGTTTATTACTTTCTTTTCCTTCGACCCACCTTACCACAGAGCTCATTTTTCCATGATGTTTTTCCGTTCTCTTTTTTCCCACGTTGTCGTGTTTAGATTTGGAGTCTAAACAAAAGCGAACACGGAGCCATAATAATTTAACCTCAGAACGTTGTTTATCATAACTCCTCACAAAACAACGTTGTTATGATAATGATGTTTACCTCGGGATAAAAATTGGAAATTATGAATTTATTTTCTGTTTACGTAGTTAAGAATTCTCCTTGTATAACTTGATTTAAAGGGGTTTATGTTATGAGAAAAAAAGGAATAAGCAGTGTTTTTAATAATCATCTGCTTCAAAACTGTGAGAGTCAATTTGATTTGGTTTGGTTTCTTTTTTTAATGGTATATCAAAATTCATTGGTTATATAATACCAAAGATAATCTTGTTGATCAGCCCGGGAACTATTTAAACCATGACTGGAAATATATGGAAGTTAATCCATTTCCAAAGACGAGTTGTCCGAAAGTGAACGTATGAGCGCGACAGGTGATCAAACTCGCTTCCTACGATGTCACAGTCGACCAATTTAGTCACTACGTCACGGGAATTTCCCCTGTAAAAATTGGTTACAAAGTATATATATTTATACAGCATTCATTTGCAAGCAATATGTGACAAAGTGTCAGTTTTAAGCATAACAGAGCTGGCCTGAATTCAGAACATTGTTTTTCCTAGATGGGTAACTGTACCAAGTCTAAAAAAACACATTCCAACTTACTACTAACCCACGAAGGGAGAAAAGGCGTAATTCTGCTTTTTCGTTGAGCATTAGCGTACAGTAAAACTTTATTAACCTCGTCCAGCATTTTAACTCTGATGGCCGAGTAATTTTCCTAAGTCGATAACCGTTCCACCACGTGTCCCTCTAAGGTTTTCCCATGTATATTTTTGAATACACACACACACACACGCACACACACACACACACACACACATACACACACAATTAAGTAAATACATGCACACACAAGCAACCTGTTTACCGTATACTGTGTTTGATATTTGCCAAGAACTGTTTAATTAATTTCAATTTAAAGTGAAACCAGACGAAAAAAATGCTTTTCTCGCTGGTGACGTTATGAAAGCGAGTGGAAAGGACTCGATGACGTGCGTTATCAGTACGGGAGGAATCAAACTAAAGAGTAATTAGAAGATATTTTGAATTCCTTAATTGAATAGATTTAATACATTAAAAAAGATTCTGGTTTCGCACGTACACAGGTCGTACTAAATTGACTACGTGAGTCATAGCCGTTGATATTGACTAATCTTTGCTTATTGTGCGCCATTAACATCACATAGCTAACGACACTTAATGTTACTATGAGGTCACCGATGCACTTCATTGCTTGATTAAATGTTTGTTAGACTCCTTCAACAGATTGGGATGTCTCTTCTTAATATTGGAATTATTTCTAAAATATTACTGTAGATCAAAATTATCTTTGATTTTGACAAATATTTAATATAAAGCTAAGCCCTTGGCTGGGCTTAAAACCCTCAGCGTAGGAGTAAGACCCCTTACTACCAATGAAAAAGGAACCCTATGTATGATATTAAACTGCAACTGTTGGAGAGGATCCAGTTTTGGTACTCCTTGAGTACCGCTTCATTTTCATTACACTGACCCGGTGTGTTAGTCTTTGCAAAGGTTCCATCCAGGAGTCAAATATTTCTGTTATAAAATGATCAGTCTCAAGTAGTAATAGTTGAAACCATATGCTTATTCGTATTAGATATGAATACTTGGTATATATATATATATATATATATATATATATATATATATATATTTATGCATATATATATGTATATATATATATATATATATATATATATATATATATATACCAAACCCCTCCGCAGGGACGGGATGCAACACAATATTGATTTTAATCAGAGATTAATTAATTTTAGAGATTTCCTTCTCCTAGACCAGCTGATAAACCAAGATTAAAGAGACTGCTCTACAAATTCTCCTGGAGAGAGAATAGTTGGATTCATGCCATTCCCTTGGATATTAGAGCATTGTGAAATCCAAACAGCCTAGAGCAGGATTTGAAAATGGATCACCGTATTTATTTCCTACAACAGTAATCATTACACCACGAACGCCTCACTACTTCATGTGTGTGAAAAATGATGATGGACAAACAGAAAAGTGTAACTTAATATAAAATGCAATAGAACATTGAAAATATAGTTCTGAATGTTAGCAAACATTTAGAAATGAATTAGATTTCAGCATTGAATTACTCATACGTATTTGTTATGACAGGTAAACACACACACACACACACACACATATATATATATATATATATATATAGTTTGCGACCGTTGTTGAGAGCGACCTGAAGGCTCCCCTTTCAATAGCTACTACACCGAGGTGTGGGAGTGTGCTACATCTTTGCCTTGATTGCTCCTCTTTACCCTTGATACGTACTTTTCTGTGCTGAGTGTTAAGCAAAGGGGTATCAAGTATCATTTTGATTGTTTGGAAACCCTGTCTTCCGGGCTATTGGCGAACACTAGGCCATAGGGTTGGTGCCGTTGTGTTTGTTTTAAGGGTTTCAAGTTCCACAAGAAATTGTGGTCCCCGACAGAACCCATTTTCCGTATAAAAAATGTTTATAAATAGCCTACTATGTAAGATGGCAAATGAAGCGATTTTTCTCATAAGCAGCTTTTTTTAATACATAAAAATCATTGGTGTTTGACTGATAGCAGGTCACCTCCGTTTTTCAATACATTTCCCAAAATCTTAGCCAATCTACGCCATGCTGTAGTCAGGTGTCTCAATTCTTCTTCGGATCTCCAGCCCCCTGCTTTCTTTACTATGTTATTTCGGACAGTTCCCAGAGCTCTAAGTATGATTAGTATCACTCTCATATTTTTGTTCCATATTTCTGTCTGTTGTCTATGAAGATCCAGTATTTCACTTTCCGTTATTTTAATTCTGTTCTTATTTTTTACTCTTTGTGGGTTTTTTTTCACCATCTCTAACTTGATATTTTCCTCTGAAGTCCGAGTGACGTAAAATCTCCCCAGTGTTCCAAATAATTTCAACAGAGCTATGGTCTGGATTATCCGTATTCTTACTCCCATCTACGGTTCGTCCTGTCTTTTTTTTTTCAATCTTTCAGGAACAATTCCAAGTGCTCCGACTACGGTTTATATCATTCTCGTCATTATGTCCGATATTTCTGATTTTTCTCTTACCTGTCGAAACCGGTTATTTTCATTGGAATCTGTGCGACCGTAAGTCTCCTCAACCACCTGGACTATTAAAAAAATTCTAGACGATCTTAGCAGTGCAATTATTTTGGTTTCAATTACTCATATTTTTGCTCCTCCATTCTCTTTTCCAGGTTCTTCAAAACGTTTCCGATTCTTCCAAATACGTCTGGAATCACTGTCAGTTTTATGTACCATATATTTTTCAGTTCTCTCATTATTATTTTACTCTTGGCAAGCTTTTCTCACCAGTGTTAGCAGATGGTCTTTCACTGAAGTCCAAATGACAGCAAGTCTCCTCAAGCCTCAAGAACTCTTAGTATTATGGCCCACTTCCACAAGGCTGTATAATGGATAGTCTTGGTTCTTCCTCCAATTTCAAACACTCCCAGGCTCTTTACCAAGTGCACCAATTAAAAATGGTATCATTATCACCTTCGTGTTCCATGGTTTTTACTTTACAGCAAGATCTATGTACAAATCTCTCTTTTCTATTTATTTGACGGGAAAGTTTACTATTTGGGCGGTTCTCTTTTCTTATTGACTATCACTAGGTCTGGTCGTCTGATCGAGATTAGGTCATCTGCTTGTATTATTATAATTATCATTATTTACTTGCTATTTCGGATTTTCTAATGGTAGAGACGGAATGGCAATTCTGTCGATTTTAACTCTTATTTTGAACGAGTAATCTTAGAGCCTGCCCCCTATCACGAAAACTATTCAAGTTAGGTGAACCAGACATGCAGGACATTGCTGGAGAAGCAGAGATGAACTCATAAGAGATGTACTCTTATGGATCCCCACACATGGCCGCACAAAAGCAGGACGACCAGCACGAACGTACCTTCAGCAGCTATGTGAGGATACAGGTTGTTGTCCTGAAGACCTGCCTAGGGCGATGAACGATAGGGAGGAGTGGCGAGAGAGGGTCAGGGATATCCGTGCTGCCAGCATGATATGATGATGATGATGATGAATCTTAGAGCCACTAAGACTTTTTACAGATCTTGTGGGATGAAAAGCAAATGCAATCAGCTACCGACCTGCAAACTTGTTAGAATTGGTTAAGAATGCATCGTTATTGTTTTCCTTTTCTGGTTGCTCATCAGTTCAAGAGATTGCAAACTGTTTAACTGTATTTTCCTCAACGCTGGATTAAAAAATAAAACTGACAGTAAACAAAACTTTTTAACATATACTTTATTATTGACCACTTGAGCTCCATTAATTAAAATCCATAAATCACTGTTCACTGGTGATATATGTGTATATAACGGAACTGATGTTGTATTTACGACTATAGAAAGGAATAGAAATAGTGTTCTTAGCATCAAGCTCACGTATTACATCGAGTTTTTCTTTGGTCAAATGACAACTCTTTTTTTGACATTTCTTTCGAATCATTTAGGTTGCATTGTTTTCTAATGACATATCAATCTTTGTAGGTTACGTAATGACAAGCCATCTTTTTAGGAGAAAATTAATGGTACTATTTAATTAATAGCTGGTGGGATAAAGAGGTTTACACCTTTCCCAAGGGCATTAATATGAAAGTGAGCCCGACTGGAGTTTGAATTCGCGATATGGTTGTTACAATCCAGAAAGTTTACCACGAGACCACCAGGACTCCATCCATCCAATATGGCAAGATGATTTTATTTGGTACAACTTTTAATGTCTTTTCCAATCTCAATTTTTTTACCTTGATATAAATTTATTATTTCGGAAACAAGAAATATTTGAACTGTTTGAGATGGGTGAGTATGAAGGTTTCTGTACTTGTATGTTCCATCTTTTTGGCAAAAACTGATAAAACTGTGCAAAGTTGTTGTTTGATTTGATTTCTTTAATGGCATATCGACTTTCGTAGGTTATTTAATGTCAGTTCATCCTTCTAAAAGATCAGGAGCTTAACTATTTGATCTATAGATGGGACGACGATTAGTGGATATTACTGTTGTATAGCCATGAACAACTATACATACACATATACATCTGTATGCAGAATCATAACGACGACGCAGTAAAGACGAGCGACACAGTTCTTTAGAAAAATATACCTATCACTTTATTTGAAAGGGTTCGAAAGGGTTACTAAAGGTTTTACAGTGTGAGAGATGAGTAGGAGGCATAACAGAACTGCAACATATTGACCTCACTCTTATGGCTATAACTGTTTCTTTCCCGTTCTCCTAGGCCGCTCAACCGGGGGCCTGGGGACCCAGCCTCTATTGGACACGTTCTTCATTCAAGCATCTTCTCTCCAACTGCAACTGCTCAATCGGGGGCCTGAGAGCCCCTCTGCTGGGTGCTGGTTTTCTCTACCTCATCTTATCTCCAACTGATTGAACTTCCTGTGCACTGAGTCATATAATAGTTCGACACCCACCTTCTTCTTGTATCTGTCGATATTAACTCTTATTTTGAACGAGTAATCTTAGATCCACTAAGACTTTTTACAGATCTTGTGGGATGAAAAGCAAATGCAATCAGCTATCGACCTGTAAACTTGTTAGAATTGGTTTAGAATGCATCGTTATTGTTTTCCTTTTCTGGTTGCTCACCAGTTCAAGAGATTGCAAAATGTTCAAACACTCTTGTAGGCATCACGAATCGCACTCATTCAACCCGTCCAAAGTTATATCCTGATATTCCTCGACCGGATGCACGGGTTATTTACACAGGTACATTTCCTATTTTGACAGCTTGGCCCGGGGTCAATATGTTACATTACTTTTATCAAGTGTATTTGTCTGAAAGTGAACGTAACAGCGCAACTTGAGTTCGAACTCACTTATTTCAATTCCACAGTCCAGCACTTTAACCAATACGCCACGAGGACACCCCACAAATTTGTTGTATTAGTGTTGTATAGCCACATAATACATATACAACTATGCACAGAAACATAGTCAACGATAATGACGAACGAACACACTTCTTTATAAAAATATACCTCTCACACTTTATTCACGAAAGGGTTGCGAAAGGGATGATGTTGGTTATGTGTGAGAGGTACTATTTACCAACCCCTCCGCTCGGGCAGGATATGACACAAGGTCAATTTTTTAAGCGGAGTTTAACAGGTTTGAATTCAGAGTTTTCCTTCTCCTAGACTAGTTGCCTCAACAAGGCTGAAGAACCTAGTCCGTCCTACTATTTACCCATAGCTAGAGGGAGAATAAGGGGGTTCATACCTTTCCCAAGGGTATTTGCCCGAAAGTGAACATAATA
>OY757904.1:99302956-99427956 GCA_963585895.1 Sepioteuthis lessoniana
ATATATATATAAATACATATATATATATATATATTTGGAGGTGAGTACATATATATATATATATATATATATATGAAAAAATAAATAAATATGTATATGTATGGGGGGAATTAAAAATAGCATATGTATATATATATATGTCTGTGTGTGTGTGTGTGTGTGTGTGTGTGTGTGTGTGTGTGTGTGTGTGTGTGTGTGTGTGTGTGTGATAATTAACACTAGCTCTTCACCTATTGCTGATAGCAGATGTGTATTCATTTCTTCCCCTTGAATGTAATACTGTGTAGTGAGCAAAAATCTTCCCAACCGGAGTTTGACCATGGCTTACCGATGACATTCTCCTTATCGTTTATCACAATTCAAAGTAATGTGTTATAAAAATGCATATATTTGCTTATCAACAATTTAATTGTAATACCCTGTATCCTGGAAAGGGAGTAAAACTTCCTCCAAAAAATGTGGCTTATCCATGTATGACATTAAACGCCACGTATGACATTAAACGCCAGTTGAGGAGATCTTTGTTGGGGTGTAGAGTATTCTTTCATAACCATTTCCCCATCAATCACTTTGATTCAGAGTGCTAACAGCACCTAATGTCAAATAGATCTATTGAAACATTATTCATACCCGACTGGATCGTATGCAAAAGAAAATCTCTTATTAAACAAATACACAACAAATGTGAATATGAACTTACAATGAACGTAATAGCGTAACCATTTGGCATAAAATAACCTTAGAATGGTTGACACGCCATTAAAATCAGACAATATTTTGACTGAGAGCCCAGTCAACTGAGGTCGACTGCATCTCTGCAGAGGGGTAAGACTCTCCCAACGTGAGGCTCTGTTAATGCTGGAGATTTCGGGAATGTGGAGTACTCCTTCATTGCCATTGACCCCAGGTCCACTCTGACCTGATGTGGTAGCTCCAAATAGAGTCCTATCTGTGGGTCAAATAGAGCTGTTTGACCTTTAAACTGTGTGCAAACAAATGACTTATGCTCAGTTGAATTGTTTGAAAAAGAACTGTTATATCATTTAAATCATAAATAACTGAATTTTATTGAATAGTTAGTGATCCATAGCAATACTTGGAACCATTTATCTATATATAAACGAATGAGTAATTTTGAATAGAATAATTAGTGTTAAATAGCTATACTTGTAAACACTTCACTGAGTGCGAACAAATGATTAATTTTGAATAGAATTATAAAAGTTCGATTGTAATCATTTAATTTTGAATAGTAATTATTCTTAATCACAATTACAAGTGTTAGATTGGAAATATTTAATTGCAATACTTGTATGCTAATGAATTAGTTCTGATTTCAGAATGAAATTACCAACAAACTATTCCCTTATAAATCATATGTATATCCATTTAAATGAGAGCGAACAAATGATTCATAGTAAATTGAATTATTCGTGTTAGATAGAATTACATTTAAATGAGTCCAAAAAGAATCAGCTCAGGCTCATTGAAAAATGCTATCGATAAAATGTGTTTACAAATCATATAAGACCCCCCCAACGAGTGTCCTGATATGACACTAAACAATCTGATGGTGAGGTTCCAGCAATGCTGGAGCTTTGGGGAATGCGGAGTTCCCCTTCAATTGCCATTGCTCCCAGGTCCACTCTGGCCCGGAGTGGTAGCACCTGATAAGGGTCCTATCTATGGGTTAAATAGAATTAGGCTAAAATGAATTGTTTGAGTAAAACTGAATAGTTTGAAATAAAAATGACTTTTACAATTAAACCGTACTTACATTTAAACTGCGTGCTTATGCTTAACTGAATTATTTCAAATAGAACTGTTTTTCGACATTAAAACTGTATTTACACTTAACCGAATTGTTACATACAACTGCTTGAATAGTTAGAAATGGAAATGTTTTTGACCATTAAACTGTGTACTAATGCTGGACTGAATTGTTTTAAATAGAATAGATTATTTACATAAAAATGGATTTGGCATTAAATAACCTACAAAGGTTGATATGCCATAAAACCCAACAAACCAAACCAGGCTTTGGCATTAAATAACCTATAGAGGTTGATATGCCATTAAACCCCAACAACCAACCAACCAACCAACCAACAAAATCGAAGTAATAAATGCTGCTCTAGGATCATAGGTAAAATATATTTGTACTTAAACATTTTTGCTTTCAAAAGGATTTTTTATTACAGTCCTACTAACGATGTTTACTTCTTGAAAAGAAAACATTTATAGTGTAAGATTAACTGTTCTCGCAAAATGCAATGACAATTGGTGCTCTGAAAGTTTTGTTACATTTAGATTTCTACGGAAACTACAACATATACAATGAAGCGCATTTAGCGTATCGGTTATCGTCATTGTAAATGAAATCACCGACTCGAATTTGAATCTTGGACTATGCTATTTGCAGTTCACTAACACTAAGCAGCAGGAAAAGGCATGAATATCATCATCATCATCATCATCATCATCAAATCGTGTTAACAGCACGGATTTTCCTGACTCTCTCTCTCTCTCTCTCTCTCTCTCTCTCTTTCTTTCTCTCTCTCTCTCTCTCTATCCGCTCATCACTATCCCGGCAGATCTTCCCAATTGCATCCAGTGTCCACATAGAGCAGATGTAAATAAGTTCTTGCTTATTGGCCAACACTATAACGTCAATGTTTAAGGGTTCATAGAAGAACGACGCTTATGGGTTCGTCATGGCTACTCCAGCAGTGAGCTTCATACCGTGTTTGTCTTACGTAGATCGTTTTTGAAATGGAATGTAAGTGACCGTACAGCTGTTGTTTTGTGAGGTATTGCTTCCAGGATTTCTTTGAAATAGCACGTAAAAACCAGTCTTAGAAGTGGGAAATTAGGAATACAAACCAGATTTACTCCGTTTAAAATCGACTTTGTGTGAAGGGATGGGAAAGTGCTAAATTACACCGTCAGATAAAGCAAGTTTGAAGTGGCAAAACTTTCTCATTTCCCATAGTCACCTCAATTCGCACAATTTTTTTCCAATGATCAACAAGAACCATCGTGCCCTTACACAAATTGGATTATTAAGATACAAGAATCCAAGTCTGGCCTCCATTTTGAATGGTTGGCGAGATTAGTGTAATATTCTTGTGGGTAAGGTAATGAAAAAGTACTATTTACCAACCCCTCCGCTCGGGCAGGATATGACACAAGGTCAATTTTTAAGCGGAGTTTAATAGGTTTGAATTCAGAGTTTTTCTTCCCCTAGACTAGTTGCCTAACCAAGGCTGAAGAACCTAGTCTGTCCTACTATTTACCCATAGCTGGAGGGAGAATAATTGGATTCATACCTTTCCCAAGGGTATTAGTGCTATGTGAAATGCAATCAGTCTCGTCCAGGATTTGAACTCGTGTCGCCGTGTCCATTTCCTACAACGATAACGACTACACCACGGGCACCTCCATGAAGGTAATGAAAGGGTAGACACCTAATCCTAATGGCAGAAAAGAACTCCACCTCCACGTTCAGCATTGTTGTTGGAGGATGTGTCGGACAAATGCGATGACAAAATTGACGTCTCAACTGAAGCAAACCTAGGAACAGTTAGGATCGAAATGCAAATTCTAGCCTTCTGACATTGCGTCTCATTGATTTCTAAATTTTTACTTCACGGCTGGACCCAAAAATACTTGTCGAACTTTTGTTTAATACGAATCCACAAATAAGAAGTACTCAAGGAGTTAACTACAACAAAAATTGAACATGATTCTCTAACCTCTGTTCATGAAATAACCCTAGACGGGTTTTCATGCTTGCGCAAATGTAAACCTCCAAGCATAAAATGTCTCTAGTGGGATTGAAATGCAGTTAAAATCAGTCTGTCAATTATTTGTTAAGAGTTGGTGAATGCCGAGACTAGAAAAATATTTACTAAGCCACAATGTAGATTGTATTCGATTATATGCCCTTGGCAAAAGATTATGATGTCAAGAGATGGTTTAGTCGATGAAAGTTATAAAGAAAGTTTTATAAATTGAAACTAGTCTTGTTGCTATCGATAAACCCTCATATATAAAGAAAAACAGTTATTCGTGGAGTAATGGCTCTTAACGTAAGAAATAGAGGTGGTGAGCCGAGTTCAAATCAAGGACTAGGCTGTTTGAATTTCGCATTATGCTAATACCTTTAGGGAAGTTTTGCATCAAACCGATAAATGTATTAACCTAATCCCTCTGCACGAACTGGATATGACACAAGTTCAATCTTTTAAAAAAGAGTTTAACGAGTTTGAATTCAGAGTTTTCCTTTATCTAGACCAAGGTTAAAAAGTTCAGTCTATCGTACTATTTACCTATAGCTGAAATTAGAATAGTTGAATTCATATTTCTTCCAAACATACAAGCAATATATGAAATGCAAATGTTCTCGTCAAGGATTTGAGCTCGGGTTACTCTGACCATTTCTGACGACGATAACTGTTACACCACAAGCGCCCTACAATAGTAGACGATAATGTAGGAAAACTCTGAATTCAAACCGTTTAAAACTCGCATAAAAATTGAACTGGTGTCAAATCCTTCTCTTTCAGAAGATTTGGTGAATAAATATTCAGAGAAAAACATCTGGCTGCAGAACATGACGGTTTTTCTTTTCAGCGAATACGTAAATGATATGTAAAATGTGCATTCTTTGCAAGATGCTGAATGCTTTCACTGTGTTTATATCTCAACTACCTTCAGAGTTGTGCGAATATCTTTGATTTCATGTGTTTTTAGCTCACCAAAGGAGATCATCCGCGCACTTGATAATCACATGGAGTCTTCCAGTGAATGTTTCAAAGCAAATCTTTAAAATATAGGTCTGTACAAATGTTACGCTGCAATTTTATAGTGGTTTCCCGTCAGTGTGTGTTTGCATGTGCATTTTGAAAATATATTGAACTTAAAATAGAGTCCCACACACTTAACCAAATTAGTCTTTCTCACTTGTTTGCAAATGTTTACCATATATACCTGGGTGTATTGCAACTTCTTGAGACTTTAATTTTAGCTTAATAAGTGGAGATGCAACCTTTGTTTGTGTAAATAATTAGTCAAGACTACGCCACAATGAACTTCTGCAATTTCCAGCTGAAAAAGTTTCCAAATAGTCCCATTTCATGTAAAATAGAGATAACGTTATTGCAAATATATTTTTACTTAATATATTTTGTTATATGATCGGCTATTTTATGTCATCATTATTCACTTATATGATAAGCAACGATTAAAAACGACTATCTGCTCATGTTCCAATATTTCATCAGATGTGTTTAGATCGTCGTAGTGCTGCATTTCCGTTTTAACCAAAAAAAAAAAAAAAATTAAAAAAAAACAGCAAAAAAGCAAGTTGGAAAAACATTTTCTACGAATATATGAGTCTTAGCCTTGACTTCATGGGATATATGATCAAATCATATTGTGGAGATTAAATTACTTTTTAAAATAGAAATCTCTGAAAATACTGACCCACTCACTTGATAAGAAATAGTCTCAATCTCCACATTTCCATTTTATATTTGTGTGTTTTATATTCATATATATATCTAAGTTTCTTTAAAAGGTATGTTCTTGAATGATCTTGAATATCTGAATACAAACACTGTTATTGCCCTGTGTGTCTTTTACACATGCCTTTTTAATGTAGACAACCAAATTCTACAACCAAAATGTAGAATATGCCGACTGCATTGCTGCTGAGTGGCAAGAGCCCGAATAAGACATGTTTTGGATATGACACTAAACCATCAGATGAATGTAGAGTACTCCTTCATTGCCATTACTCTCAGGTTCACTCTGGCTGGAAGTGGTAGTACCTGTTAGGGTCCCATCTATAGCTCAAATAAAAAATATTAAATCATTTTCTAAACTTGAAACCATTTAACTGTGAAATTTTGAATAACTATCGTAACTAGGTTTAAATAGCAATGCTTGAAACCATTTAATTGTTTCCAAATAAATGATATCCGGCACATTTAAAATTTGGGCCCAGTCTGCTGGAGTTGTAGAATACACCGAATTCATCTCTGTAGAGGAGTAAAGATACCCTCACCGAGTGTCCAGGTTATGACGCTAAACCATTTGATTATGAGACTCCAGTCTTGGAGCTTTGAGGAATGAGAAGTACCCCTTCATTTGTCTCTGGTCCACACTGACCCGAAGTGATAGTATATAATAATGTCCCGTCTATCGTTCAAATGAAATTGCTAAACGGTGTGCAAAAAAAAAAAAAAAAAAAAGTCCGATTTTGAATTAAATTATATAAACTTAATAGCAATACTTGACACTATTTAACTGAGTAATGGTTAAAGTGTTAACCAAAGCCCGGGAGACCTGGGTTCATTTCCAGGTCGAGTCATACCAAAGACTCAAAAAATGGTACTTGATGCTACCTTGCTTAACACTCAGCATTATAAGGTAAGGATAAAGGGAAAAGTGGAGCAATCCAGGGAAAGGAGTAGCGCCCTCCCCAACACCTTGGTGTAGTAGCTATCAAAAAGGGAGCCTTCGGGTCACCCATGACTACGACTATAAATAAAACTATTGAAATTAGATAGCAATACTTTGAAGTCATTCAAGTATTTGCAAACAAATGATTTATACTGAATAGAATTATTTATGTTACATAGAGATGCTTTTAATTGTGTGAAAATATGGAATTACTGGTATTATATGGCAAAATGGTGAACCTTTTGATTGTTTGCAAATTAATTATTAGACCTGAATAGAGTTATTAGATTTGCATAGAAATATTTGAAACCATGTCGTTTTGTGCAAAAATGTTACCTCTTGTTTTAAATAACATTACGTACAAACCATTTTGTACGTAAATCCTATACGTCTAACCATTGAACTAGGTGCTAACAAATGACTGTTAAGTTAAATTGTTATTGATAGATGTCAATTCTTGAAACCATTTAACTTTGTGCAAACAAATGAGCTCTGGCTCGTTTAAAAATCTTAACTACAAACTATGCAATTTCAATATATATATATATATATATATATATATATATATATATATATATATACATATCATCATCATCATCATCATGTCGTACCGCCAGCACGGATATCCCTGACCCTCTCTCGCCACTTCTCCCTATCATTCATCGCCTCCGGCAGGTCTTCAGGGTTACATCCTGTGTCCTCACATAGTTTGGATATGACACTAAACCATCAGATGAATGTAGAGTACTCCTTTATTGCCATTACCCTCAGGTTCACGCTGGCTGGAAGTGGTAGTCCCTGTTAGGGTCCCATCTATAGCTCAAATAAAAAATATTAAATCATTTTCTAAACTTCGAGGGGGACTAGAGTTTCATGTGTGTACTATCATAGTTGCTGTATGTAAGTTCGAGCTGGTCGTCCTGCTTTTGCACGGCCATATATATATATATATATACACACGTGGTTACTTCAATAAGTTTCCAGACTTTTTTATACGGGCATTCAAAATTTGTACAGGCATTTAAAATTGTCGTAGACTCTTGAAAATTCAGTATGTTATTGCTATGTATCTTATAAGATGACTGACCAATTTTGATGATTTCAGATTCAAATGAACAGCTACAGCAGGAATTGTAATACACCCTACTAAAACCTGATTATCACAGCTGGTGAATTTCAAAAATCCAATGTGAACTTTAGAAGAACGATATGCTATAAAATTCTGTTTTAAACTTGGAAAAATGCCATGCGATGAAAGCTGGATCTACTGCTATGACACAGATACCAAGAGACAGAGTTCCCAGTGGAAACATACTCTCCCAGACCAAAGAAGGCCAGACAGAACAAATCTAACCGCAAACATTTGATGATCCCTTTTTTGGCTACACTGGCACGATCTACATGCACTGGGTTCCCACTGGACAGACAATCAACAAGGAATACTATGTTTAGCTTTTAAAGGTGTACAGGAAGAGATTCCGTCGGAAGAGGCCAGCACTTTCAAATCGAGTCAGTGGCATTTCCACCAAGACAATGCACTAGTACACAACTTCATCCTTGTCACAGACTATTTGACCAAGATGGGCATCAATATAGATCTTCACCCTCCCTAAGGTCAAGACCTTGCTCCCTGTGACTTTTGGTTATTCTCTAAGCTCAGAGGCTGTCGTTATGAGAGAATTGAGGAGATGAAAGAGACAGTGATGAATGTCATTGACATGCTCACACAAGAGGACTTCCATGGGGCCTTCCAGAAGTTGTTGGAACGGTACAACAAGTGCATTGTAGCTGGAGGAGATAACTTCGAAGGAGACTAGAGTTTCATGTGTGTACTATCAATAAAAGTGCCAATACGAAAAAATTCTGGAAACTTATTTAATGGTCCTCGTATATATACACACACATATATATATATATATATATATATATATATATATGTGTGTGTGTGTGTGTGTGTGTGTGTAAACGGAATTTGGCTCGAAATAATCAACAAAGTTTGATATGCTATATAACCCAACGAACCCACCATCGTTTAAAAACTGTTACCTACAAAGTATTTGTTAGATATGAAAAAATATAAATAATGCATATGATAAACAAGATCTGGCAATAAATTACCTATTAATATGCCGTAGAACGCAATCAACCAGCCAAATCTTTAAACAAGAAATCTATGAAAATTTTGATGACACACTTAACAAGAAATGAAATTGCATAAGTGTCTATAAATTATTAGCACAAGATAGGAATACTTGAAACTATACGGAAAAAAGTTCTCGAGGCGTAATGATTTCACTGCTGGACTGCGGCTTTGAAGTCAGTGAATTCGACTTCCAGTAACGCTTTAAGTTCACTTTTTGACAACTACCCTGGAGAAAGGCATCCCCCCTAGGTATGGGTTACATATAATCACAACTGTTCTTCTCCACAGATGGATTTGGCATTAAATAACTAGCAAGGGTTGATACATCATTAAACAAAGAAACCAAGCCAACTTTTAAACTCGTCAATAGTGTGCAAATTAGTTGTATTAGTGTGCTTTGGTTTCTTTGTTCAATAGCATATCAACCTTCGTTGGTTATCTAACGCCAAACCCATCCTTCTAGAACAGCAGTGGTGCTATTTAACCCATAGGTGGGAGAATAAAGGGGTTCATACCTTTCCCAAAGGTATTTGTCCGAAATGTAACGTAATAGCGCGAGTGGTATTTGAATTCGCTTACTACTTGTTCTGCAATCCAGCGAGTTAACCATTACACAAGGACATCCGTATTAGATAGTAGAACTTGATATCATACAACTGCGCGTAAAAAAAACCTTAAAAAATAGCTACACAAAATATATGAATATGATGGTAAAAGGAATGCGTTTCCTTAAACTCTAGGCAAAAAATAACCCTAGATGATTTGGTATGCCGTGAGAATAACCCACTCAATTATTTTATTAACATTATACAGAAGCCTAATTAAATATACACACCACACATCTAAAAGAAAATATATACTCGAGCTCGTTTAAAAAGGTTTACAACTAAAACATGAAAATTAGTAAGAAAGATTTTTTTACTTTATGTCCTCTCAAAAAGACATGATTTCTGATTCTTGTCTATAAAAGACCTTACATCTAAGAACCTTTGTGATTTCTAAGAACTTCCAATGACTGTTAATGATTCTTCCATTAACCTCTCCTATCGATTTTTTTTCATATGTTAAATATATCTTTGTACAAACTAGATATTAAAAAAATGTGTGCTAATTTCTTTTTTTTTTATTCAGTATCTTATCATTCGACGTTGAAGTCGTGGCCATAGTTATAACCGATAAAGTTGCGCTCTGTCATCGAGGCCGAAAATACCCTCGCTACACCCTCTGCATACGGGTAAGACCCTATAAAAACTTGATCTTCTAGTTTGATTGACTTGACTCATTGATTTTAATGTATAGGGTCATTTTAAACCTAGTTATAAGAGAATTGCCTTCATTGTACATTTATATCTTAATTTTTGTGTCGTTGTTTCTTAAGAGGCTTTTACGCATTGATATATACTGCCATACATTTCTCTATAATATAGTTTGCACACAGTAGTATAGTTTCAAATATTCCGATCAATTATTAAAACTAATGAACAGCAGGTGGCATATGCCTCCCTGTCAACGCAGACAAGACAGAATACACGTGCTTTAATCAAAGAGGCAAGATCTCCATACTAAAGGCTGGTCCTTTGAAATTAGTAGACAATTTCACCTACCTGGGAAGCAGCGTCTCATCAACCGAGAATCACATCAACACGCAACTGGCAAAGGTATGGAGAGCTAACGATAGACTATCGGTCTTATGTAAGTCAGACCTGACCAATGAAATAAAACGCAGTTTTTGCCAAGCAGAGATTGTGTCAATACTGCTATATGGATGCACCACATGGACGCTGACGAAACGTATGGAGAAAAAGCTTGACGGCAAATACGCAAGAATGCTAAGAGCTGTATTGAATAAGTCCTGGAGACGGCAACACTAAAAAAAACCCATGTACGGCCACCAACCGCATATCTCGAAAACTATCCAACTGAGACATACCAGACATGCAGGACACTGCTGGAGAAGTAAAGATGAAGTCATAAGCCATATACACCTGTGGACCCCATCACATTGACGAGCAAAGGTAGGACGACCAGCTTGAACCTATATTCAACAGCGCTGTACTGATACAGAATGTAGCTTGGAAGACCTCCCAGGAGCGATGGACGAGAGAGAAGGGTGACGAGAGAGGGTCAGTGAGGTCTGTGCTAACAGTGAGACATGATGATGATAATGATTAAAACAAATAATATGGTTTCAAGTATCTATTTCTGTTTAATACTAGTAATTTTTGGCACAGTTACATGGTTTCAAGTAACTAATGATTATCCTTAATATGTAATTATATCTTTAAGTAACTATTCTCAATACAAAAAAAAAAAAAACACCGTTATATGGTATTGCTCTATAGCAAATAATCTACAATGCTGATTTACTAAAATAAAATCGGCTTCTTCTTTTTTTCCATTTATTATCTGAAATGTACGTTTGGGTAGAGTGAGTGAGAGTCGGACATGACCGAAATGTACACACACAGGGGTTGCAGTGCGTTGTATCTTTTCTTTTAAACTTCTCTGCGTTTCTGTTTCGTTCTGCCTGGGTCGAAATCTTCCCTGGGTTGTATAATTTCCCCGACGCCCACGCAATCCTCCCAGTCACACCTCACATCAACACGTTCACGTAAAAACGCCTCTTTCTAGTATGCCGCCCAAGAATTTTACGCGGCATTTCTGCCGGTCTCCATGGGCCCACTTACGTCCTGGTTACTTTAGGAAACAGGTATAATTCCTGTTGTTTTTCTGCTTCCAGCATCTGATCTTTCTGACAAGACACCCACGAAACTTGCACGTCATTTTTACTGGGGAATCATCGTCCTGTTTTTTTCTTCAGGCAAAAGATATATTTCCAGTTATGCAACCCACGGAATTTACGTGGCATATCAAAGGGATATTCAAGTCAATATTCTCCGGCATCATATAGATAATTTTAAATAGGTCTATAAGACCAATTGACGGGTATGTCAATCCAGGTCTGAATAAACCTGAGAGTAATGTCAATAGTAGTGTACTCCACACTCCCAAGGTCTGTAGGCTTGGAGCCTCATCATCACGTCGAATGAGCTTTGTATAACAATAAATTGAGTCCCTAAATAGTGTGTTTGTTTCTTTCTTTGGGTTTTATGACGTATCAACATTTGTAGTTAATTTAATGCCAAATCCATTTTTATACTAATTAAAAATTCAATTTCAAACTATTCGGTTTAGCAGAAATACACTGTTTAATTGTCAAAACATTTTTATTTCAAGTTATACAGTTTAGTCGGTTCTATTTCAAACAATTCAGTTTAGCTTAAGTACAGTTTCAATGTCAAAAAACAGTTCTACTTCAAACAATTCACTTACCAAACAAAACGGTTCCGTTTCGAACAATTAAAAGTACGCAGTTTAGATGTCAAAACAGTTCTATTTCAAACAATTCAATTAAGTATATGTACACAGTTTAAATGACAAAAGTGATCTATTTCAAGCATAGGGGTTCAGCTTAAGTACGCTGGTTAAATATCAAAATAGTTCTATTGCTAGTAATTCAGTTCAGCGTAAGTACGTAGTTTAGTTCTACTTGACTCATAGGTAGGAACCTGTCAGGTGCTACCACTCTGAGCCAGAGTGAATCTGGGAGCGATGGCAATGAAGGCGTATTCTGCATTCTCCAAAACTCCAGCATTACTGGAACCTCACAATCAGATTGTTTAGTGTCATATCTGGGACACTTGTTGGGTGGGGGTCTTAAGCGGATGCAGATATGCAGTCAGTGTATTCTATAGGCTCCTGCCGACTGGGTAACACATTAAATAGCGTTGTTTTTTCAGTTTTAGCCATTTCCTAAATCCCTGCGTCTTTAGGTCTATCACATTGTCTACTGATTTGTAGCAGACCCGCCATGATAATATGCCTACGTACACTGATAAAAATTTGACCTGAAACAATCGATTGTGAAAGTGCAACACTATTGATATTCACCACACTCGTATTCTGTGCCCTTTTATTATTTTATTTTAATGTGAAAATTTCAGTACGTGGTTGATTGCTATGGCGCGTCTTCAAAGCATATCAAAGGGGACTTTCAGAGGCGCTCAGACCAATAAAAAATCTCGTTGGAATGTATGTATTATATGCCAAGGGAACTATTTCAAAGAAAATTAACACTTTATTATTAAGCTTCAATATTTTTTTGCTTAATTCGTATATCAATTTTTCATAATTCATATATCCATTTGCCAACACCTCTGCACAGGCATGATGTGACACACGGTCAATTTTTAAACGGAGTTTAACTGATTTAAATTCAGAGTTTCTTTCTCATAGACTGGTTGCCTAACCAAGGCTAAATAACCCAATCTACCCAACTATTTCTCCATAGCTGAAGAGTTATTGGATTCACATTGGTCTAGTGGGTAGAGTGTTCGCCAATAGCCAGGTAGACTGGGTTGCCATCTCAGGTCAAATCATACCAAAGACTAAAAAATCGTACTTGATGCCGCGTTGCAGAACACTCAGCATTATCAAGTACTGATCAAGGGTAAAGTGAAGCAATCCGGGGAAAGAGTAGTACCCTTACCTACACCCCGATGTTATAACAATAAAAAAAGGAGCCTACAGGTCACCCTCAACGATCGGAAACGTAACTTATATATATATATATATATATATATATATATATATATATATATATATACCGTGTAACATATACTGAGGTTTTCTCAAGCAGCTGAGATTAGAGTTTCAGCTTATTGAAATAAAAATGGTGATATGGTTTTATGCGAGCATTGTTCATTATATTTCATTATCTAGTGAATAAAAATCAGGGTCGGTTTTCCCAAGCCTCTTTCAGACTTCAGATACGAAGGAATAATGATTTCTCACAAAGGAAGATTTGTGGAATATCAAAGAATGAAAAAAAGAAAATAGACTGGCATTCACACTAACGATCGACGTCGTGTGTCATATTTTCTAGAATGTAATATTTACAACAAGAAGTTTGCTAAAAAGTGTTTTAATTGTTAAAAAAAAGGTAAGTAAATATGGATTACGAGGATATGTCGCTAATGTGCCATGAAATGTATTTCTCTCCTTTCGGAGTTCATTCCATAAATATGCAGCTACTTACTGCCTATAAGAGAAATATATTTTTAAGGATCTTTCTCCGATGATGCTTGTCAATCTCTCATTTAATTTCATTTCCATTGAATATCTTAAGAATAAAAAAAAATAGACAGCTGCGGAATTTTCCGCTTTTTTCTACTGGTTGAATATATATATATATATATATATATATATATATGTGTGTGTGTGTGTGTGTGTGTGTGTGTGTGTGTGTGTTTGTGTGTGTGTGTCTATATAAATATTTGACTGATTTCACAGAGCACTAATATCCTCATAAAATGTATGAGTCTCTCACCAGCTACGGCTAAATAGAAGGGCAGACTTGATTCTTCAGCCTTGGTTAGGCAACTAGACTAGGAGAAGGAAACTCTGAATACATGCCAGTTAAACTCTGCTTGAAAATTGACCGTGTGCCATATCTTGCCCGAGCGGAGTAGTTGGTAAATAAGTATATATATGAATATATATATATATATATATGTGTGTGTGTGTGTGTGTGTGTGTGAGGTGGGGGTGTTCAAGTTGTGTGCGTGTGAATCTGGGATTTGATACAAAACAGTTCAAAGTTATTTGTAATATTTTTTATATATCAATTTTGTTTCTGTATAAAAGTTATATGTTAATTATTTATCTTCAAAAGGTAGATTTTGGTTTCTTTTTTTTTTAAATGTTCAATCTTCGCAGATTATTAAATGCCAACGTCATCCTAGTAATAATAGTGGTATTATTTAATTCATAGTTGGGGAGATATTAGCGTTCATACTTTTTCCAATGGTATTTGTCTGACAGTGAACGTAATAACACAACTAGGTTTAAACTCGCTTACTTCGAGATCACAGTCGAGGGCGTTAACCACTTCACCGCAGGGACTCTACCGAAAATGGTAAGATTCTGGCATAAGCTGACATTACCATTAATACTCGTATCTTAGTCAAAACCATAAATCGACCGATGCTCGTTTTCTGGTCTTAAAATCATTAATATTTGAAACGATTTTGTAACCATGGGTCCTCCTACTCTTCCTAAGATTCTCAACCTAACAAAAACCCTTACTCATATATAGATCGATGTATTTGTTTTTTTCGGGAAAAATAATCTCTTCCTTTTGACCAATACTTGAACCTATCAATCTATATATATATATATATATATATATTGGAAATAGTCAATGCTCTGAATTCTTAACTATAGGCCATTACTATTTTTTAAAAATCTTTCATCTGTAATCTACGTCTATTAAAAAAATATTTACAATTTTTTCATTCTGTCTTTGTCGTAATGAAATAATTACACCGCTCCTGCCGGTGGGATGTGTGTAGTGGTTTTTCTATGAAGGCGAGTCGTAGCAAAAGAAAGAGGAGATCCCAGGTATAGGGGATTTCTACTTCAAGGTAGCCAATTCCCGATTGCACAAAATAGTTGCACCTAAATAGTTTGACGCTGGTCAAAAGTGAAGAGGTCAATTCTATCGTTTGCCTGCCTACATATTTACGTTTGGATCCCTGCATGTAACAGAAGGAAGGTAGCTATATTTTGTTATGGATATATATTTCTTACCCACTTTATGTAACAAGCAAAGATATAGATTTTTCATGCAATGCGAAACTCGTTTTGTGACATTTTCCATGGATTATGGACAAGCTGTCTGCAATGGAATTCGAAATATAAAATCCGGAATAATATGAAAATTTCGACCTTTTATACTTGAATACAGGAAACCATCTTTTATTTGAAAGTCAAATAATCGATTCTATTGGAAAATCAAACAGACTTTGCAACAATTGAGCTAGCCACTGCATTATCTATTGAACGACAGTCTAAAAATGTAAAACTTTTAATAGTCTAAATCGTAGATATGAAAGCTTTTCGATTTATTGGTGTGATAATGTCCAACACTTTCATAAGATATTTTCACATGAATTTACTATTATTTAATGTTATTACTTATACGCTATGGTATAAAATACCAGATATACGAAGACAGATCAATAATTTCATGGATCTTAGATATGATATTAAACATCAAGAGATAGTGAGACTACAGTTCTGTAGATCTGGAGAGAGAGGTATCACCCAACGTCATCATTACTCTTACAACCTCTCTAAACCGGCGTGTTTGTGGTTGTTAATATCTCATCTGTAGTTCAAATACATATGTTCGAAAATTATTTGTATTGGACTAGAATACTTGAAACCAAATGACTAATTATGAATTATTTGAATTAGAATAATCACTTGAAGATATAATTGTTTACAAGGGTAATTATTATTATTATTATTATTATTATTATTATTATTATTATTTGCTCCCTGAGAGTTTTTCACATCGGTTTTAGCTGATGGTTTTTCACTGGAGTTTGAGTGACAGCAAGTCTCCTCAAGTCTCTAGTACTCTTCTCGGTATTCTGGCCGTTCTCAATGATGTTTTAGTTACGTCCAAGTTCTCCAGTCCCTTTAATAATCCTTTAGTGACTGTACCAAAAGCAACAATCACGATTGGTCTAATTGTTACCTTCATGTTCCACATTTTTTTCAATTCCCTAGCTAAGTTGAGGTACTTATCCTTCTTTTCACTTTCTTTCAGTTTTATTGTGTGGTCAGCCGGGAGAGCGAAGTCGACAATTTTGTAAGTTCTCTTTTTGTTGATTATTATAAGATCTGGTCTTCTGGCCGAGATTAAGTGATCCGTTTTTATGTTTAAGTCTCATAGGAGTTTATGTGTGTCATTCTCTTGGACAGACACTGGGTTATGCATTTTCCATTTGTTCATATGGTCAAATTTCAATTTCTTGCATTGTGGATCACCTTGCCCGCTCAGTCATGTCTAATCTTATACTCCTTTAATACTCATTTGTTGCATTTGTTATTATGATTATAATTGTTGTTGTTATAGTTGTTGTTGTCATTACTTTCGGCGAATTTTTCACGCCATTTTTTAATCTGATTTTCACTGAAGTTTGATTGACATCAAGTCTACTCAAGAATCCTGGACTCTTCGTCTTCAAACTGATCTTAGCTGTGCTGTGGTCTGGATGGTCTTGATTCTTTGGTTTTCAAGTTCGCCCAGTCTGTTTTGTCGGTTTTTCGGAGCCATTTAAAATATAAATTGTATCTTGTTCTCTGTCATTTTCTAGGTATTTTTCAGCTCACTGTCAAATAGCAGGTATTTATCTATCTTTTTGTGTTCTTTCTTTTTACTCAATAGTCTATTGGGAATGAAAAATTAACTCAACGATAAGTTCTATTGTTCGTGTTCATCAATAATACGCCTCTTCTCCAGGCTGAGATTAAGTGGATTTTTTGTTTTCCAAAATCTCTGAGAATTCTATAGGTCTCAAACCTAAAATATGTTCTGGTTTTTGGTTAGAACATGGCCGAAATTTAATTGATTATCTTGATCATTACTCTTTTGAGAGTTTTCACTGTAGGGTTACCCGAGGGATTTAAGTGACAGCAAGTCTCCCCTATTCTACAGGACTCTTCTAAACATTCTGGCTGATCTTAAATAATGCTGTTATCTAGATGCTATCCACGTATCCTCTTATTTCCATATCTTCCAGCCGCTTAACCAATCATTTTGGAATTGTTCCAAGTGAACAAATTACAATTGGTATCACTGTCACTTTCATGTTACATTGTTTATTTTTGTAGTTCTCGAGCATGATCTAGATATTCATCTCTGTTTGTGCTTTCTTTTATTTTACTCTGTGGTCTGCTGGAACGGTAAAATCACTATTCGGTAGATTCTCTTTATCTTGTTGATTATCAGTAGACCTTGGTGTCCATTTTAAGAATGATCCAGAGTATCTTAAAAGGATGACCGTCCAGATACTTATTCTTTTATGATATTTCTGCTGTAGATATTGGTTTCGAAATGCTTTCTTGTTCATCTAAGGTACTTTTGTCTTTTATTTTTCTTTCATCCCCGCTTCTTCGATAGTGTCCTCTTCCCAATTCCCTATATTTGTAATTTTTCCCTGCAGAAAGCTTACGGATTCTTTCGGACTTATCTTTTCGCTTTCTTTAATTTTCTCTTTGCAGTCTGCTGGGACGGCAACGTCCACAACGGCAAGTTGTCTTTTTGTTTTTTTTGCAAATTTTCTTTTAATTTGCTCTTCTGACCATGATAAGGTGATCTGTTTTTATCACAAAATACTAGATAATTTTATGAGTCATATTCACCAGGGCGAATTCTACTTTGAGCATGTATTATTAGATTCTAAGGTGAAATTTAAAGTTCTTGCATAATTCCCAATGAATCACCTTTCACACCAACTCATATCTAGTTTTCTATCGCCTTTGCACTTGTTTGCTATATAGGCTTTTTCTGTGATTAATGGTTTCGTCTTTATAGCTACGTAATCTACACTTGGTATTCTATTGCGTATTATCTATTTTCGCTTTGATATAATTGATCATTCAGGCGTTGTTTTGTGTTCTACGAGAAGAGATTCAATCTTTCATAAGGTTTCACTTTTCTAGCCATGTCGAGGTCTTTTTCTGTGAAATTTCTCGAGTTTGTCGCTTTAAATAACCATTTCTATTTCGTAGTTATTGTTATGTTTATCCTTATGTCGTCAGTGATGTTATCGGCCCCTGTAATTAGTCCCTTTTTATTATTTTTCGAATAATCTTTGAGTCCTCGTATTGATGCATCCACACAATTTTCAATTCTTCCTCTTTCAGTTCTTGACACATATTGTCTGTCTTTACCATCTCTCGTATGCAAATGTCTTTTCGTCTTGTCCATTTGTCTGAGCTCCTCTCTGGTCCATTTTAAGAATGGTCCCGAGTGTCTTAAAAGGGTGACCATCCAGGTGTTTACTCCTTTGATGAGATTTCTGCCGTAGAGATTGGTTTCGAAAAGCTGTTATGTTCATGTAAGGTATTTTTGTCTTTTTTTTTTCTTTCATCAACGCTTCTTCGATAGTAACCTCTTCCAATATCCCCAAATATTTGTAATTTTCCTCTGCAGAAAGCGTGCGGATTCTTTTTTTGACTCGGCAATTCTATTCCTTCAGTTATTTGTCACTTTTCCTAATAAGAACATTCCTAGCAAAAAAATGTGTCATTCTCTCAATAAAAAGAGAGAAAAGATTATTATTATTATTTTACTCCTTTGAGAAGATTTCATACAAAGATTAGCTGATAGTTTTTCACTGAAGTTTGAGTGACAGCAAGTCTCCTCAAGTCTCTAAGACTCTTCTTTGTAATCTGGCCAATCTTAGTTTTAGTCTGGATGGTTTCGACTTGTCCCATGATTTCTACATCTTCCAGTCCCTTGACCAATCCTTTAGGGATCGTTCCAAGTATTGGATAGCTATATTGATTTCAATAACAACAGAAATACAAATGCAGGTGGTACGAACGAGTTTATTTATTCAGTCCTTGGCGACACGAGGAGGGAGACACAAATCATAAAAGCCTATGATAACCATACTATACTGACCAACCACCACGCACGGCGCATCTTGTAGTGTGTATGATGTCAACTCATCTTTACCGATCGAGACGCAAACTGATCTGTTTTGATCAGATCCGAAAAACCCAACCGCTTCAACGGTCGAACCTCAACTACCCGTTTTTTCACAATCCTCAAATTATCAGGACCATCTCTTCTTGGTATGACGTCAACCACTCGTTCAATTTTTTCCAACGGCGGCCCAACCCTATGTCCTGTCTGGGGGTTTATTTTGATAGAAGATGATTTTCCTATCTTTTCTGTGTGAGTGAAGGAGTCCACCATCTGACTATGGCAACTGAACTAAGAGACACCGAGTATATCCAAGCCTTAGCAAACTAAATAATTAAAAAAAAATGGCGACTTTTGTCAAGGGCGACAATAAGGCTCCATTTTCAAGAGCTACTACACCAAGGTGTAGGGAAAGGTGCTACTCCTTTCCCTTGCATGCACCACTTTTCACGTACCTTATATAGCTGAGTCTTAAGGTAACAAGTACCATTTTTAAAGTCTTTGGTATGATGCTACCTGGGATTGAATCAAGCTCTCCCGGACCATTGGCAAATACTTTACCCAATGAGCCGTTAAATTAAATAATAAAATATAATTAACGAAAACTGATTAATACAAAAAAATCCTTTCCTTAATAATATAACACGAGTACAGCACTTATATTTAAAGTTTATTGATATTGGTCTTCGACACAAGGCCAGAACTAGGGAATCGAATTCAATCTGAATGGCCAGTTAGTTCTCCTTGCTTTCAATATATCATAAAAGTGAAAGCTTGATCTATCCAAAGGTTATATTACATTCTTTGTATCTGTTTTAACTCATATGATAATGTACAGAAGGCTTTACTTTTGAAGCCACTTCGTTGTAGTCACAGTATGCGTGCGCTTGTTAATCACTCGTAAAATTGCATAGCCAGTGGTTGCGATTATGCTTTGTAGCTAAGAACATTCTCCATCCAGCGATGTTATTGTGACTCTGTCGTCATTTATTGTATCCCTAGAAACAAATAGGAATGAATAATTATTTTGAGCAACACTTAAACCTACGTACATAGTGTCAGTATTCACCTATTACTTTAAAGATGCGAACTGCTAAACTGCCTTAACAGATTTTTGAGTAACGAAAGTTTGTGTAGAACCGGCAACAATTTTTGAATTTGCTGATAAAGAAAGAATGGGTGCACCATTGGGCTTTAGATTCCCCCTCCTCCCCAAAAAACACTTGTCGAACTTTTCTTTCTCCCAGAGCAGATTTCCAAGGGAGGCCGATCTCTATTATTTGCCTTTTACTTATAGTTAAAGAAATGCCAAGGGAATTAATATGACGTGAAATCCAAATGTTAGTGACTCTTTCAAGAAACTTTTTCAGTTTCCCAGCCAATCTCAACTGTACTGGATTCTTTACAAACTCATCTTTCCAAGGATCTTCCCTTCCCGACACTTTTTCAGATTTCTTTGAAATTGTTCTTAGGACCTCGAATTTTGATTGGCACCCCAGATACCAAATATTCAACAATTTTTCCCCTCAGCCAAAATCCTTGTATTTAACTATTTTTTCACTTTGCTTAAATTTCATTCGGTGATCTGCCTACGTAGATCAGATCCCGTGTCAATAAGTATATTTTTCTTCTTAGTTATAACATCGTCTAGTCATTTTGCTATGTTTGGGTCCTTCAGGATTTACCGTATTCTTATTTCAATCTATTCAGCTTATTCAAACAGTGCTAATTCAGCTAATTTAGTTTAGTATAAATATAGATTTTCTTTACACACAGTTAAATATCAAAACAATTCTACATCAAACAATTCATTTTAGTGCAAGTAGAGTTTCAATGTCAAAAACAGTTCCATTTCAAACAATTCAGTTTAGTATAAGTATGCAGTTTAAATGTAAGTCCATTTTAATTGTTAAAAACATTTCTATTTCAAGCTATTCAGTTTAGTCAAACAGTTCTATTTCAAACAATTCAGTTTGACATAAGTATGCAGTTTGTCTATTTGAGCCATAGATAGGACCCTATCAGGCGCTCCCACTCTGGGTCAGAGTGGACCTGGGAGCGATGCCAATGAAGGGGTACACTGCATTCTAGCACCATTGAGCTACGTATTCTCAAAACAACACCCCTAACCTTTCTTTCTTCAGGACTTGTTTCTGTAAAAAAAAAGCTAGAGAAAGCATTCTCCAATATTCTTCACCAATAATTAGGAGTAGAGATTTGGTTTGGTATCTTTTTAATTGCATATAAACTTTCATCAGTTATTTTATGCCAACTCCATCTTGTAGAACAGAAGTAATCCTTTTTAACTCATGGTTGGGGAAAAGGTGGTTCCTACCTTTTCCGTGAAGATTAATCAAAAAGCCAAGCGCGACTGGAGTTCGAACTCACTTCCAGGTTGAAGTCCACCTCTATAGCTACTACGCTACGGGATCTTCTCGTGAGGTGTAGACCTGAACTCATACCATAACCGTGTGTATCAGATTGAAGTGTAATGTGAACATATACAATGACTATACGGATTTGAACACGGCTGTTGAGTCAATTTCTTACAAATCTCTCAGTTACATCACAGGGCCTCCATCATCTACGTTCATAAAAAATCGTTGTTTCACAGAGAGAAAATTAGGAAATTAATTCAAACACTTGAAGCATGGATACTTCAATTTTGCTTGTCTTTTACCAGATGTTTTTCTATTGCAGGTGCGCTGCCTGATTGATTAATGAAGTGGGTTATGGTAATCGGGTGTTTTATTGAAGCTGATAAGCCATCATACGTTAATCAACGAATTGTTTGTTTCATCATCACCTCGACATTTTTCTGCACGTTCAATTTTGTTTTTATTGATTCTGACGCGGCAAATTTTCCCTAACATAAACAGACTTATAAAGATGGCAACTAGATAATCAATACCGTATATTACATTTATAGTCGAATCAACGAGCATTCCTTTTAACTTCGCTTTTCTCCGTGATTGTAAAAGCCACCGTTCGCCTTTCACAGCTTAATTAAAAATCGAAAAAAACTTTTTTTTCACACAAATTTCTTCGAAGTTATTTGCTTATATCTGAAAATAATCACTCATAAAGAGTGCATATACTGACAGATTAAAAGTACCACTATATATATATATATATATATACTTTTAAACTAAACTCCGTTTGGTAATGAACAGATTAAATCAAGCTTTATCTCTTAATCTACCTAACTAGATTCTGGCAAAATTTACAGGAATCGGACGATTAGAGGATATTCTCTTTTTTTTATTTAGCAGTAAACAAACTAATAATAAATAAGACAATATTTCATTAAAAGTAGAACATTCCGGTTTCATAAGATATACCTTAAATCCTTATAGCAGAGGAGAATATTAAGGAAAAAGCCGATATTGAGGTTCATGATTTGATTTGGTTTCTTTGTTAAATTTTATATAAACCTTCGAATGTTATATAATGTCAAATCCATTCCTACAAAATAATAGTCGTAGTAGCAGTCGGGAATTAGAAAGTTTGTCGAATATTTTGTAAAAGTTGTAAAATTCAATAAAGAAAAACTGAGAAATAATACTTAGCTGAGAGCCTTAATTCTTTCAAGCAAGTATTGCTATAATTTAAGGCAATATCATAATGGTTCCAACTTTCTCGAAAGGCAATTAAGAGATTTTTTTGGTGGATGGAGTCTTCGAATGGAATTTTTTTGTTTCAATTTCTTCCTTTAATTTTCTGTTGTATTTATATCGTTTCAATTTGCTGGCTATGACAGATATTTTATAACTTTTTCAAAGGTAAAACTTTAATCCTCTTTGATCTTTGATACAATACATTATCGTCCTGAAAAATGATATCATCATCACCATTTTTTTTATCAATGGAATGAGAAAATTGTTTGTTATTCAATTCATACGTGCTTATTGATAGTTGAGATAAAGATTTCTGTCTCCCCAGGTCCTTTACATGACATGTGACCCCACTATCATGAATGATTTGGGAATTTTTTTTCTTCAGGCAGTCTTTATTCATGCAATTTCATCTACTCTGTTTTATGAAACCTAAATATTCAGCAATTAAAATATTTTTTATGTGTTTTATCTGTTATTAGTTCATTTACAGCTAAATAAAAAAAAAAAACTCCGAAGTGAACATTTTTAGGAAGCAGAATTCAGTAATTTTGACATATGATTACATCTGTTGTAATTAACGAAGAAGAAACATGACTTTTGACCGATTATCAGAAGATAGTTTATTCATATTTGCCAACCCTTCTGCTCGGGCAGGATATAACATGAGGTCAATTTTTAAGCGGAGTTTAACAAGTTTGAATTCAGAGTTTTCCTTCTCCTAGACTAGTTGCCCCATCAAGGCTTTGGAACTTTGTCTGCCCAACTATTTACCCATAGCTGGAGGGAGAATAATTGGATTCATACCTTTTCCAAGGGTACTAGTGCTATGTGAAATGCAATTAGCCTGGTCCAGGATTTGAACTCGTGTCGTCGAGTCCATTTCCTACGACGATAATCATTACCACGGGCACCTCAGAAGATAGTTTATCACTAGTTTATTAGTTCAAATACAAAACACAGATTCCATTGTAAGGTCTGTAATAAGAAAACTAGGAATCAGGGACTGTATTTTAACCAAATGAAAAAGAGCATCGTCCTAAAAGTGTTTAGCAGATTAACTGGCTTATGGAATTTAGTATTGGAACGACAGATCTCCTTGCAATAACATTGCAGTAAAACTGACCTCAGCTGACTTATTTTGGAATCGAGACTATTACTATATGAGTGGGAACTCGTAATGCGATGGCTAACGTGCTATACTCCGACATCGGAGTAAGCAAGTTCGAACTCCAATCGCCCAATTACGTTAACTTTTGGATTAATACCCTTAGGAAAGGCATGAACACCCTTATCGCCCAACCATGGGTTAAATAGTACCACTAATGTTCTAATTGTTGCTTTTGGCATTAAATAAACCACGAAGCTTAATATGCTATCAAACAAAGAAACCAAAATTAAACCAAATCAATTATTTGAATTTATTTTAAATCTAATTATTCTTACTGTTAGGTTTGGTTTGATTTGGTTTAGTTTCTTTAATTAATGCTATATTAACCTTTGTAGGTCATTTAATGCCAAAGTCGTTCTTGTAAAAGAACTGTGAAAATCATATTTAACACATTGCTTGGGGATAAGATCCTTCATAACTTTTGTAAGTCCAACAGTGAACGCAACAACGTGTCAGGTTGAAATTAGTGATGACAAAGTTTATTTCGATCATGATAACTTAGAGATGATACACATGCTGGTGTATATAACGAAAGCACAATTAACCATAGCAGAAAATTTACTATTTTATTTTAAAATATATTTTTTATTATTCATTACAATTTTTGTATTATTTATGCTGATTATCTTACTATATTGATGGTGATTTGAGAAAATGTGTACATCATTCACTTCATCCTAAGAATGATTTAGAAGAATTTATACCTTATTTAGACTCAGATTCTAAATAGCCGCTATGAAGCGATTTTGATCTCAATGACTCAGAAGCAGAGGATACATTTACTGTTGATCATAACGAAGGTAATGTTGAAAGAATCAAGAAAACTACTGATATAATACAGCAAATTTTCTTTTTCTTATTTATAACGAGTGGTTGGGTTTGATTGTTTATTGTTGTTTAATGGCATATCAACCTTCTGTGGTTATTTAATGGCAAAACCATCCTTCTAGAAGAACATTAATGATACTATTGAACCCATAGCTGGGGGGATAAGGGCTTCATACCTTTCCCAAGGGTATTTGTCCGAAAGTGAACGCAATAGCGTGGCTGGAGTTCGAACTCACTTACTACGATTCCGCAGTCAAGTGCTTTAACTATTACACCACGTGGAAACCCCTTTTATATAAAAACTTTAGTAATTCAATCATCTCAAATCGACACACTATATTATATTATATTATATTACATTATGTTATATTTTATATATTATGCGATTGTCTGAGACACATTACAGATGATCTCTAACTCTTGGCACTTCGGGCAACTGTATGTGTTCTGATACTTTGTACCGGCTATTGAAGATTATCACTATTTATATTGGGAGGTATTCAGGAATACAGGGTCAATTTGATCCCAGTGAGATTTTTATTTCTATTATTGGCGTCTCCGGACACAATCGTCATTGCGAGAAGAAATGCTCTTATTGATTAGCCAATGAGAATACTTTGGACAATATATAAATTAAACAAAGACACAATGAGATACCAATTGACATCGAAAAAGCACGATTAAGTCGTGAAAAGCGGACATTCAATTACTTTCTCTCCTGAGGTCAGTTTTCTATTGAAAATATTGGAGGCCCGTCGTCATTTTGCCGTTAGATGGAAACAAACCTAAATTTATAAAGTCGTTTTCTTTTCAGAAATCAATTAACTTCTTCCTTATTTGATAACCTTATCAAAATATCTAAGGCCATGATTTTCATGTATATATATATATATATATATATATATATATATATATATAGAGAGAGAGAGAGAGAGAGAGAGAGAGCCCTGGACAAAAATATAAAGCAACCCTTAAAAATGAAGAAAATATATGTTGTTTACAATTTTTAGATTGCGAAAATCAGATGTATGAAAGATAAGGTATAAAGACAATTAAATTTAAAATATGAAGAAATTGCAATTCCCTTTTATAAGCATATTAGCATTTATACTTAATTTTAAAATTTTGTTTTAACATAGATATAAAACCCATAAGCAGGAATATAGAAAATAAAGGCAAATTTTTTCTTTGATATTTTGTAAATCCCTTGTTGGCTTTGATAACTTAAAAAATTCAACTAGTTTCTGAAGCTGAACCGAAGGTATTTTTCCCATGGGTCTAAGATTGCGTTTTTGAGTTCAGAAATTGCCGAGTTTTGTGGACCTCCTTCATAATCTTTTGGAACAACCAATCCTCACAAATTTTGTGAAGGATTGAGGTCAGTAGAGCACCCTGGGTGGTCAATAACTTTTTTTTTTGTTCAAGCAAATACATCTTACTTATTGATACTTTGGGGATAGCAGCATTATCATGCTGAAAAATCCATTCTTCTCCACATAGACAACAACTGTGGAAGATACATTATTTAATATCTTCACATAATCTGCTGCTTTTGCCAACTACTGACAAATTGTAGTTTACGTTTTCCTGAAGATGAGATGGCCTCCCAGATCATAACAGAACCTCCTCCACTATGCCTTGTTGAGTAATTTTCTTCTGGAAAACTTTTTGCGTGATAGTACTTCTGAAAGCCATCTGGACCGTTTAAATTGAATTTCTCTTTGTCTTTTTTTGACATTCTTTAGTACTTTTGGTTTGATATTGACGAGCATATTCCAGTCGTTTCTCTTTATGCTTCATAGTTAACCTTGGACGATGAATTCTTTTCTTATGCTTAAATTTTTCGTTGTTTAAATGCCTTTTAATTGTTCTAGTAGTGCAAAGAACATCCACTAGAGATCTCAGTATGATTGATGTTGACGAAGTTTTCTTTTTTACTTCACGAACAATTCTTTTCCTGAATTTTGGTGATATTTTTCGGGCCCGCCATTCGGATTTCTTGTTCCATACTTATTTGGACTTTTCAAGTAATTACAGATAACGGTTTTACTGCGTCCAAAGGCCTTCAAAACTTCTCTCTGAGATTTTTTAACTCTTTTCAGAGCTGTAATCACGCTTTTCTTAAATTCAGTTAAATTATTTTCTTTAGCCGTTTGAGTTTTTAGTATTTTAAATATTAGTTGTAATAGCTTTTATATTACATAGATTATATATAATAAATTTTCAATTAAATTAACTCCTTCTTTGTTAGTTTTTGTTGGTGGTGTTATATTTATGGCAAAAATAAATGTTAAAATTTAGCATAAATGCTAATATACATATAAAAATGAATAGAGATTTTCTTATTTTAAATGTCTTTTAACCTTATCTTTCATAGATCTGATTTTCATAATTTAAAAATTGTTAACAATGTCTTTTTCTTCTTTTATGAGGGTGGTCTTATATTTTTGTCCCGATATATATATATATATATATATATATATATATATATATATATATATATATATCAGACGATTTCAGTGATCGCATAGGCGAGAAAGGACCGTTACCAACCGCCGTTGACTCTAAGTCTATGCTGTTCTACTATATCATCATCATCATCATTCTTCATCGAGTCGTTCTGCAAACATGGGGTTCCTGACTTTATCTCACCATCCCTTCCCATCGTACAACATTCTTGACCAATATTCTAAATTCCACTAAGTGTCCACACGGAGCTGATGTAAGTAAGTCGTTGCTGGATGGCCAACACTGGCGCGTTACTTTGTTTACGAATTCATCTTAACTTTTTTCAGCAGTACCCAGCCTGTCGCCGGGACCTAGAAGAAAATTAACGACAGTACTGCCAATAGAAGGATGAGACCTCCTCAACAAAAGATGTGTCTTGCATACGAGACTGAATTGAATCTAATGGTGTTGATCCAGTTCAATAGATATCACAATGGTAGAGTACCCCTTCATGGTCATTACACCCAGGTCGTTTCTTTTCTAGAGTGGTAGTATCATTACGGCCACAAACTCTGGGTCAAGTAAATCTGTTTGAAAATTATCAGTGTTGAATAATAATACCTGAAGCCTTATGACTGAGTGCAAACAAATTTTTACCTTTGAATAGAAATAGTTACTTAAATTCAGTATGAATTTTTAGTATTTGATAGAAATACTTGAAACCATACAATTGTATGAAAATTATTTATGTTAGACTGGAATACTTGTAACTTTCACTTTTTCTTTGGTTGAAAATTAGAAAACTAGTGTACCACAACAGAGGTCTTTTATTGAAATGTTGGTTAGTTTGGCATAAGAAGAGAAATAAGGAGCCCCTAGTGAAACCTTAGCTGAATAGTAATGATGCGCTAGTCTACCTCGCTAAATTGTGCGTGACATGGGCAATTTTTATTGGTTTAATTAATCCAACTTTGAAGGAGCTCGTAGTTTTTCTTTCTGTTTTTCACCTTTCTATACACATCATCACAGAAATCTTGGAGATTTAGACAAAGTAAATGAGTCGGTTTATTCATTTGTTTTATTGCTTTGTCTTGTGTGGTTTTTGGGGGGGGTGTTTTTGTATGTCTAGAGTTAAGAGACAGAAATTATTAACTGATAAGCAAATGATAAATTTCTGCAATTAAAAGTTGTTCTTGTCGACTCTGAAAAAAATCTCTGATTGAACAGTTGGTTTTACAATATGAACCGAGTATCATGATTTATGATTTACCATACGAGGGCTGAATCTTTTATATGAGTATACTATTTATCTGTATGGCCCAAGTTTAGTCATGTAAAAGAAAGATAAGTATCTCGACCTTGCTAGAGAATTGAAAAAGCTGTGGAACATGAAAGTAACGATTGTACCAATTGTGACTAAAGGATTATTAAAAGGCCTGGAAGCCTTGGAAGTTGGTGGACGGGTAGAGACTATCCAAACGACAGCATTGCTAAGAACGGCCAGAATCCTGAGACGAGTCCTGGAGACTTGAGGAGACTTGCTGTCGCTCAAACTCCAGTGAAAAACCATCAGCTAACACTGATATGAAAAACTCTTAAGGAGTAAATAATAATAATAATAATAATAATAATAATAATAATAATAATAATAATAATAAGAAGAAGAAGAAGAAGAAGAAGAAGAAGAAGAAAAGCAAAAAATGATCATTCTCGACAGAATAGCAAGTGTTGGTTATATGAGTAAGCGATGAAATAGTAAATCATGTAAGTGAATGCAGCAAACTAGCACAAAAGGAATACAAGTTGGGTGGGTAAGGTGATCCACTTGGAATTGTGCAAGAAATTGAATTTTAATCATAATAACAAATGCTATAATCAAGAATTAATCTAAAAGAATGAGAAGCATAAAATTCTCTGAGATTTTGAGATACTAACAGATCAACTAATCCTGGTCAGAAGACAGGACCAAGTGTTAATTAAAGATAAAAAAGAACCCGTTGTCAAGTGGACTTTGCCGTTCCACAGTTTGAAAATATAAGAAAGCTAAAAAATTAACAAATACTTGAACCTTGCCAGAGAACTAAAAAAAATTTTGAACATCATGGTGCTGGTATATTAATTGTAATTTGTGCGTTTGGAATGGGTCCCCAAAGACTTGGAAAAACAAGTTGGGGAGGTTGGTTATTAAAGGAAGAATCGGAACCATCCAGACATTAGCATTGTTAGAATTTGCTTGAATAATCAAAAGTGTCCTTGTGTATTGAGAGGACGTAAATCACTCTGACTCTACTGAATGACAGCCACTTAACGCTAGAGTTGAAGACTCTGAAGGAGTAGATCACCTAATCTCGACCAGATGGATGATTAGACCTAGAAAAATCTACAAGAAAAAGAGAACTCGCCAAATTGTAGAATTTGCTGACTCGGATGACTACAGAGTAAAATTAAAAGAAAACGAAAAGAGAGATGAGTATCTGGAACTTGCTAGAGAAGTGAAAAAAACTGTGGAACATGAACGTAACAGTGATAACAATTATAATTGATGCTCTTGGAACAGTCACCAAAGGATTGATCAAAACTACAACATTATTATGATCGGCCAGAATACTGAGGAGAGTCCTAGAGACTTGAGGAGACTTGCTGTCACCCAAACTCCATTGAGAAACCATCGGCTAAAGCTAGTATGGAAAATGATGATATGTAGTGATAGAGATGAAGCAATTAATCCCATGTGAATTTCCTGGATAGTTTGACCTATTAAAACCATTCACTCACTCACCTGGACTACTTTCATACGATGATATATTTTAATCATGTCTAAACCAAGATAATTTTCATCACTTAATTTAGGGGATGCACCTTTTTTTTTAAGTGCCATTATATATATATATATATATATATATATATATATATTAGGTTTGCTTTTCTAATTTTTTAAAAAATTTCATGTTGAAACTGGATTTGTTGTTTTATTTCTTGAGATCCATTTCCTTTTTACTCTACAAGACGAGTTTTCCAGACTCGACTAAAACAAGATTTCAACGGTTAAGATTTATACCTAGCAGTCGCTTGGTTCTCCTGATAATTTTTTATGCATTAAGGATACTTTTAGTCTTGCAGGATCAGAAAATATCTTTTGAATACTGATTTTTTTTCTTTTTTCCTTTTCTTTCTTTTGAGTGAGAAGGATGGTGAATGAAACGAAATGGGATCAATGAAATAGCAGTCGACTGAAATCCTTTCATATTTCTCTGGTAAAGAAAAGAAAACGTGGAAAGAGAAAAGAAGAAAATAGGTTGGGTAACCAGGGGAAAATTGTAAAACACAGACAGAGCACTGAGTACCTCAGAGAAGAAAAACATTTTGAAAAAGTCTCCAAAGTTAATCTTTTGAGTAGTGTAGTCTACCTAAATATGCCTAGCCTCTTAAGCAATATGGAATTATTTCCATTTCTACGAGATGGTTATTGAAGAAGAAACTAAATAATACATTTACTACAGACAAAGTTCCGTGTTACAGTAACAATTCAATCAGCAATGAAGGTAACGACATGACCCCATACATGTGTGTATGTATATGTGTTTGAGGATGTTTGTGTATGTGTGTCTGTGTCTGTGTCTCTCTGAGTTTCTGCATGTCTGTGTCTATACGGTGCCTACATGTCTGTATGTGTACGTTTTGAAATACGTGAAATCAGGATGTGCATGTATATCTAAATAAAGAAGAAAAAAAAGAATGATATATAACACACACAAACACACACACACACATACATATATATATATATATATATATATATATATATATATATATATACATATGCTTTTTGTTCTTTTAATCACAACATTTGCTTAGTTGTTGAAATAAGTATCTTAATCGTATAGAATTGTTCGCCGATAAGGTTTCGTCTGATACACGAAATCTTTTTTGGAGGGTCGTATTTTGTCTCTTTAAGACAAACAAACACATATGAAATCCTTTATGAATATATAATGAAGATTTTCATGGGTTATGTAGTTTATGAATCTTAAATAAAACTATAGTACATTCTACATATTAAAGAACATTTTATAAGGATAGAGTTTATTTAAATTGTTGTATAAAACACATATAGGTGGACTGAATATTTTATTGGGTGAAAAGTTCATATAACATCATATCTGTTTTGGGGGACTTTTTTGACAAATGACATCTAAGCTCTGCTGCACCGTTGGAAGGAACTCTAGTATGGAGTGGGGGATTATCTTGAAAAATAAAGCTTTTTATTCTTATTCCATGAAAGTATCTTGGTCAGCCCCAAAACCTTTCAATCGACTCTCCTGAATTGAATTATTTCCAAGAATTTAGCATTCATAATAACAAAACATGACTAAATGCATAGATTCTTGGAGAATATTCCTGCTTTTTTAAATTTTTAAATGGAGCGATTTCAAAGACTGTTTCTTCAAATACCAATGAGCAGACACTGAAGCATACATATATATATATACACACACACACACACAGAAAAACACAGACACAGACACAGACAGACAGACAGACAGACACACACACACACAGACACACACACACACACACACACACACACACGCATATATATATGTATATATATATAACTTCATAATTATGCAGTTCATATATATATATTTGCGTGTCTGTGCATCTGTGTTTGTCTGTGTGCGTGCTAAAAGTGAAGCGACCTACAAAAAAACTTTTTTCTGAGTAATCAATATATGGTTAAGATAGAAAAGTCGACATTGATTAGTTTCAAACAATTTTTACGAGTAGACGTCATACTTCATCAATTTTTTTAAAGATAGACACATTACTGAATTCAGGTATTTAAACACAAACACATTCTTACAATTATATATATAGACATACATACCACACACACACACACACACACACACACACACACACAAACTCATTGAGGCAGAAATATATATGTATGAAATTTAAAATGACAATAATAATAATTTGTAAAAAGAATATAATATATATACATATATGTATGAGTTCATATATATATATATATATATATATATATATATATATATATAAACATATATATATATATTGATAGAAAGATAGATAATATATATATATATATATATATATATATATATATATATATATATATATATAAATATATATATATATATATATATATATATATATATATATATTGATAGAAAGATAGATAAAATAATATGTGATTAAACGTGCATACCACAAATTTTGGTTAAATGTATAAAGTCGCTGACCTCTGAAGAGTTAAATTCTATGTACCTGGACATCTATCTATCTATATATATCTATATATATATATATATATATATATATATATATATATATATATATACAAATGTATGTATATTTACTTGTACAGACATGTATATGAATATACTTGATTTTATAACATATATGTACATATATCTATAAATCACACTTTTTGATATATGTATACGTATATTTACACACACCTTCATACATACATATACACACATACATGCGTGCATACATTCGTTCATTTACATATACGTGTATGTATGATGGTTTCAGCCTCATATTCGAGCATGCTAATCTTATGCTAAAAGTATAATTAACTATGCAATGGACGAATCTAACTTTTTTAAGCCAGGAAGAGATTTCAAGTTGCTTACAGTAATTCGAAACATACATACATATATACATACAGACGTATGTTACACGTGAAATAATGAACATAGATATATCAAGTAGCCAGAATACCAACCAACATATATATATATATATATATATATATATATATATATATATATATATATATATATTGTTCTTGCAATGATTTATATTTATTTACCTCATTCGTGTTCATATACATGCAAACTTTATGTCGATTTTTCAAGATTAAGTGTATCTGTACGATCCCCAACTCCTTGAGGTGCCATGAGGTTCGTCGTCGATGCTTATCCAACAGTTTCACGAATGTCTTCTTTTTCTGATGTTTTGAGAGATGAGAGGTAAGTGGCTGTACACCCGTTGTTTTATGGGATGTTGCATCCAGGCTTCGTTCCAGATAGTGCGGTGCATTTTTGTACAATCCTTATTAAGGTTTTTCCCGATGTGTTTTGTTATCATCCATGTGGTTCTTCCATATATTAGTATGGATACGGCAACACATTGAAAGAATTTCCATTTTATTTAATTGGGAGAATCACAAATACACAGAGAAAAACACACACACACACACACACACACACACATATATATATATATATATATGGAGAGAAAGTTATTGAAGAAGAAAAGAATTAAACAAACAAAACAGGGTTGTTTTCTTTGTTTAATGTTATATTAACCATCGTGGGTTATTCGATGCCTATTGTGTCCCTGTAAAAGAACAGTAGCGGAACTATTTTACCAATAGCTGAGTGATAAGAGGATTCATATTCTTCCCGAAGTTATGATATGAAAATGAACGTAATAGCCCGACTGTAATTTGAACTCAATTATATCGATGTAATCAATCCACCATATTAGCCACTACTCAATGGGGATTACCATCTATAAAAAAAGGAAATGAAAGGATTTGTGAAAGTGAAAATAACTGAAGGAAGTAGAACATTTTTGAAAATAAAAACAAAAGCGCTGAAAAACTATAAGAAGAATTATTATTTATGCACAAAGCAAGACGGCGGGATGACAGACACAACCTTATCGGGTTGGCATCCTGATTGATTGATATTTTATTTAAAAGGCAACGCTTGTAAGATTATTATACCCCTCAGTTTATCTGTACAATTGTATTTTCATATTTTATTCTGTGAATGAGTTATAATCCTAATGCGAAATATTGGAACACATACCTCGTCACATGGTCGTGCAAGTGTAGGCCGACCAGTGAGAATATATTCACATAAGCTATGTACAAGCACAGGAGGTAGTTTGGAAGAACTGCCGGGGGCGATGGATGATGGGAACGGATGGAGTGAATCAGGGAAATCTGTGCAGTCAGTTCGATTTGATGATGATGATGGAGAGTTTCAAATATTCCTATGTAATTATATATATATATATATATATATATATATATATATATATATATATATGACTATTGAGATATATACTCCCCTACCCCCGTAGGGTTGAGTTCTCTGGCGAAGAAGTAACCGTGTTGCCATTAGCGTTTATGGCAAGCCTCTTCGTAGATGAATTGAGGTCTCGGCAACCGTTTGAACGGATGTATGTAAACAATAGTAATTGTGATTCATAACCGTTTAAAATTTACTTCGCAGCTAATGTCTCCTCGTGGCTGAATGGTTAGAAGCTTTGGCTTGGCGTTTGAATTAACCGGGTTTCGATCCCAACTACGGGAAGATACCGTCTAGCTACACTGATGAGTTCTGATAGAACGAAACAGTTCTATCTGTGGATGACTATTGTTTTATTTTTTTTTTTCTTTAAAGATAAAACCAAAGATCGATTATTTTAGGATTATAAATTTATTTCCATCCTGTTTTGTGTTTCTGATGTAAACCAAAAAGACGAAGAAAAATATAACAGGACTTCTTCAGATTTTATGGATAAAATAAAACAGAATAGACACGGGGGTGGGGAGAGGAAGAGAGGTGAAGAGTTATCTCCTCGTTTTATTAAGCTTCCGTTTTTTTATTTACTTATTTATTTTATTTATTTTTCTAATTTTACCGTCAGTATTGCTCTGTAATATTAGTTACATTGAGCTCTCTACCAGGAAAATTTAAATGCTCAGCTTTTGAATGATTTTCTTGCCCTGAAGGAATTACTTCCAACTCTGGTTTAACTGGACCGAATAATACCTATATATATATATATATATATATATATATATATACTCTTCAAAAAAAGCAACAATCTTATAATTGCTCAAATTAAGTTGAGCTCTCCTGAAAAATTCTACGAAAGAAACTTAATATATTCGTTCTGATTGGAATTATTCCCTAAACCGGATTTACTGGATTGAATAATATATATATATATATATATATATATATGTGGGTGTGTGTGTGTGTGTGTGTGTGTGTTTCATCATCATCACATAACACTCTGATCACGGTGTTCCTTGACACTCTGTCTCACTCAACATTTATCTTTATCATCTATCATTCTTGGAAGGTATTCTGATGCTGATGTAAATCCTTGCACATAGGATTCGATCGAAGAACGTTGATTAATAGTTCGTCATTGCTTATCCAACAGTTTCACGAATGTCTTCTTATTCTGATGTTTTGAGAGATGAGAGGTAAGTGGCTGTACACCCGCTGTTTTATAGGATGTTGCTCCCAGGCTTCGTTCCAGATAGTGCGGTGCATTTTTGTACTGTTCTTATCAAGGTTTTTCCTGAGGTGTTTTGTTAGCATCCATGTGGTGCTTCTATATATTAGTAAGTACACAGCAACACATTGAAAGAATTTCCATTTTATTTCATGGAAGAATGACACGCACAGAGATAGACGCACGCACGCACGCACACACGCACGTATGCATATATATATATATATAGAGAGAGAGAGAGAGAGAGAAAATTCTATGAGGTTTAACTAAAGTATTTAACACAAATCAAAAAGCATCTGTCATAGATCTATGAAATGCATGTACTCAGCAGAATTCATAGTCTTATATATATATATATATATATATATATATATATATATATATATATATATATATATCAGAATTCATACGTCTTATATATATTTATATATATATATATATATATATAAGACGTCTTATATATATATATATATATATATATATATATATAAGTCGTCTTATATATATATATATATATATATCTATATATATATATAAGACGTATGAATTCTGATATATATATATATTTCTGTGTGTATGCATTCCTATATAAACGTAAATATTATGCTTTGAGGGCGATTGCTGAAGACATCAATTGATTGTCAACTGCCTCAAGATATCTTGGCTAATATCCATCATTTTCCTGCGTTTTTGAAGTTATCTTGGTAAAAATAAAATGAAATAAAATAAAAATAAAACTGTCATTACGTCATCATTCGTTTTGTCATCTCCTTCAACGTCCATCTACTTTTGTGCTAAAAGCAAAGTTTCGATAGAAACTCCCCAGCCATTAGGGAATGGCTTTTGGGATAACATCATTTGCGCTTATTTGATATAGTCGATGACGGCAATGTGTTAAGGTCGACATATAGACTATTTCTATTTAACGAAATCCAATGTCTCGCTGGTTATTCGTTTTGGAAGTAATGAACTTTTTTTTTCAGACAATTACTTTCATAAGAGATAGTGAAAAATTACCTTGCATCATACTCTCTTTTATGACATTATTCTTCGACTAGTTACAAAGAATGAAAGGCCAGTTAATCAAGTAATGAGACTTGTGTAAAAGTTTCGATGTTTTAAAATTCATTTATTTCAAAAAATTCCTTCGAAGCCACTTACCGTCGAAGATACTGTTCTACGTAAAAATACAAAAATGTTTTTAAGTTACACTGTCTTCAATTGATTCATCACAGCCTCTTTCAACGGTTACCAAATGCCGTACATAAAGCTGACTTTTGAATGTTGGGTAAAGGAAAAAGTCAGAAGCGGTTAAATTTGGCAAATACAAGACATGCTCTTTTTATCCCAGACCATTTACAGTGCGTCTAAAAAGTAATCAACCCAGGTGGTGTGGGCTTCAGAATCTCTACAGTGAAATGACCCCTATCCTCATCACGTGCGCCCCGGATATGAGACTAAACCGTATCTGATTGTGAGACTCTAGTTCTGGTGCTTTGGGGAATATGGAATATCACTTCATTGTCATTATATTCAGGTCCACCTTGGCTCAATATGGTAGAACATGTCCGTGTCCCTTGTAAACGTCTAGTAGAAATGTTTCGCCATTTAACAGCTTGATGTTAATTTGAATTATTAGCGTTACATAGAAGTACCATTAAACCATTAAACTGTGTGCAAATAAAAATATTAACGTTTGATAAAAATACTTGAAGTATTTAACGGTGTGCAAACAAATGGGATGTTTTGGGTATGATATTAAACTGCACCTGGTGGTAAGCATTTACTTCTCGATCTCTGAGAAGTGTCGAGTACTTTTTAAAATACGGATTGGAAGATAAAACAATATGACAATTCAAACAGTGTCTCTTTTCTTTGTTCTGTCGTTGGAGCTCGGATTAGGCTGGCTGTAATTCCTGAAAAGGTGTAAGACCCACAAAAACGGGATCTAAAGTATAAAGGAATTGAATCGTGTTTTTGTTTGTGCCATAGAAAACATAGAAGGTTTTTAATGCCAAATCTTTTGTATACATAGATACTGAATCATTAAAATGTAAACGTATTTTACAGATAACTTTTTTGAACGAACCTCAGTTTTTGTACACACAGTTAAAAGATTTCAAATATTTCTAACACAAATAATTCTATTTACATCTAATCTTCTGTTTGAAAGCAATTAAATAGTTTCAGGCATTTCTATATAAATCTAAAAAAAAATTAATTTAACATTTAATTTAACATTTGCACATAGTTAAATGGTTATTCCTATATCATTTGTAAGTGAATAGTTTCGAGTTAATTTTCTTTGTAAATGAGTTAGAACTAATTTGCTTGCACACAAGTATTGCTATTGTTTCTACGCACTTAAATGTTTTCACTATTGCTATCAAACAATAATTCTATTCATTCTGAATCATTTATTTGCAGACAGTTAAGTGCTTCCAAATATTGCTGTTTATTCTTTTCAATACTATTCATTCATTTGCATAGTCATATCTATGTAAAACCAATAATTAAATTTAGGCACACAAAACGTTTCAATCATAGATGTTTAACACTAATCATTCAATTCAACATGACTCATTCGTTTGCATGCAGTTAAATAGTTCCAGGCATGGCTATATGTAACTAACAATTCAATTAAATATCAGTCATTTGTTTATACACATTTAAATAGTTAAAATTTTCTATTTCAAACATTCAATTTTGCATTAATCATTTGATTGCACACAGTTTAAATGTCAAATAGTATTATTTGACGCAGAGATAGGTCACTATCACTTACGACTTCTTCGGGTCAAAGTGAATCTGGGAACAATGGCAAAGAAGGGGTACTCCGTATTCCTCAAGGCTCCGAGGCTGGAGACTCATCAACGGATGGTTTAATGTCATATCCAGGACGCTCATTGGGGAGGTATCACCCATCTGCAGAGATTCAGTCAGTGTATTCTACAGCCTCAGTCAACTGGGTTTGAACTGATTGGTGAGGCTTCATTTCTGGAGCTCTTGGAGGTATACAGTACCCCTTCATAGGCATATATGTGAGTTTTTATCTGACCGATATTCTTGATATCATGGAACCATATTTCTAAGAAGCTACACAATAAATGTAAATATAAACGTACAATGTATGCAATTTCCAAACCGCTAAGAATAAAATAAAAGCAGTCGGGTCGATATGCCCTTAAAAACAATCAATCATCTTTTCTTTGAAAGCTGTTTTTAAACGTTGTTGACGCAGACATCGGGAGTGAAAAAGAAAAAATGCCGGTGTTTGTTTTATTTTACATGGGAGAATTCAAATTTTAATCATGTCAGTATGTATGTTCCATGTATGTCTTTATGTTCATTACATTTAACTATGACGGAGTTAACAATGTTGTCTACTTTTCCACTACTCTGTGATATCTGGAGGTCATCACCGAAGATAAGATGCAAGAAAATCACTGGGAATCCTCGGCTCTAAATACAATATTCCCGTATTGCTAAAAAAAATGCTGAGTTTGTTTTCTGATAACATAACAGACGTTTTCTTTGGCATCTTAATGCAAGTACACGTCTCAAGCATAACAATAACTAAGATAAATGGTATTTTCCATGTTTTATTCTACAATAACAAATGAATTCTTTCAGGGCATAAAACGCCATTTTTATGGGAAGGAAACACACAATAACTTGTAATTCAAACGTATGTTTATTGAATGGTCTAATAATGCTGACAGTAATTTGTAACAACACAAAATATTGCTTTTTGTGAACGTCTACAAAGAAAATGCACTCACAAACTTGTATATATATATATATATATGTGTGTGTGTGTGTGTGTGTGTGTGTGTGTGTGTGTGTGTGTGTGTGTGTGCTGCATATACAATTGAGAAACTTATATAAGTTATGATGTTCTGACAAGTTAGAGCCAAAACTTGATATTTTCTGGTCAAAAGTCTTGATATCCATTGAAAAGATGTAAGCATATCCGAGGATGGCGGTCTGCAGGGGGTAAGGGGGACCAGGTCTATCTCTCAGGACAGGGATAAACTTAGTGAACTCGTTTAAGCGGTTCTGAATAGACAAAGACTCCGAGTCTCCATGAATAAGCCCGAACAATCTGGCTCAAGGAAGAAACCAGAGAGTACTTATTTACTATTTGCCTGGACTAGCTAAGAGACGCATTCATGACATCCACCTTCAAACTCAATTCTCTGTTTAACTGGAAGTTCTGAGTTATGAAATAAAGTTGTACACAATATTCTTTCTCAAAACTAGTAATAAAAAATTTAAAAAAAACGATTTTCGGTCGTTCTACTTTATTCTTTATCTGGCAGAAAGTGATTATCTAAGAAGCCGCATCTGCAAGCTAATTAGGTCCTAGTCTAAGCTTGAAATCATATATCAGCCCACACAAAACATCACACAAAAGGTAAACATAAATATACAATGATGTTATTTGCTAACATCTAGACTTAACATAATCCCTGACAGTTTCATATGCCTTTAAAATAATATAATCAATCAATGATCTTAGCTCTCATTCCTCACCTATACGTAGGTGTTATTCCTTTATTTATTTCTTTTATCTATATTCTATAAGCGTCACACCAGGCCATATTGCGTAAATGTCTCCACCTTATTGGCGGGGTAAGAATACACTGCTTCCATCTCCTACAGAAATGTAAGCCCCTCCCAAGAATTGATCTTGATAAATATTAAACAGCATCCGATGGTGATCCCAAATTTCTGGAGCTCTAGGAAGTGTCGAGTACGTCTTCATTTTCTTAGTGGTAATTCCTATTAGGGACTCATTCATGGCTTGAATAGATCTGTTAGAATTTTTTTTTTGTATTTATAGGAATACTTGAAACCATGAAACTATGCAAAATATTTATATAATGAATAATTACTTATGACCGTTCACAAAAGATTGTTATTATTATAGTTTACTCAATAAGATTTTTTCACATCAGGGTTAGCTGATGGTTTTTCTCTAGAGTTTGAGAAACAGCAAGTATCCTCATGTCTCCAGGACTCGTCTGGCCGTTTTCACTAATGATGTCTTTTGGATGGTCTCCACTTGTCCACCAACTTCCAAGTCCCCCAGGCTCTTTAATAATCTTTTATTTACTGTGCCAAAAGCACCACTCACAATTGGTACAATCATCACCTTCATCTTCCATAGTTTGTTTTTTTTCAATTCTCTTGTAAGGTCGAAGTACTTATCCTTCTTATCACATTTTTTCAGATTTATTCAGTGGTCAGCCAGGACAGCAAAGTCGACAATTTTGCATATTCTCTTTCTTTTTTGTGGTTGATTACTATAAGGTCTGTCTTCTGGCCGAGATTAGGGGGTCGTTCGTATGTCAAAGTCCCATATGACTTTATGTGTGTCATTTACTAGGACAGGTGCTGGGTTGTGCATATACCATTTTTGGTGTGGTCAAATTCAAATTTCTTGCACATTTCCCAGCGCATCACCTTACCAACCCAGTCGTATTTTGCTTTATACTCCTGTGCTAATTTTCTGCATTTGCTTATTATGGGATTGATCGTTTCATCTCTGCCACCGCATAGCCAACATTTGCTATTTTGTTGTGTCTAATCTATTCTCGCTTTGATATGATTGGTTCTTATGGCGTTGTTTTGCGCTGCTGTTAGGAGAGATTCTGTTTCTCTCTTAAAGGTTCCTTTTCTTAGCCAGGTCCAGGTTTTCTGGTGTGAGATGGTGTTTATTAGTCGTTTAAAGTGACCGTAGAGTTGTTTTTCTTCCTATTTTTGTATCTGTCGTCTATCGTGTTGTCAGTATTGTTTCTGATAGCTGTTATCAGTCCTTCATCGTTTTTTCTATTATTATTATTATTATTATTAGTTACTTGAAACCATTTATTTGCTCGAAATATTTGAATCCCAATAAATGGCGCAAATTATTAATATTACATACGAATACTTGTAAACTACACGTTTGTACAAAAAGTGATTATCATTATTATCATTATTTATATTAATAGACATCTCTCCCTCTCTCTGTTTCTCTCTCTCTCTCTCTCTCTCTCCCCTCTCTCTCTCTTTCTGTAGAATACGTTTTTCATCTCGGAAGCTAACAACTGACCTTTCCATTGTTGAAAGGAAGATGCGATGAGATTTGGATCAATACCAAAATCAATTACCAATCGATAATAATTGGCATAAGCATATTAAGCTATCTTCACATGGATATAATAATTAAATAGATGAGTCTGAACTTAATTATAGCTTAATATGTCTTTGTAAGTGATTGCTATTGTTCTATCCATTCACGTGATTTACATGATCTAGATAATTTCAGAATAAATTTTACCATTATAGACTCAAGACTGTGACGTGTTCGATCTTGTTGGTATCCTTTCAAAGGTTTTCTTAGCCTTTTCTTCCAGATCCCAAATATAGTTCCATTAATATTTTTAATTTTTTTTTTTCTTTTAATTTTGTTTGATTTTATTTCGAAATAAATTTGGGCTGTATTCGCCTCCTGACGATTGAAAACGTGATACAAATCAGGTTTAATATACAAATCCCATACACGTATTTGTGTGTAGAGGCAAATATGTTTGTTTGTTCTCTGATATTATTTTACCTAAGATATGGTCAAAGGACCAAATCGTTGTAAATTGGTTTGTTTGTAGTTTGGGTTTTATGGCATATCAACCTTTGTAGGTTATTTAATGCCAAATACATTTTTATACAAATAATCAGTTCTTTTTCAAACTATTCAGTTTCGCATAAGTACACGATTTAATTATCAAAAACATTTAAATTAAAAGTTATTTACTTTAGTCAAACTGTTCTAATTCAAATAATTCTGTTTAGTATAAGAACAGTTTGTCCACACACATTTAAATGCTAAAACATTTCTATTTCAAGCCATTCAATTTAGCATAAGTACGGCTTCAATGTCAAAAACAGTTCTTTTTCAAACAACTCAGTTTAGCATGAGCACACCTTTTAAATATAAAAAAAGTTCTATTTTAAGTAATTTTGTTTAGCATAAGTACAAAGTTTGTATACACTGTTAAACGTAAAAACAGTTCTTTTTCAAACATTTCAGTTTAGCATAAGTGTGCATTTTGGTTCTAGTTGACTCATAGATAGAACTCTAGCAGGTACTATCACTCCGGGCCAGAGTGGACCTGGGACCAATGGTAGTGAAGAGGAACTCTGCATTCCCCAAAGGTCCAGCATCACTGGAAGATCCCCATCAGATTGTATAGTTTCATATCCTGGACAATCGTTGCGGGGGAGTCTTACCGACTGGGCAAGGAAAACTCTTTACCCAACGACTACGATCGGACAAGATGTGACACAATGTCAATTCCTTATCAGAATTCAGCTGGTTTGAATTTAGAGTTTTTCTTCTCTTTGATTTGTTGCCTAACTACGACTAATAGCCCGAAGAGAAATGTTAATAGTACCGTCCAGGTTTGAACTTGGGTTGCTGATTCCATTTCCTACGAAGATAACCACTACACCACGAACTCCTCTGATTACTAACTAATTACTAATTATTAATAATTAGTTAATGTTAATTTTACGCTAAAAAGCAAACGGTGGTTATATTTTTTATATTTGAGGTTTGACTGGTTTTCTTTGTTTAATGGCAAATCAACCTTCGTGGGTTTTATAATTCAATTATTTATTTACTGACAGTGAAGTGGTTCTCGGAATTGTTATTTAACATTAATTATTCTATTCAACACTATTCATTCATTTGCACAGTCAAATGTTTCCAAGTATTGCTATGTAATACGTATACTTCAGTTTAGACACACAAAAGATTTGAAGTATTGCTATTTAAAACTTCGGCTATTATGCCACAGGAACATCATATTTTTTTATAAACACAGATACTACCTATAGATCCTAAGCAGAATCACTGTTAATAATCATTTTTTTATGAAAAGTATGTTTGTTTCAAAGATAAACATACGTGATTGGAACAAAAGAAGATTCATTAGAAAAAGATATTACCAGAGAGCCTCACTCAGACCCAAGTTTCGTTTGTTCTTAACTAAACGATTCAGTTGTATCATGTGTTAAAAACAAAAGCTTTTAAAGAATAAAAACGTTTTTCGCTCGTCTGCACATAAAGTAGATATCGGTGCTCTTTTGACGATGGTTTTTGATATGGTGTCACCATTTATTAACCCACCTCCACTGAGAATGACAGCGAGAAGTGAGCGGAAACAGAAGGCACGAAGCAACGCGAAACACTCGGGACGCTACGGAAACTGATTCGATTTCGGCCAACATTGGTGAACGGTCAGCGAGCATTATGAAAACGGCACATCATCGAGCCGACCGATTGGGAGAGGGAGCCGGCCAAGCAGAAGACGATGGTTTCTGGGATATGGAAATGGGTTCCAATCGTTTTACGCATCGACAAAAGAAGCCTTCCTTTCCGATAAGATGAAACCACAGCATGCATCGGATATTACCAAGAGGAGCATTCAGACGAAAAGGATGGGGGTTGTAAGTTATATTCTCTAGAAAAACAGCAAAGCAAGTCTAGTTTTTAGTATCACTGAAGAGAAAATTTTGCCAGTAGAAATTTCCGTTTTCTCCCGTTTAATTCAAAAGAGGGGGATTATCATTAGATAATAAGACGAAAGGAAATAATTTGCTATGATAAGATAATGTGGGAGAAATTTTCTGGTAAGGCCAAATTTACTACGAACATTTCAAATATTATGATCACACACACACACACACACACATATATATATATATATATATATATATCTCCAGTATTAACATGTGGGTCCAGTCGGCTGGGGCTAGAAAATACACTGCATCTCTGCAGATGGGTAAGACTCCTCCAATGAGTGTCCTAGATTATGTCACTAGAAAATCTGATAGTGAGGCACAAGTAATGCTGGAAATTTAGGGAATGCAGTGTACCTCTTTGCTGCCATCGCTTTCAGGTCCACTCTGGCCTGGAGTAGAAGCACCTGATAGGGGTCCTATTTATGAGTCAAAAAGAACTAAACACAGATGATATATCCTGTTTAGAAATCCACAACTAACATGATGGCAAAGGTGAGTATGTTACACCCATACTTATGCTTGTACTACAATTTAACAAAAGCAAGAAAGAATAGGTAACGTGCATATATTATACTCGACGTCCCGTGAAATTTGAGAGTTGGTTGGTTGGTTGGGATTTTTGGCATATCAACATTTGAAGATTATTTAATGCCAAATCCTTTTTTTATATAAATCATCATCATGTCGCGCTGCGAGCGGATCTCCCTGACCCTCTGCCTCCACTCTTCTCTTTCGTCCCCGCTCCCGGTAGGTCTTCAAGGCTACACCTTGTATCGGCACGGAGCTGTTGTATATAGGTTCTAGCTGATCATCCTGCCTTTGCTTGTCCATGTGAAGAGGTCCATAGGAGTATGTCACTTTTAAGTTCGTCCCTACATCTCCAGCAGTGTCCTGCATGTCTGGCTCGTCTAACTTGGATAGTTTTCGTGATGGTTGTTAAGTAGCCGTACAGTTGCTGCTTTGTGAGGTGCTGCCTCCATGACTTGTTTAATATTTCTCGCAGCATTCTTGTGTAATTTCCGTCAAGCTTTTTCTCGCTACGTTTAGTTAGCGTCCATGTAGTGCCTCTATACAGCAGTATCAATACGACTGCTTCTTGGAAAAAACGGCTTTTCATTTCATCGGTCATGTCTGACTTCCATATGACCGATAGCCTATCGATAGCTGTCCTTGCCTTTGCTAGTCTCATGTTAACGTCTGTCTCGTTTGATGCGACACTGCTTCCTAGTTAGATGAACTTGTCTTCTAGTTTCAGAGAAATACCATTGTGGAAATATCACCTCTTTGATTAAAACACATGTATTCCGTCTTGTCTGCGTTGACATGGAGACCTATGCCAGCAGCTGCTCGTTCCAGACTATGTTGGGAGTTTTCGGCTTGGGCAGGTGTATTTGCCAGAAGCGCTATGTCATCGGCGTAGTCCGTAATTGTATGTGCGGGGTATCTTTTGCTTCTTTCCTTTATCAGCTTGAAATTGTTGTATTTCATTTTATCAATAGACGTTCTAAGCATGTAGTCTAGACATATGATAAAGAAGTATGAATAATCAGTTCTATTTCAAACAATTCAGTTTAGCGTCCCTAGAGTTTCAATGTCAAAATTAGTTACATTTAAAACAATTAAATTTAGCATACAAAAACACTTCCATTCCAACCAATTCAGTTTTGCTTAAGTACGCAGTTTAAATGTAAGTACACAGTTTAATTATCAAAAAATTTCTATTTCAAGTTATTCGGGTTAGTCAAACAGTTCTATTTCAAGCAATTCAATATAGTATAATTACAGTTTGGTTTACTTAAAGTTAAATACAATTTAGTAGTTTTTTTGTTCACACAGTTAAATGTCAAAACATTTCTATTTCGAACAATTTAGTTTAGCGTAAGTACAATTTCAAAATCAAAAACAGTTATTTTTTAAATAATTCATTTTAGCATGATTAAGCAGTTTTGTTCTATTTGACCTATAGTTAGAGTTCTATCAGTTGCTACCACTCCGGGTTAAAGTGTACCTGGGAGTGATGGCGATGAAGGGGTACTCTGCATTCCTCAAAGCTACAGCATTGCTGGAACCTCACTATCAGATTGTTTAGTGTAAATATTCAGGACACTCGTTAGTGGGGTGTTTACCCCTCCACAGTGGTGCTGTCGGTGTATTCTACAGCCCCAGCAGACTGGGTAACGTTAACTTGGTGGGTACCTGTTTTTACATTCTTTCACGCTATTGATGTTTATATCAAGGAATTGGCAAATTATTTCTATTAGAATGTCTTTATCGCTACATTATAAATAACCTGGATTATGATAAGATGATGTTCAGCCCGACGCAGTTTACCGAAACTGATCAGTCATTAGCAAATTTGACAATGGTTTGGTTTAGTTAGGTTTGATTTTATGCCATCTCAACCATTGTAGGTTTTTTTCACAAATCATCTATATACATATATTAAATATATATGATTTGTAAACAAATAGTTCATAGGTAACCATTTTTAAACGAGCCAGGGCTTATAAATTGTACACAGTTATTATATTTCAAATATTGTTATGCAGTACTCAGAATACAATTTAACATCACTCATTTTTGACAGTTAAATGGTGAAAATGTTCTATTTGATCTATAGATGGGACCTTAACAGGTGCTCCCATTTTGGATCAGAGTGGACCTGGGGGTAATAACATTGAAAGAGTACTCGACAGTCCTCAAAACTCCAGAACTGGAACCTCACCAACAAATGCAATTTAGTGTCATAACTAGGACATTTGTTGAGGAGGATGGTCTTATCCTTTTTCAGGGATACAGTCAGTGTTTTTACAACCCAGCCAACTGGGCTTTGGACAAGGGATTTCTTCATTTTGTATTCTTTCAAAATTAAAGAACACAATGTGATTTGCTCAAATAAAAGCATTCTATGGCATACCATTTCTAGTTAGGAGTGTGCATATGTATAGATACCTATAATCCTTTTCAAAGAGCTTGGACGCCCTCACAATGCTGACAGTATTTCCTACAGTATGATAAGACCCTACTGAATATATAGGGGTATCCTGAGTCGACCACTGAAATGCATCTGATTCTTGGGCCCCAGTTCTATACATATGGTGAGTGTGAAACTCAAAAGCAGTGCAATTATTCCCTGGTCCGCCCTGATTTACGATGGTAAAACCCGTCAAGGTTCCATCTATAGTTCCAATAGATCTTTTTAAGATTACTCGTTTGCTATTTGACCGTGGGCTGAAAAAAATCAATTAAGAAACAACACAAAAGTGAACAGGATTCAATCACCTCTATTAATATAATAAACCTAGACGTATTGACATGAGTTATAATCAATCAATCATGTATAAATGTTGAATTGCAATTAAATGATTTGTTACATATCAATGATTTGATACTTTCTAAAACCATATAGAAAAATTGTGTTATCGGATATTATTTTACATAAGATATGGTCAAAGGACTTAATCGTCGTAAATTGGTTGGTAGGTTGTTTGGATTTTATGGCATAGCAAATCTTGTAGGCTATTTAACGTCAAATCTATTTTTATACGAATAATCAGTTCTATTTAAAACAATTCAGTTTAGCTTGAGTACACAGTTCAACTCTCAAAAGCATTTCTATTTCAAACTATTCACTAAAGTCAAACAGTTCTTATTCAAACAATTCAGTTTAGCGTAAATATTGGTTTTATCCACACACAGTTAAATTTCAAAATAGTTCCTTATCAAACAATACACTTTAGCATAAGTAAGTACAGTTTCAATGTCAAAAAACAGTTCCATTTCAAGTGATTCAGTTAAGCATATGCATGCAGTTTAGTTCTATTTGACCAATAGATAGGACCCTATCTGGTGCTACCATTCCGGAGCAGAGTGGACTTGGGAGCGATGGCCATGAAGGGGTACTTTGCATTCCCCAAAGCTACCGCATTACTGAAACCTCATCATCAGAATGTTTAGAGTCACAACCTGGACACTCGTTGGGGTTGGACTTACCACTCTGAAGAGGTACAGTCAGTGTATTCTACAGCCCCACCCAACTGGACTAAATCGTCGTAAATCACATACACACGCGCACGTGCGTTCGCGCGTGTACACACACACACACACACACACACACACACAGCAGTCTAGTCAGCTTGTGCTGTAAAATAGGCCGATTGCGTCTCTTTTCCACAGTTATTCGGTGTATGACTCTTAAAGTTCTGATGGTTATACTCCTATACTGGAGCTTTGGGAAATGTCGAGTAACACTTCCTTATCATTACGCCCAGGGCCGCTCTGACCGGGAGTCTTATTACCTATTAGGGGCTCATCTATGGTTAAAAAATATATTTGAAATTTCTCTATGATTACAAACTTACTATAATTCTTACAAACACAACGTTATCTAGTCGTCTAATCACCTTTCTGAAAATAGCATCATAAAACAACATTTAATAAAAAACACAAAAATAGTACTAACCAACTTACATCTTCTGATGTAAGGAAGTTTCTCACAAATACAATAATTATATATAAAAACAATATTAAAAATGATTACAAATTTTATAAGCAATATGCATAAGAAATTTTAAAAATACAAAATCGATTAGCATTTACCACAGGCACCAACATATTAGATATTTTTCATAACTAAAAATTTCTAAAAACCATAAGTAAAACTTTTTCCTAAGCGAACGTTTTAAAACAAAACGCTGAAAACGTTCTAACGACTTCAAAACAAAACACTATGAAAACAGTAAAAACTCGACAGTCAAATGAAAACTACATTACCTATGATGACAACCAAAAGTATTGTCGAAAGCCCTTGGGCAGAATATATGGGACAATTCCTTTACCATCAAGATCCCGACACTAGAAAAATAACAAGGTGTCTTGAAAAAATGAAATTAAAAATAAATAGTGTTCCATCGTCTTTAACAAAACTTGCTTGAATAATAACTTGCTGCCTGAATATGCATTCTTCATTATATATATATATATATATGTATGTGTGTGTGTGTGTGTGCGTGTGTGTGTACGTGCGCACGCACCCGTGTGTGTGTTAAACTATTCACCACTTTGGGCTTCTCATTAACGATATTCAAGTGAATATTATCAACCATGTCTGAAGCCTGCAGAGAATTTTTAATTCATATATATATATATATATATATATATATATATATGTATAAAAATTCAAGTGACAGCATCAACTTGAAAATAAAAAGTCGAGACAGCAAGCAATCTATATAGTTTAAGCAGAATATATATATATATATATATATATATATATATATATATATATATATATATATATATATATATATATATTCGGTTCACCTATAAAAGAAAATAAACTTAATATTATAAATTAAAATGTACTTGAATTCTAAGACGTTGAATAAAACTAAATAATAAGGTAAATCAAAAAATAGCAAAACAGAAATTATCGGACAAATTCGCCTGGCTTGTTTGCAATATTCATTTCTACTGAAAGCGATATCAGCATTTGCATAGTAAAGGCTTCGTTTGTTACCGACAGGTTATCGATCATGTTGAAATCTTACGTCTCTGATCAAATAAAGCAGAAATTCATCCAAGTTATGACTCTGTTAGTACTACTGTATGGTCGCGGCACTGAAATGAAACGAAACGATCCAAGAAAATGCTCGATGGAAACTTCTAAGGATGTTACAATTTGTTTTCAACAAATTATCTTCACGGCACCGCACAATAATAAACTGTAGGGCTACTTACCTCCCATGTTACTATCAATCCAATTTAAACAAAAAAGACAAGCGAAGCAGAGACGAACTCATATATATAAATTAAAACACACCTACCAACATATCTATCAGTATAGCAAGGTAGCTAGCAAACCTAATTACAGAGCCATATAACCCAACAGAAACAACCGCGAAACACAAAATTGTATATATATATATATATATATATATGTATTTAGAGAGAGAGGTGGGGGAGAGTTCTCTAGCTACCTTGCAAGATAGATATGTGTGCATGTATGTTAATTTATCAGAGTTTATATATATATATATATAAGATGTTATATCAGTAATATTTTTAACAAAACAAGTGTCGTTTTACTACTACAACTCATTATGCTAGATAAAGCCACTTGGTCGTAAAAATAATAGGTATCAATTAGATACCTGATAATTAACTTTCTTCCTGAAACTGTCAGTTGTGCAAGAAACTTCTGGTAGCCGTCATTTTAACGCCTTTTAGGTTTCGATAATAGGTTTTAATCGCTTGTTTATATATATATATATATATATATATATATATATATATATATATATACTGACACGAATGAATAAAATTGCTACTCAAAATTCCAATTAAAGATTGCACCTCCAATTTATACGTGTGTAGAAGTGTACATACCAACTTTTGATTTTTTTTTATTCGTGACCAACTGATTCCTTTGTTTGTCTGGGAGTTGGCGATGTAGTAAGAACTTTTTATGCTTGCACTTAACCCAAATCTTATGTTCTATTCTGTTCAAATCTCTTATACAATATAATTGAAATTAACCTCATCGAATTAACTTTTCATTACTGGGATTTTGTGCAATGACTTTGCCTGTTAATTTCCCAGAAATTCCATTATGCTTTCGAACCTTGATGGGTCATCTACACATTATATTGAAGTCTTGCATTAGTGAATTAACGCTTCGTTGCTGGGTTTGTTCGCATTGGCCGGAAAGTTGTGAAATACAACAAAATGATTATATGATGCCTCTACATTTTATAATGAGACAACAAATAAATTTTCATTGTATTGTAAGTTACTTCGTGGGTACTATAGGTTATTGGAAATAATGTTTGATCCTGGTAAATGCTGGGCATGAGAGTAATATTTTGATAAAGACTATAATGGACACTTTTGTTTATGCCTTAAATATATATATATATATATATATATATATATAGGGTAACAGTAATCGTTCTAATTAAATATGCCCAATGAGGTTGCTTGCTCATTTTTTCGCCTTTGTAAAGGCACATATTCTTCACTTACTTGTCTAGCCATGGGTAAATAAAAGGATAGATTGGACATATAAGCCTTGGCAAGCAACTAGTCTGAGAGATGAAAACCCTTTGAGTTTACTCTTCTGTTCTTAACTCATCCAAAATGCATGCCAGTTCCGATACAAAACTTTATATATTTATATATATAAATGTTTCATTTAAATTTTTTCACTGTAATCTTTTTTCTCATTAATACATGGTCTTCTTAAAAATGAGTCCCAGTAGTTCCCTGACAGAAGTATTTGATCCTTGTCGTAGACTTAGGAGGTTTTCTACCCAATTTTATAAGAAGTGCACCGTTCACCCACTTGCAGGTTGATCGGTCTTATTTCAAATTCACCATGCTGCATCCCATAGATTCCTACGTTAGACACTTGTTATAAATCATATAATTATATTCTTTACCCCTCAAGAAACTGATTTACAGTGAGACGCCAGGCCAAAATGAATGAATGATTATGGACGCAACACAATACTTTAAGCACGTAAGGCAGAAGAGAGTGAGGGATTGTGTGTGTGTGTGTGAGAGAGAGAGAGAGAGAGAGACAGAAGTAGAGAGAAAGTAAAGAGTATTCATTGCCTCAGCATGACTTGACGGTGATATATATGCATAACTACTTCTGACTGCAAAGTTATCATCTGATGAAGGTTTTGTTGGCCGAACTCGTATTTTTGTTGTTGTATTTGTACAATAAAATCGTTAGAATTTATCTATTTAGTAGAGCGTGAGATATTTTCTATTGTTTATGGATGCATTCTTCTTTCAAATGTAAAAGATTGATTTTTTTTTTTAAATTAATAAGTTAAGTTAGATAATCACGATGATTATATTTTCTTTAGAATGACAAAAAGATTTTATTCTAAAAGGGGGAGGAGGAGAAGAGGTGGTGAAGAAATACTAGATGAAGGGAGTTTGAAATTGAAAACCTTTTCTTATCGGTCGATAATTCTGAAAACGGCAAACTGACAGTTTTGATTAATATGGTTGCAATTTAATATTCGAATTATATATATATATATATGTATATATATATATATGTGTGTGTGTGTGTGTGTGTGTGTGTGTGTATGTGTGTGTGAGAGTGTGTGTGTGTGTGTGTGTGTGTGTTTTTGTTGGATGTTGGTTTTATGTGCTTATGGTATATCAGTTTATGCAATTTAAAGACAAATCCTTTTAACAAACACACACACACACACACACACACATATATATATATATGAATTATAAGCGAATATTTTCGAGGTTACATTATTTTTAAACGAGTCAAAGCCCATTTGTTGGGTCTCAGTTATGTAGTTTCAAGTATTGCAATTTAACGCTAATAATTCTATTCAATATTATTCATTCATTGGCTCACATTTAAATAGTTGCAACTACCTTGTCATACTAACAATTAAATCTAACATCCGTCTCTTGATTGAACATTGATTGTGATATTTAATTTTCGCTTGTATTATAATTGGTTTGGTTTCTTTTTTAATGGCGTGTCAACATTTGTCGTTTATTTAATGCCAAATGCATTCTCCTAGAAGAACAGTAGTGGTACTATTTAACTCATAGCTGGGAGGATAAGGGGGTTCATCCCTTTCCCAAGGGTATTTGTCCGAAAGTGAACGTAATAGCGCAACTGGAGTACGAACTCGCTTACTACGGTTCCGCAGGTTGCTGCTTCAACTTATAAAATTAATATTTCCGACAACATTCTACGTGCGTGCACGCGTGTGTATGTGTGAGTGAAGATTCTCTTTAGACCATTTTACATATAAATATGTGTTTGTGTACAGGAATGCGTGCGTATACAAGTGTGTGTGGGTTTGTATTTGTGTGTGCGAGCGAGCAGGGTCTTGCATGTGTCTATAGATATCTAATAATTTTTTATATTGTATAATAGTATATATATATATAATATTGTATAATAGTATATATATAATATTGTATATATTACTCATTTGTTGAAATAAGACTCTTTGAACGATAGATTTACGAACCTATTTGGCTGATAATAGAGTAGAAAATAACAACAAAAAAGAAGCAACAAACAAATATAGAATAATCCCTAGCTATAAAATATTGATAAAGTATAACGATAAAAGGGATATGAAATAATTAAGTCGATTTTATGCAGAGTCCAATTTGTATAAAAAAAACTCTGAGCATAATATATTTAATTCTCTTAAAACAAAGGAATATCTTACGTGATACCAACCGATAATGTTGGAATGAACAAAGAAAGAATTAGGATTTTTTTTCAAAAATACATTAGAGAATTCCAAACAGCATATCAGAAAATTGCATACATTATTTCACTCAATATATTTTAAGGACCATAATTTCCTGCTTAAAAACGACCATTTAAGAATTAGTAAAATTAACGTAAGTATTACTCTATCGAACTTAAGCGCAGCATACGGATCATGTCTAGCCATATCAAATAAAATTATAAATCAAGAGACTGTACAAAAGCGCGGCAATTCTTTTAATATCATTTGCAAGAGAGCATACTTCTTAGGTCAAAATATAATTTTTTTTATATCTAATGCATGTACTTCCTGCAACGTCGGTACAGAAGGAAGAAATAACACAGGCGTTTGTGGTATTTTGACATTCGACCCGGCCCAAAAATGCTATTCCAAGGTGATGCACCGGAAGGAAGTGACACATTCGAAAGAGATCGCGTAATCGAAAGTAATCGAAAGAGATCGCGTGGGTGGATTAAGGCTGATAATATGGGACAAGGTGAAGGTCCCACTATGCCACTACATAGTGATGCACCGGAAGAGAGTGGCCTCTGAACTGCATGACAGTTATTTCCGCTTGATGACGATCAAACATGCGATTTCAAAGATCGAGTGGGCGTTGAACTATTATATAGCTCAGTCAAGACAGAAGTCAAGACAGTTGAGTTCGACGCCAGTTGAGTTGCAGACAGTTGGAGTCGAGATGTGGTAGGGAAAGCCACATCAGGCCGAAAGGGCCATTTTGGCCCTGAAGAGTTGGGGTCTAGAGAAGATACTGAAAAGACGCAATAAAGAAAGCCATCACCCAGCAGAGTGGGCTCTGGGCCTCCGGTTGAGCAGCCCTGGAGAACGAGAAAGACACAACGCTGACGGCCATAAGTTTGGGGTCGAAATATTTCAGTTATGCTCGGTCTCCGGCTCCCTCTCACACGCAAACCTTGAACAACCCTTTCGAACCCTTGCAATAAAGTGAGAGGTATATATTTTGTTAAAGAAGTTTTCCTGCGTTCGTCTTTGTCATTGTGTCTGTCTTTATTATTGTGTGTATATGTAGATGTGAATCTGCATATGTGAGCATATAACACGTTGACTTCACCTTCTCACTTTTCCTTAGAATGGCTTAGAGGCCAGACACGTGAGAACACTTTCTACTCCACACCGCGAGAACGTTTTAGTTGGGACACAGTTTGTAGAAGCCTCACACCACACCCCGCGCTGGAGTCAACTTCTGTCCTTCTTTCTGGACCACACAAATAGTTTCTCTTTTGTACCAACTCTATCGGTATAACATGGTGGATCATTTATTTTTCTACTCCATGGATTTGGGCCATTTCTTCCTGCGGACACGTTTAGCCCCTGTGATCCTTCATTTGATGTAATAAAAGCAAGAGGCTAATGATAAGATTTACGAGATAGTAGATTCATCCTCACATTAAGAATCTCCTTTATCTACTGAGGGCTTTCTCCACAACAGGCATATGTGTTTATATAACTCCTCCACTTCATGCATGGTACGAAACAAGGTCACTTTTCAAGCAGAATTTAACAAGTTTGAATTAAGATTTTTTGGCTGCCTTACCAGGGTTAAAAGCTACAATTTGCCCTACAATTTTACCCAGAGCTGGAGGGAGAATGGTTAGACGCATACCTTCTCTTACGATATTAGCCCCATGAGAAATACAAATAGCCTCGTCCAGGTTTGGATCTCAAGACACCGATTCCATTTCCTACAATGATAAAGATTACCCCACGAGTACCTCGTAGTGATAAAGAATAAATAGGTTGTATAACACAAAGATTAAATCCACATATTGCAACTAATATTTCCTCGTTTGTGCTATTATCAAAGAGCATTAAATTCTGAAGACCATAGAGTGTTACTCAAGGATGTTACGTGGAAAACACGGAATATAAAACATTATTAGGGAGGCGTTAATGGTGTAATGATTACCGGTGTTGCAAATGGACATGGTGACACGAATTCAAGTCCTAAAAAAGATTGTTCGCAATTCCCATAGGGCTAATGCCTTTGGGAAAAGTATGAATCCAATTATTCTATCTCCAGCTATGAAAAAAGTAGAGCAGACTGGGTTCTTCAGCTTTGATATGGAAACCGATCTAGGAGTAGAAAAACCTGTTAAGCTCCTCCTCAAAAGTGATCTTGTGTCGCTACTCACTCGTGCAGAGTAATATTTTAAACTATATGTCATTGAATTAGATTTCCAAAATAAGAACATATATATATATATATATATATATAAGAAAAAAGTTTAATGCTACGTGTAGTATACAAAAATCTCAGACTTCTTTAAATCTCCATAGAGATTTTTCTATTTGTAGGAAGAGAGTCATAAAAATAATCTATTTTCTTGAATTCTTATGTTTCGTAATTTTCATTTTTATTAAACACCATTATTTTATTTCGTTTCATTTGACGACGTGGCTCTTGTAGGTGGAGGTTAAAATAAGCTGATGGTATCACCTGCAGAGGTAAGATGAAAAATCTTCTCTTCAAAAAAAAAACAAGAATGTTCTTGGTATAACATTAAACTTCATCTGTTGTAGAGGCATCATATCTGTAAATCTTAAGAATTTGGAGGGACTCCTTCCATGACATTATTGACGCTGTTGTAGGAGTATACAGACTTAGCTATATGTGAATGTCTATGATTTGACACATGAATAGGTATGCACACATATGTACATGTGAGTGTATGAATGTGAGTAGACCATAGCTGTGTGTGTAAGTGTTTGTATATAAGTAGATGTCCATATCGGGGTTGAGAAATATTTGTGTTAGTGGCTGTAAGCATTTTGTACGGAAACCACTGATCCAACCCAAGTATTAGTGGAAATGGTCGCATAAAAGCTGAATATCGACTTAAGAAGAGGTTCATTTTTATTAGCACACATTTTCGGGTCTCGTGGAGACATACAATCTGGCAATATCTTATATCAAGTTTATCAATGGCTAAAAATCCAGAGGTAGGGAAAGTTCACCTTTGCATATATACAAACAAAGTGAGTCTGCTGGATAGAACAGATGCAGAGGAGATGGGTCAAGAGAATGGAGAACTGGGAAAGAGAGACTTGCAAATTGGCTGAGAAGATAGAAGGCATACTAAGATGGGCTGAAAGAACAGAGAGAGAGAGAGAGAGAGAGAGAGAGAGAGAGAGAGACGCAGAAATGGTGAGAGGATAGACGATATATACGGAGAGAGAAAACAAATCAAGAATAGATATAGAGCTATACACATGGGGGACCACATATACAGAGACCCAAAAACCAAACTGTCAGCAGTAGTTTTAGTTAAGGGAATTTCGCCAGCCACCTAGTGAGGATTCCACTAACCGTCATTTCGTGAAGTGTAACACACCCCGTTCTCAGCTAAACAAAATTTATTGAGCTTTTTGTCTTCGCCTTATTCGTCATTTTTGAGCAGTTTCAGACGTAATTATTACGACTCGAACCTGCCGAGAATGACAACACAACTTTGATGAGATTGTCAGGTGGAGTGCCGTGGACAGGGACGACTTCCCTCACTTCATTGCCTTTAATCCGGGGTCCACTCAAACTGAGTGGAAGTACTTGCTATATTCTTATCTATAAGACAAATACAAGTGTTAAAAACCATTAGTTTTCTAAAGGAAAGAGTGTAAACAAAAAACCTTTAAGAAACATTTATGCCAAAAAATGTAAATATGAACTCCTTCGCATAAGTAAACCAAGATGTATTTATTTACATGCAGTTCAAATTAATCAAATAATAATGTATAACAATTGAATAGCAGTACAAAATGGTCACAAATGAACATTTTGGTACTTAGTGAAAGGCATATAGAAAAGCTTGAACACCATGTGATATTACTTTCCATAAACTATTTTCAATGGACTAAACAGAAGTAAATTATTATAAAAAATGTACATATGAATGTAAAATAAACGCAACTAAGATCCTAAGATTAAATAACCACAGTCACTTTGAAAACCCATAAAAACAATCAATAAATAAATCAAAATTTAAATGCGTAAAATCATATTGAATATAAAGTGTGTCTCAAAATAGATGCAACCCATTAATCAGATAATGATTTGTTACTAAGACAACTGCATTTGTAGCCATGCGGAACACGTCCAGAAAAAAATGAATCCTTTGAGCCAGAGATATCAAATCAATGTGTTTTTTTTTAATTACTGCTATATCAACTTCCAGGACATGCAATCTTTTTTGAGTCTCCGTAATAAATCTTTATCATATTAATGGGTTGCATCTATTTTGAGACAATTCTGAATGATTTTGTTTCAAAATAAGTAGTGACGCACTATATTTCTCCTCACTTGTCAAATGCAGTGGGATTAAGGATTAATAGTTTTTATAGTATACTATTTTCAAATCTGAAACCAAAAAAAAAAACATAACATTATAAGTGGGAGATTTATTAGCAGTCTCATGGGTCCTATGTATATTGAGAAACCCTGTATTTAAATATTCAAAAGAATTTTAATTCGTATTAATATTAATACTGATATTAAAAATGTTCAAATTTTAATGATTCAAATTTTTAAAAATGAGAATTTTTTAATATTTTTATCATTAGTCTCGATACCTTTTCTCGAAATATTCTTGAAAAATAAAACGAAATTCTCCCAATATGTATATATATATATATATATATGAAGTTAAGGAATGTAAGTAAAAAAATGAGGTAGATTGAGAGAGAGAGAGAGAGAGAGAGAGAGAGAGAGAGAGAGAGAGAGTGTGTGTGTGTGTGTGTGTGTGTGTGTGTGTGTGTGTGTGTGTGTGTGTGTGTGTGCAGGGTAAAAATTAAGGAATAAAAATTGTAAATTGTTAGTTACGTTTTAGAAATTAATCGACTATCAATTAAGTGCAGAATCTATTGATCTGTCTATCTCAGTCTTATCCTATCTTCCAATCAATCTCAGTTTTATTCTCTCTGTCTGTCTGTCTGTCTGTCTGTCTCTCTCTCTCTCACATTCTTTCTCTCTCTATATATATCTATTTATCTATCTCAGTTTTATCCTATCTACCTATCTCAGTCTTATCCTAACTATCTATCTATCTATCTATGAGAATAATGAGATATTAAGTATATAATATAACAAGTAAATTTGATGATCTCCGTTATATAACTGAGTTTAATGTAGACAGCTGAGAGGCATTGAACAGAAATCTATTTCCCACGTGAATTTGTCATAAAAAGAAAAGCTTGTTCTTGCTGAGAGCAAACTATTTGAAAAAATAGCATATTTAGTTTAAATAGTGCCCCTAGTCATGTTTGCTACTTTTTATATATATAGTTTCCATAATCTTGAAAAACTGCGCTGTTTTCATGAATATACCGTACATATCTGAGAAGAGGTTGAACTTTGAAACTTTTATTTACGAATTAAGAAAAAATTGTGGTTAAACCTGTGTAATATTCAATACGGAAATTCAAATATAACTGAAAGAATTAGAAACATATGTTTATAGAAATCAGGGATCGAATTTAAACATGTATGTATAGCAGAGTTTGAAAATAAAAAGGAAACAATGAAAATAAGACAAATTCTGATAAAAATATTGCCTTATCTAACCCACCAAAATATTTTTAAAAAGCATATACCAATGCTGAAACGCTGATATTTCCAATGAAAATATTTGTCAGCAACTCTTACTTGATTTGCGGGATAAAGAACGTCGTATTAACTCTTTCTTGTTTTCCTTCCAAGAGACTAAGGACTAAAGGACATTAAAATATATCTGTATTCTTTACTTCCGGGTAAAAGTGCATTCGACCATTGTCTGGCCATTATCAAGAAAAAGAATGTGATATGCTTGATGTTGTCTTTCGACAATCTGAGATGTTGAACAGTTTCGACTACTCTTTTCTGAGAAAATACAATTTGAATTTCAAGCTGACAAAGGAAAGAAGCAGAAGATACCCCGCATAAACAATTACGGACGAAGACTACGCCGATGACATAGCGCTTCAGGCAAATACACCTGCCCAAGTCGAAACCCTGTTACATAGATTGGAACGAACAGCTGCAGGCAAAGGCCTCCATGTCAACGCAAATAAGCGGGATACATGTGCTATAATCAAAGAGGCGACATTTCCACACTAAACGGTATTTCTCTGAAACTAGTAGACAAGTTCTCCTACCTCGGAAGCAGTGTCTCGTCAACCAGGAATGACATCAGCACGCAACTTGCAAAGACATGGACAGTTTTTGATAGGCTATCGGTCATATGGAAATCAGAACTGACTAATAAAAGGAAACGCAGAACAACAATACAAGAATGCTGCGAGCAATATTGAACAAGTCCTGGAGGAAGCACCCCACAAAGAAGCAGCTGTACGGCCACTTCCCATCCATCACGAAAACTATCCAAGTTAGACAATTCAGACATGCGGGACACTGCTGGAGAAGTTGGAACGAACTCAAAAGTGACGTACTCCTGTGGACCCCCTCACATAGACGAGCAAAAGCAGGACGACCAACTGGGACCTATATTCAACAGCTCTGTGCCGATGCAGGAAGTAGCCTTGAAGACCTACCGGAAGTGATGGACGATATATAAGGGTGGCGAGAGAAGGCCAGGGAAAATCGTGCTGATGGTGCAACATGATGATGATGATGACAATTTGAATTATGCCTTTTAATAAAGGAAATCTATTGGACTAATTGTTTATATAACAATATATTATGTGACTTATCAATGTCACGGTAACTAATTGACTTGCCCTTTTACAAAAATTCCGAGGCTTCATGTCTAATTGTTCCTTGCACCTACCAGAAGCGTTCTGGTGATTGACCCTTTGTTTTTGGTCACATATCTAGTCTTATTTTTTTATTAACATTATAGGAGAATTGGACCTTCACATCGGCTTTCTTCCATTCTCCGGCTATGGCTGAGCCAAAGGAAAGCTCTGTATTCAAACAAGCCGCAAATTTCTTAAATTTGACCTTGTGTATTGACAGTGGTGAGGTTCGTGAAATACATACACAACTAATTTGTAAGTACTTTCCTCTGTTTTTTAATCTTATCTTATTATAAAGGGTTTTACTATAGGAATTAATTGGAAAGAGTTTTTACTATAGGAATGCATTGAAAAGGGATTGATACTGGAAAGCATTAGAAAGGGTTATACTATAGGAATGGTTTGTATAGGGCTTTACTGTAGTAATGCGTTGCGAAGAGTTTCATTATAAGAATGTCTTGAATATTGGTGGCATTGATGTTGCAAGCCTTTCACAGATCATCGTAAACATACTGAATCCAAATTGATTTTTATTATCAGCTGATCTGTGGTGCTGATTTTCATTGATGCAAACTTTTCTTTTGGTGATATTCCATATATTCTTTCTCCAATTTGGGGTCACTGACGTAGGCGTACATATATCATAATTCTAAATTTAGTATAATTCGTGTTGTAGAATGGCACCGAAAAAGTGAGATACTTTTATTTTATTTCTAGGTTGGCAATCCTGATTTTGAAAACGGTCAGTTCATTTTTATTTCTCTGATTTATTAAAGTATTGCAGGTACATTTATTTAAGTGCGCCAAGAAAATGGAACACATTATCAAATTTAGAGCCAAACACCAGGAAAATGTTACAAAATCATTTAACCAGTTAACACAGACTTATAGAGATCAGGTTTTATCAAAGGCATAGTGACACACGTAGTTTTGAGGTAGTTGTAGAACTGTCGGAGAAAACCCTTGTTCAGATTGATGGGATATTTCAGTGAAAAAAAAATAGACAAAAGAGAGCATTCTCAATATCAACAGGGACTATGATTGGCGATGAATTAACATTAATTAATTAATCGATTTCCAATCAAAGCTGACAAGTAACATTTTTAAACCGTGTCATTACTTTCTAGACAAATAATCATTTTCATTACTTTCTTGACAGACTCTCAGTAAACGATCTTTTAGTACTTCCCTCATCCGAGATCTTTCCAAAAAGTAAAACCCAGATCAGAGCAGGTGTCCTCATGGATTAATAGTTAAAGCGTTGGATTGCAGAATCATAGTAAGCGATTTCGAACTCCAGTCGTGCTATTACGATCACTTTCGGACAAATACCCTTGGGAAAGGTATGAACCCCCTTATCCTCCCAGCTATGGGTTAAAAAGCATCACCGCTGTTCTACTAGAAGGATGGCTTAGGCATTAATTAACCAACGAAGGTTGATATGCCATTAAACAAAGAAACCAAACCAAACTAAACCGACTCAGTGGTTACTATTTGGTAACTGCAGACAGCAGTTTGTAAAGAAACATGTAAAGGTAGGATGTGGTTGCGACGGCCCCCATTCGATGTGTGTCAAGTCAGCTCCCCATTTGAGGAGATTATCGGAGATTGATGACTGAAGATATTCCCTTAGCTACATTAATGTAACAAGTTTGAATAAACCGTTGCGCTTCAACTAAAATGGTAGCCGTACCAAGGATAAAAGAGTCCATTCTGCCCTACTATTTATCGAGAGCTGGTTTGAGAATAGTTGGATGCGTACATTTCTCTGTGGTACTAGCGGTATGGGACATAAAAACAGCGACGTCCATGATTTGAACTCGAGTCACCGTGTCGCTTTCCTAATACCCAACAACCTCCTACGTAAATATAGTGCTAAGTGAAAGCATTTAGTACTTTTTAAGGAATGGGAAGAAGATATATTAAAGGTTAATAACTTAAAGAGATAAGATTGTAATTAAGCTGATGATAAAAATATTTTATTTGATCTATTTACTTAATTGACTAAGCTTGAATACTCTGTAAATATTTGAAGGCCATAAACCTGCACCAACTTTGTATATATAATCTTATAATTTCCAAATATTCGTCTGTCCATACCACTAAAACTCCATTTTTTTAGCTTGGTATCAAACAAGTTGTAAAGGTCATACTTGAAGAAGTTTTACACGATATGTTTTCAAGATTATCTGATATTCTACTCCTCTAATGACAACTACTTCGAATGCGAATTGAATATTAAATAATCTTATATCTAAATTGTAAATCGAACCACCAATTTGAAGCCCTTTCACTTGGTTCAAGCTTTCAATTTAATTTCTCTTGAAAAGAAAAAAAACCAATGAACTGTTTATTTCTTTACAGAACAGTCAGATTTTATTGGAAATAATTTTGATAAAATTCTACTGGTGCACACATACAAGTTTTCCTGGTATAATTGTTCAAGTATTTTCTATTCATTTTTTTTTTTTGTGCTTCGAATCAATTAGACGCTCAAATCACCACAATTCTTTTTAATATTTCGAAAAAAAGAGAAAAAAAACCCAACAATTTAATATTTTATAAGCGGATAACTTTCACATTCTACTTCAATGTAGAATGATCACCCATTTCTGGAATAGTTAGCATTGGAACAGACAAATATCTAGATTAGTCGAATTATTGTTGTGCTTGTGCGTATGTCGGAGGTAGGTGGTTTTGGATACTTGCTCCAGAAATGGGTGATCATTCTACAGTGAATTAGAATGTGAAACCCTCTTATGAAATGTAAAACATTTAAAAACAAAGAAGCTTAAAAATCGAACTGCTTTGTGCTTGCTAGTCTAATTAGTTCATATCTCAAAAACAAAATTGCTAGAAATGTTTTTCCCGGTGAAATTAAACAAGTGCACTTGTAGAAAAACACCATATATTTTTTCATAAAGAATAGGCAACATAATAGCTCTATAAACACAGAAATACTTAATCAAAAAATATCAAGGAAGGAGAACAAATAAGCCAAAAGCAATCTTGGTAGTACATAATGAAAGTATTACTGATTTTAGAACCGGAAAATTAGATATACCAAAGCTATAAAAAATTATTATTGTAAATAATACATTATTTAAATAATCCTATTATTACATACAGTCTTTACAATCTCGCTTATTACATAGCTTCTTGAAAGTATTTTCTTATGACATAAACTGTATTCAAATCATTCCCTTATTACATTTACTGTCATCAAATCTTATTAATTACACTGTCTTCCGAATATTATTTTATAGTATACGTTCTTTTTAAATCATTCTCCTATTGCATACACTGCCTTTAGATTATTTATTTATTACAGACACTATGTTTAAATTATTTTCTCATGGCATGCACTACCTTTAAGTTATTCTCTCATTACACTGTCTTCAAATTATTCTCTGATATACACTGTCCTGAAAATATCCTCTTAATACATATACTGTCTTAAAAGTATTCTCTTATTATATACACTGCCTTGATAATATTCTCTTATTTCATAATATTTCTTTAAATCATTCTCTTATTATATACACTATCTTCAAATTATTCACTTAGTACATATACTGTCTTCAAATTAATATCATATTACTTACACTGTCTTCACATTATTCTCTAATATACACCGTCCTGAAAATATCCTCTTAATACATACGCTGTCTTGAACGTCTTTTCTAATTACATACACTTTCTTGAAAGTATTCACTTATTCCATAATCTATCTTTAAATTTTCTCCTTGTAACATACACTTCCTTTAAACTATTGTCTTATTGCATGCACAGTATCTAAATTATTCCATTAATCCATACTCACTCTTTAGATTATTTTCTTGTCTGTACATAACGAAATAATTCTTCAGTTTAGATTTTAAAATGAAATAGATCTTAAGAATAAATAAATTAGAAGATTTTAATATAAACTACTTTATGAAGATCAGCGATCGTCTTAAAACTCTCATGTAATACGTGTAAATACTACTTGTTATGCTAGTAAATTTAATTTATCAACTCATTTTAAGAAGATACTGTCGGAGATCGATAGGCTGCCGGCGGCATTGTATGTTTTGGTTCCTGCTTCTTGTGATCCTTTTAGCAATGCAACGAAAATAGCAAATATAACATTCTTCCTATCGAAACCTATCAAGACCGAAGTTGAAATAAAACTAGCATAAAATCCGAGATTCAATCTAAGATGAACTTAGTGACTCTAAATATATTGCCACCGGAAAATCGAATGAGTGAGTTGAAAAATGTCACTCCGATCACCTTCCCTGTCTTTGGTTTGACCTCATCGTCTATGAATAGCTGAGTACTCTTGAGAAAAATGGTCTGCTTTGCTGGTAAAATTATAAAGCCAATAAGAAACACAATTTTAACAACACTTAATGCCTGTTATAATATGCGGTTTGGGTTAAAGCGGATAAGCTGGACATTATATTTTAAAATACTCTTGTATGCCAAGTATTTCAATGAAATTATGTTATATCTTGTGGCATTACGTCTTTGGTTTCTCTGGCATAATGGCAGTCCTGTGCTTCTCAGAAGGTTATACTGACTTTATGAATATCCACAATTATCAGACGGGCAGATATTAAGAGTAACGTCTTCTTAAGCGAGTGTTTAATTGATGACTTCAAAAGTGGGTGAATGAATAACATTCCTAGAAGAGCTCAGCTATTGTAGTAGGACCAATAATAATAACGATAATAATAATAATAATAATAATAATAATAATAATAATAATATCTAGACATTACAAGAGAACTAAAAAAATGTATGGATATGAAGGTGGCGGTGATACCAATTGTAATTTGTGAATTTGAAACAATCCTAGAAGACTTGGAAATAAGAGGACAAGTGAAGACCATCCAGACTACAGCATTATTAAGATCGGCTGGAATACTGAGAAGAATCCAGTAGACTTGAGGAGACTTGCTGTTACTTAAACTCCTGGGAAAAACCATCATTTAACGCTGGAATGAAAAAGACCTCAAAGTAGTAAAACAATAATAATAATAATAATTGTTACAAATGCCTTCTAATTGATATTTCCGTGCCAACAGATAATGGCATATCAGTTAGAGAGTATAATAAAGTTAGTAAATACATAGAACCCCCCTAAAAGGTTTTAAAAACGTGGTACCTTAAGTCTGTCATCGTGGCAGTTATAGAGGAAGCCCTGGCATGATCAAGAAAAAAACAGGGAAACATTAACAAAATACCTGTCAGTCCCAGTCTATATTATATACAAGCAAATATAATTTGCAGAACTATTCATCTTAGAAGAGTAACATCCATTATTTTAGAAAAGGAACTCTCGAAAGCATGGATGGAAAATTGTGTAAAGATACGGTGAAGGACTGAAATAAACTGAAAGTAAAGCCGAAAATACAAAAAATAACAGTCAACAAAAAAGTGAACCTACCGGCAAACCACAAATTAAAATTAAAAGAAGGAGAAAAAAGGGCTTAATAGCTTTACCATACTAGATTGCTGAAGAAGCTATATAACATGAAGGTGACAGTGATATCAGTCATTGTTAGTGCACTTGGAACTATCTCGAAATGATTCGTAAAGGGACTAGAAGACTTAGAAATCAGAGGACAAGTAGAGAACATCCAAACCACAACATTAATATGATCGGTCAGAATACTGCAAAGTCTTTGATACTTGAGGAGATTCACTGTCACTCAAACTCCACAAATCAGTCCTACGCAAAAAAATTATAGAAAATGGATGAAGGAAATCGGCAGTACCCACTTCCAATCCAAAATGGGGAACACGTTCGACATCTAGCGATTGTTGGTGGATCTTATTTCAGGCACAAAAACAAAAACGAAAGCAGCAATGCATCTTAGCGACACCAAAGGAAAAATGGTTTTGAGAAGACGACAAAAATAATCGACTGTTTTTCAAAGTAATCCTACGGATTGGGGATACGTGGATGATTGAGATCTAAACGGTATTTTAATACAAGTAAAAAAAAAATTGCCGTTCAAACCAGGTTGATTTTAAAGAGAGGCTTGTTGTCTGCCCGCGAGTTACCAGGCATATTTGGTCAGATAAACCATGAAGAACATACTCAAATCAATCTCCTTAAATGAAATAAAACGCAAAAATATTGAAAGCCAAATTCCCACAAAACTCAGGAAGACAGAATCCATATTAACTCCAAAAGACAGAACAAATGTAGACTTAATAAAACACAAAAAACAAATCGTGAGTGAATGGAAGACTACATTACTATTCCTAAGGAACCAAGACTAGAAAGAAGGTAAGTTAAAGATTGAAAAAATAATTAGTTTTGCAACTTATCCTAGTGGACAACATCACTGGACTAAATGAGCTAATCTATATAGGATTAAAACTAGTCAGCAATAAAATACGCATTCTTCAAATAAATTAAAAATCTGGATGGGAAATAAGGCTAAAAATACAAATAAAGAAACTACGACAAGCGAAACTCCTAAGGAAGGTGAAACCTACAGGAGCACAGCGGATAGACATGCCCCCTAAAAGACTATCGCAGACAAGTCTGACAATACAACAGGACTAAATAAATCAAAAGATATTGAGGAAAGAAAGAAGCTACAAAAGGTCTAAAAAGAGGGTCAAAAATTCAAAGAAAACATTCCAAAATAGCAAAAGAAAATTCCGGCAGCAGGGTGCAAGAGAGTGGAGAAAGAAAAAACACCAACCGGAGGCAAGAGAAACAAAATAAATTGTGGGAAAAATGGAGAAGTTAAGAACAAAACAGAAATAATGAATGGTTAAATATCATGTGAAAAGAATTAGAAAAACCTGAAGAAGACCTCAAGGGGAACAAGAAATTACCAAATTGGAAAATCCCAATCCCGGATGGCATACATGGAATCTGGTTTTAAAAAAGGGCTGACTTTTCTATGATAGATTAGTTCATATCTCTGAAAAAAAGCAAGCACACTCGGATGGAGGACCATATTTACCAACCCCTCCGCTCGGGCAGGATATGACATAAGGTCAATTTTTAAGCGGAGTTTAACAGGTTTGAATCAGAGTTTTACTTCTCATAGACTAGTTGCCTCACCAAGGCTGAAGAACCTAGTCCGTCCTACTATTTACCCATAGCTGGAGGGAGAATAATTGGATTCATACCTTTCCCAAGGGTATTAGTGAAAATAATGCAATCAGTCTCGTCCAGGATTTGAACTCGTGTCACCGTGTCCATTTCCTACGACGATAACCATTACACCACGGGCACCTCCAGGCACACTCGGATGGATGACGAACGGGAGATTACCTTGATTCAGAAAGACTCCAAAAAAGGGATCATAACCAGCAACTATAGACCAATAAAGTGCCTACCTATGATGTGGAAAATCATGACTGGACTGAGGAGAAAATAAATCTTTAGCTTAAATGTGTGCCGCAGGCTATTTATTAAAGAACAGAATGGAAACTGCAAGGGAACAAGGAAAACCGATTGTCTATTATATAGAGACCAATACATCCTCAAAAAAAGGCAAAACAAGGTGGAAAATATGTAGCCAATACAAGGATTGACTTCAAAAATTATCCCGCAAACTTGAATTATTGAGTTTCTTAAAACGTATAGAATATCCGACAAAGTCATAATCTTTATCACGAAAGCCATGAAAAATGGGAAGAGAAATTAGCGGTAAAGGTGAAAATAATAAAGATATTTGCCAGTAAGGAAAAGAGAAGTGTAGACCTTCTTACAAACAATAAGAATATACAGACAAGATATAGGAATGGAATTTTACTGCGAAAAAATATGCGATACGGATAGTGAAAAATGGGAAAAAAGAAACATTGCAAGAAATAGAACTGCCTAATTGGGCATGCATTAGAATGATTAAAGAGAAAGAAAATTTCAAGAACCTGGAAATATTGAAAGCTGAAACCATGAAACAAACATAGATGAAAAAATAGCACCTTTAAAGAATTAGATAACGCTTTTAAACCTAGCTCTGCAGCAGAAATCTGATCAGAATACTCACCAAAAGTAAAATAAAAATTCATAATTACAAATTGTGCTTATAGACAACAATTAATTGGTACAAGCAGTTCTTAAAAAAGTACAATAGTGCTCGATACTATATATATATATATATATATATATATATAGTAATACCATGCTTTACGTCACTTTCGCAGTAAACAATTATCCTCCTTACATTTTTCATAAAATTTTATTTTCGTCTAAAACAAAGATACCAGGATTTTATTATTTCGAATAGAATATTATACAACTAAGACATATATAATTAGTACTAATTATCACGAACTCTCCACCATTGAAATACCGATACAGGATATGCATAAAAGAAAATAGATTTATAAAAATAAGAATAAAAAATCAGAAAAAATAGATTAAATGTGATAGGTTTCTTTTCTTGTTTCTGTAGACGTTTTTTCTGGGTTTTTTCTTTTCTTTTTTTTTTTTTTCAAATAAAAATTCATTTTTCACTTTCTAGTATAATATGACAAATCATTTTTTGTATTTTCATCATTTTATCGTATATATATATATATATATATATATATATATATATATATATTAAAATAAGAAAAATATATGTTTCTCTAATTCTCTTGAAAGAGAGCTTAATCAGGAATAAAATTTGATTTCAACAAAACGAATTAGACACACACACACACATATATATATATATATATATATATATATGTGTGTGTGTATATATATATATATATATATATATATATATATATATATATATATATATATTGGTAATTGTTAACGTACGTGAGTATATTCCGAGAGATTCGATACTTTAATACTTGCCATCTTAAAGAAAACGCTTTCATTACTTGATAGCATCTTGATAAAGAAACAATTCTCTAACTCAAATGTTTTTGAAACATATTCGATAATTTCTATAAATCTTTATATAATACCCTTCGAATAATTATCCTTTACATAATCACAAGGAAATATTCTCTATTCAATGCTTTTTCATATGCTATGTTCATCTAAGAAAAAATTAAATGACCATTTCTAAAAAAAATCTAACAAACATCTGTGAACTTTAAAATTTCTAACCGATATTTGCAAAAAGATAAAACCATTCGAGTTAATAAACTCTGATTGTTCTGAAATTAAAATTAGTATTATTTCAACTCACACAAATGACTAACAATAAATATAGCTGAAAAAAAAAAAAAGACCAAAACAAAAGACCAAAACAAAAAAAATGAAATAAAACAAACGAACCGTTAAGACAGATCTGATCAAGAATAGAAACATTTAAAGAAGGTTTTTAAATAATATTCATTACCTGATTTAAAACAGTTCATTCAATTGATGGAATCGTCCTTTCTTGAATAGAAATTACTCGATAGAAAATGAATACAAAACAAGATTCTAATTGTTGAAAGGGAATGTTATAATAAAACTTAACGTTTGATACATTTCCTATAAACTGCCATTAATTATATCGGTGTATATCGTTCTAGTGATGCATAATGATGGAGAGATTGGCGTCTGGCTTTTAGCCTCCTTACACAAGAAAGCATCGAAGAAGTATTCTCTTTTTCTTCTACCGTTGATACATTCAGAACCACGTCTATCGTGATATTTGCGGCTGTCTTCGTTTCAATGGTGCTTCTTTTGTTTACCGTAGTTTTCCATTACCATCCAACGTTAAAATGCGAAGGGTTTTTTTTTATCCTGAAGGCCATTATTTTCTTGAATGTAATCTTTTGCTCAGGATAGTTTTGTAATTGATGAATGGTTTTTCTAAAAATAAAACTTCGGGTCTTTTTTTATTTCACTTTTTTGATACAATATCAAAGCTGAATGAAATTCTATATTCCATTTTTTCCCTTCCATCCAATCTTCATAATTCTGTCTTCCCTCTCTTTTTTCCTGGGAAAAACCAATGGTCTGCATTTTTTCCACAGGATTCATTTTATTCTTTCAGAAGAAGGCCATTAACTGAGGTACTAATTATGTAGACTATTGTAGATTTTCTTTCCGGTGCTTTACTCTTAAGTTGGACAGTTTCTTCCACTGAGGTTGTCGTCTTCTTTGAGTTTCTTTTGTCTTCATGTTCCTGTGAGCAGTGTATGATTGGCAAGTCGACTGATAACTTCTTTAGTTCAGTTTAAGTGCCTTCGGCCACTTACAAATCTCCAACCGCCAAAAACTGGACTGCCTCGGTAACTTGAAGGATGTTGCCAAAAACCTGTGGTATTTATCTCTTCCTTTTATTCTACTGTCTATCTTTGTTTCTGAGCGTCTTTCGCCTTCAAACTGTCTCGGCGTTCTCCATTGACTGCCTCGCATCGTCTGTTTCGCTTCCGATGGACTCTAAAAATTTCGCTTTTTATTTATTGACATTTTCGGCTACTTTTTCTTTCTTTGAAATCTTTCTTCTTTTCTTTCACAATTCTTTTCTGTTCTCTTTGAATTCCTTTTATTTTTATTTATTTATTTATTTTTTGATTTCGTCGTCGAAAATACCCTTTTAGTTTTCTTCCGATATTCTCGTGGAATATAACAAAAGCTTTCCGTCTTTCATCTCCTTTCGGATGTTTCTGGCGAGACTGAAAATCATGTTACTTGTAAAATCTTGTTAACATATTCTAAAATCTTAACTAAACTGTTTGAAGTTCGTATAACAAAATACTGACTCTGTGATATTGTTTGCTTGTTTGGCTTGTTGATTGATTGGTTGTTTGGTTGATTCTACAGAATTTCAACCGTTGTATATGCGGAAACCCAAGTCAAAAACATGCACATCAACAAATCAACGCTTATACCTCCTAAAGATAATCGTTTAAAGGTGTAACAATATTTGAATGTCTTCATTTGCAAATGAATGGAAAAATAGAAATGGAAAAAATGGAAAAAGCTATATTGAATAAATTATAACTTTGAATTTTGTTTAGGAAATTTCTGTGTGGATTTTTACTTTATACATTTGAAGAAGAATGTAAAGATTCTATTAGGCTAACCTGACTGACATGTTGTATACCCACAATAATCATAATAATATCAATAACAATGGTATATATACGAATGCAAATACAAAACACATATGCAGAAACAGGCGGACTCCGTTATTCAGGTACGAATGCATTTATTAACTTCTGACTTCGGCTCATAGTGACACGTGGAGAGGGACACAGTTCTTCAAAGTCTTTCGTAATCATACTATGCAAAAACCCAACCCCCCAACGTTCAGCACATCTTGTGGTGTTTTAGATCTCAATTCGTCTCTGCCGTTAGAGATCCGAAAAACTCAACTCTTCGACTCAATGGCCGAATCCCCAACTCTCGCCTCAATGGCAGAAACTCAACTGCCTGCCTCCATAATCCTATGTCAACCTTCAACTGACTCTTTTTCAAAATCCTCAAATTCTCAGGACCATGATGTCATCCACATTCCAGCCCCATTTCCTGTGCGGGGTTTATTATGACAATGGTGATTGTTATATCCTTTGCGTAAAACTGTACCCAATGACAATGTCCTGAACTAAGAGACTCAAACAAACCCAACCAAAATGAATGATAAAACAATAATTAACGAAAAATGATTAATGTAAAAAAAATCATTCCTTAATTATATAACAGACACAGCGTGTCTATTTCCGCATTATATTTTCACATTATGATTCTTCTAAAACTTAGAATGCTGGATTTTATTTTTAGGGAAACTCTATACACTCATGACGGATATCATTAGGTGTTATGCATTAACAAATCTTTATAGCATTGGAACTCTATTAACAAAAATATTAACATGTAGCCGTCTAAAACTAAACACACTCCTTATATATGCTTACGCATTTTTAGTTTTCAAGGCGTTGGCGCTTGTTTTTTTTTTTTACAGAATAAGATTTTTACACTCGCACTTATTTTACATAATGCGTACAAATATTTATGAGGAAATACTCGTTGATTAATGGATAACGCCGTGAAATGCTACTTCATAGTAAGTCCAAACTCCAATCATGTTATTATGTTCCCTTTTGAGTTAATATCTTTATGTCCTTCTACGACTATGGTTTTGGTATTAAATAACCAACGAGGATTGATTTGCCATTCAACAATGAAACCAAACTAAACAAATATGTACAAGAATGTTTAGTTAATGTAAACATCCCGGCTAAGGATTAGCGTTTTTTGCAAATATCTCAACGACTTTTTTGGCAGTGAACTTCTTTCAACAGCACCAGATAATTGCTGCAGAAAAAACACACGCACATTCTGTTTTGTTTAACTTGGGGAGAATGGGATTCTTGATTTCTTGATCAATATCAAGGCAATATCAAGGATAGAGTAAAGATAATAAGATTTATCTTAGTTCTTTTGATTTCTTGAGTTGCTTGCTTTTCACCAAAACATGCCAAGATGCAGTAATTAGCATATAACCAATGTGCCATCCATTCGAGTCATACGTCCGTGAGACTAACAAGTCATAGATTAGTTAATGGCTAAATTTATATTCTTCGCTTTTTTTTCCTTATAGTCAGACCGACTTGTAGATTATCTATACAAGATATACTTACCCATCTTACATACAGGTTTAAGATTGTTCTTAAAATAAAAAGAAAAAAAAATGTTTTTATCAAAATGTCTATGGCGTTTTTTTTTTAAATTTTATTTAAATGATATTTTTTTTATCGCTTATTTGCAGCAAGTTGCTTACACCGAGTGTGGGGTAAAAAGGGCATTTTCAGGCTCGTCTGGAGATCTTAAATACGCACGAAAACCCTAACAATTAATACATATCTTGATTCAATATTTGATTTTACTATTTCAAAAACTTGAATGTTGCTGTCAACCTATTTCTTTAAAAAAATTGTTTTTACATTCTTTTTTGGTCGATCGACCGCTGAGGTCATTTAAAATTCCACTTCTTGTTGACTTAACATCTGGCTGTCACACATAGGTTTTAAGCGTATGTAACGATGAAGAGAGCCATCTGACTCTCGTAACTATTTAAAAGAGAGTGAACAAGCACTGTGAGAGGGACATCATTTTACTGTATGGGGAGTGCAGTAAAACATAAACGGCGTGTTACTAATTCAACCTAAAAAAAAAACAGCCTAAACAAAATCACCTTCTAATGTTTTAATATTTTCCAGGAAATCTTCTTATAATACCTGAACTTCAGGATGAAATCGAACCTAAAATTGCGTAATCGAATGTTTAGAGTTGGTTGGTTCGCTGGTTGGTTGGTAGGGTTTTATGGCAAATCAGCCATTGTAATTTTTTTAATGCCAAATCCTGTTTATACATATATATTGAATATAAACGAATAGTTTGTAGGTAGCATTAAAATTAAGCCAGAGCTCATTTATTTGCACACAACAAAATAGTTTCACATACTTCTAACATGAATTATTCAATTCAGTATTAATTATTTGTTTGCATATAGTTAGATGGTTTTTAATTATTGCTGTGTAACACTTATGATCTGATTTAACATAATTCATTTGGTTGGCCACAGTTAAATCATCATACATATTTAAATATATGATTTATATATGAAAAGTGTCCAGATGATTTTATTTTTAAATGAGAGCTAATTTGTTTTCACAGTTTTGCGCATAGTTAAATGGTTTCGTATATTGCAATCTAACACTAATAACCCACTTCAACATAAATCACTTCTTTGCACACAGTGATTTTAAGAATAGCTTACACTGATAATTCTATTTGTACACTGTTAAATGTTTTCAAATATTGCTATTTAATACCAATAAATCAATTTTTGTACACAGAGATGGTTTCAAATATTCCAATTTTACATAAACAATTCTATCTAAAATTAATTGTTAGGGAGACCAGAATTCAATCCCAGGAACAGTCATACCAAAGACTCAAAAAATGGTACTTGATGCCGCCTTGCTTAACACTCAGCATCATAAGGTACGTATCAAGAGTAAACTGGAGCAATCCAGGAAAAGGTGTAGTGCCCTCTCTTACACTTTAGTGAGTAGCTATTGAAAAGGGAACCTTCGGGTCACCCTCGACAGCAGTCGCCAACTTTACTTATTTTTAACTATTGCTATTTAACGCCAATAGTTTTATTTACACACAGCTAAATGGTTTTAAGTATTCCTAGTTAGTGATAATAATTTATTTGCTCGTAGTTAAATGGTTTCAGGTATCCCTGCATGACACGAACAATTCAATTAAAGAGACATTTGTTTGCACACAATTAAATGGTTAAACAGTTATATTTGATCCATTGATTGAACCCTAACAGCTACTAACATTACCGGTCAGCGAGGAGCTGAGAATAATGGCAATGAAGGATTACTCCATATTCCCCAAAGCTCCAAGACTGAAGTTTCTCTATCAAATGCAGTTTACTTTCACACTCAGGATACTGCACGGATGGACAGGTGTTTGGTGAATACAAGATATACGATTTCTTTACACTACTGAAATGGCATCCTGACAATTCGGTACCTGGGATTTCGGTCAATTCAGTACTAGAATAATTTCTTACTAGAACAATTGGGTACACCGATTGATGAAAAAAAATTCTTATTTGAAGCAACAAATGTTTTTTATTGTAGTTGTTCTATATTTCAAGGTATATAACAGTTATTACATTAGTAAACGGCACATTTCAAGCTACTAACATTGTTTAAAGTGGTTATTCTATATTTAATCGTGTGTTATGCAGAATTATGATCCAACAAAAAGAATGGAATTTATTTAGAGAAATTACTCATAGTATTTTTCTTTAAAACACCTTTTAATATCATGAACAAAAATAAAGACAAAAACTAATTCCGTCAACTTATTTTAATAAATATGACATTTCTGCCGGCTAAAAGCTTTTTTAAGAAATATTTTATGCTTCAATTAACTAAATTTTCTTTATCCCCTTCTTTTTTCATCACTTATTATTATATTCTACCACTGATTTAGATTTTAAAAAATCAAATAAGGACAATAATCAAAGTAACCGCCCAATAATAGATTATCCCCGGACATTGGCATAATGGTTAGAGTGATCGCCAATCGCCCGGGAGACCTGGGTTCAATCCCAGGTACAGTCATAGTAAAGACTCAAAAATGGTACTTGAAGTCTCCTTGCTTAACACTCAGCATTATAAGCTACGGATCAAGAGTAAAGTGGAGCAAACCAAGGAAAAGAGTATCACCCTCCCCCAAACCTTTGTGTGGAAGCTATCGAAAAAGGAGCTTTCGGGTTACCCTCGATTATGATCACCAACTTTACTTTAATAGATTATCGGGAACAAAATTATCCGAGAAATGAATTTTGTCGTACAGAGTTGTCCAGTGCAAAATTCTTCTAGTCCCATGAAGATAAATGATCATTATTATCATCATTGAGATCTCATAATTGTTCTCGTAGCTTAGATAGTAAATCAGCTCGTGCAGATAAGATTTTTTTCTAAGAAGAAAACTGGGATTTGTGTTCGATTATATCTTTTTAATGATATATAAAACCTTTGTGGACTATTTAATGCCAAAGCCAACCTTGAATAAGATCAGTCTTGGTAGTATTTAAGCCATAGCTTGGGTAATAATACCTTTTCTAAGGGTGTTAGTCCGAAATTGAACATAATGGTGTGACTTGAGTTCGAACTTGCATACTCCAATCTCGCATTCTAACTCTTTAGCTGTTACACCAGAGTAACTTTCAGATAGAGTCTCCCTTAGAGATTAGCACTCATAATATTTTCTCCTAAGCCCTACTGGCCCTGTCATCTCATTCAACGAGGGCTGCAAAATACTTTGACTGTTTCTCTGGAGAGGGGTAAGACTCTCCCAACGAGTGTCCTATATAGGAAACTAAACAATCTGAATTAATGCTGGAGCTGTGAGAAATGTAGAGTACCCTTTCTATGCCATCACTTCCAGGTCCACTCTCGCCCGGAGCTGAAGCTCTTGAGAGGCTCCTATCTAAAAAAGAAGAACCAAAGTGTGTACTCTTGCCAAATTAAATTATTTGAAATAGAAATATTTTTCATATTAAACTGCGTACTTATGCTAAACTAATTTTTTTTTAAATAAAAGTGTTTTTTACATTCAACTATGTGTAAACAAAAAACTGTAATTATGATAAAATGAATTGTTTAAATGAAATTGTTTCTATGAATGAAAAAAGATTTGGCATTAGGAAGCCAACAATAGTTGATATGCCATAAAATTCAACGAAATGGAACCAAACTTAGTGCCCTGTTCCTAATGGAACCAAACTTAGTGCCCTGTTCCTAGTTGGCATAGAAATAACAGCATGAGTGTGTTAAGGGAAAAACCCATTAAGATTAAAAGTATCAGAGAAATATAACACAAAATCAATAATAGTAATAATAATGATAATGATTATATTCTTGAATAGAAAACCCAATTAAGTTGTAACAAGAAGTAAAGCACTTATCATTTAGTGATTTCTGCCCTCTCGGCTGACCACACAGAAAAAATAAAAGAAAACCAAATATTTAAAAATTCCAGGACCTGACAAGAAAATTGAAAAAAAAAACTATGTACCATATCAGTGAGAGTGATACGAATTGTAGTTGGTGCATTTGTAACGGTCCCTAAAGAATTAAAAGAAAAAGATTGGAGGAACGGAAAATCAGAGGAAAAATCGAATCCATCAAGACGACAGCATAGACAAGATCGGTTAGAATACTGAGAAGAGTCCTGGAGACTTGAAGAGACTTGCTGTCACTAAAACTCCAGTGAAAGACTATCAGCCAAAGCCGGTGTGAAGAAAATGCAAGAAGTAAAATAACAACCCATTGAATTATCATTATAGGTTAGAATTTCTTAAAGAGTTCTGCAGACTTGAGGAGATTTGCTATCACTGAAACTCCAGTGAAAGACCATCAGCATGAAACACTGGTGCGAAAAACTCGCAAGGAGTAAAATAACAGCCCATTGAATTATTATTATAGGCTAGAATTTCTTTAAAAGTTCTGGACACCTGAGAAGACTTGCTGTCACAGGAGTGATAAGCACCGGAGAAAAAAATAATAGAAGGTGACGATCATACCAATTGTGATTAGTATTTTTGGCACAGTAACTAAAGGATTATTAAAAGGCTTGGATGACTTGGAAGTTGGCGGACGAGTGGAGACCATCCAAACGACAACATTATTGAGAACGGCCAGAATACTGAGAAGAATCCTGGAGACATGAGGAGACTTGCTGTCACTCAAACTCCAGTGAAAAACCTTCAGCTAACGCTCATGTGAAAAACTCCAAAGGAGAAAATAATAATAGCCTGATGCCACTTTACTGGAGTTCTTGCTGTTAGTATAAATGATTCATACATAAAGAAAGGGAATCAGAAATATAACAATATAATTTATCTTTACAATTAAATCTAAAACAGGTAGAAATACTTCAAAGTCTATACTGGCACAATGACTGACGTATTTTATAAAAATTCTGAGATTCAAAGTTTTGACCAAACATGGCGCTATAGAAATTTTAAAACTGTCAATCTAACTTTATTCCCAAGTGATGTTTTGATGGAATTCTTTTTCTGAGACTTGGGAAGACGCAGACAGCCATTTATGAGAATATGTTTGTACACATTCTGACAGATACAACCTCAGGCCCTTTTGAGGCTGTAGACAGTTTGTCAATGAAAAATAAGTTGTTTTTTCTTGTCTTTTGTTTGTTTGTTTGTTTGTTTTACTCTCGTTAAGTTCAGTGAGCAGGAAAACTTCACTTGTTAAGAAGATCATTTCTATAGTTTTGGCTTTTTTCCCGATGTCTGCTTCACGAGGAAATTGCATTCTTTCTGAGAAAAAATAAATGGACATAGTTTTTGAAAATATTTGCAAATCAACATCTAAAATATAAAATAGTAAATACCGTTCATGTTATTGTTTTAAAAAAGTTCTGAAAATAAAGATTTTTGCATTTTTTCCTAAATATTGATATTTAAATTTGAATTATGCAGTAAATGATATATGTGTTTCATGCTATGTAAAATTCCAAATCGATATATCTATACTTACGTGCGTAAGTAAAAGGTTTTGCAACGTTTTTGGTAACGTGAAGTACACATCAGCAGCTTCAAATCCTTTGCTAATGTCGTAAAAGTGACACATCACACTGGATAGTGAGATGTATTGATCGCCTGATACTCTCTAAGTGCTGCTCATTGAATTTTCCTCTTTGGCTTGGAACACGGCCTCGAAATCTACGCTTTTTGGCCAAGTGACCATACAACCCTAGTGAAATTTACAAACAGGTTATTGTATTGTGGTTAGCGGCCCCTTTAACTTATGCACAATAAATGTTCTGTTACAGTCACGTGATACACACATATAAAAATAGCGTATCTCATAAGAATGTAATTTTTTTGTCTCAAACAATTAACAGTTCTAAATACGAATGATAGATTGCTGCCTCATATGTATTTACAAGTAATCATAATATAACAGCCAGACAGAGTACATTACTCTATAATCGAGCTTAATAGTTGCCAATGGGTGTCTTTAAGCGAGTAATTCTAATATTCATTTGGTTTTCTGAAAAATAATGATTAGTATGAAAAAGAACCCAATAAGACTATCAATCAAATGGAAGTCTGATATATAAAACGAAAAAAAACGCGATTTCTTCCCAGCAGCAGGTGTGATAATACTACTGAACGGATGCACCCCATGTACACTGATAAAACATATTGAGAAAAAAAGGTAGACGGAAACAGCACATAAAAGCTATGAGCAATATTGAACAAATCCCAGAAGCAACACCGAGCGAAACAACAGCTGTAGGGCTACTAACCTCCCATCTCTAAAACGAACAAGACATGCGAAACACTGTTAAAGAAGCAGTGACGTTCTTCGATGGACTCATACACATAGACATACAAGTGTTGGCCGACAAGCATGAACTTACCTAAACATCTCTGTGCGGACACAGGTATAGTCTAGAAGATCTGCTGGGAGCGATGGATGATAGGGACAAATGGAGAGAAAGAGTTTCATGGAAATCCGCGGGAGCAAGTGCAGCTTAAGGATAATGATTAAGTATGACATAATTTACAATGAGTTTTCAAAATTGTCATTTTTCAAAGACTGATATGATTTCATCATTTTAATGGCATATCTATCATCTTTCGAGAGTTATTTAATGCCACATCCATCCTGGTAGAAGAACAGTAGCGGTACTACTTAATAATTGCTGTTGGAATTAGGAGGTCCGTGTCTTTCCCAAGGGTATTAGTCCGAAAGTGAACATTATAGCTCAAGTGGAGTTCGAACTAGCTTACTCCAAGGCCGCATTCCAGCACATTAACCACTACGTCACCTGGAGTTCACTTTTCAAAGAAGAAAAATTTTCAACACATTAAGATATCACGTATAACGGAGCAATATTGAATAAAAGCTGATTTAAATTTTAGATGTTCATGGTTCCAGTCATGTAAAAAGCATCAAATGACGTAAGAAATATTACATGCTTGCATTTTGAAATATCAAATAAAAGTGCTTAGAAAATAAAGAGCTGTATGACACTAGATTCCCAGGTTTATTTCGCTGTAGCTATTTTTATGAAAAATATTTTAATGGTTAAAATATATTATACAGGGCTACAAAAAGGATTGCTCTATGAGATATTTTACATTTTTTGTAACAATTTTGGAAGTGACGATTTAAAAATAAAAATCATTTTTTCACAGCACACCTGGAAGTTTTGTTACAGAAAGCCACAATGTATAGAAAAAAGAAGCCATTCATGCCCCAGAAAGATACACATATTGAACGTGTTTATAGAACTAAAAATAGATGGTTTGGTTTGGTTGGTTTTATGGCATATCAATCTTTGTGGGTTATTTAACGCCAGATCCATTTTAATGTAAATAATCTGTTCTATTGAAAACAGTTCAGTTTAGCATAAGTACACAGTTTAATCATATTTACCAACCCCTCCGCTCGGGCAGAATATGACACAAGGTCAATTTTTAAGCGGGGTTTAACAGGTTTGAATTCAGAGTTTTCCTTCTCCTAGACTAGTTGCCTAACCAAGGCTGAAGAACTTAGTCTGCCCTACTATTTACCCATAGCTGAAGGGAGAATAATTGGATTCATACCTTTCACAAGGGTATTAGTGCTATGTGAAATGCAATCAGTCAGGATTTGAACTCGTGTCGCCGTGTCCATATCCTGCGACAATAACCATTACACCACGGGCACCTCCAGTTTAATTGTCAAAAACATTTCCATTTCAAACTATTTAAGCAGTTATATGTAATAATTCAGTTAAGTGTAAATACAGTTTTAATGTCGAAAAACAGTTCTATTTCAAATAATTCAGTTAAGCATAAGCACGCAGTTTAAGTGTAAGTACGATTTAATTGTCAAAAACGTTTCTATTTCAAGCTATTCAGTTTACTCAATTCATTTTAGCATAAGTATGCCGTTAGTTCTATTTAACCCATAGATAGGGCCCTATCAGGTGCTACCATTCCGGGCCAGAGTGGACCTGGGAGCGATGGCAATGAAGGGGTACTCCGCATTCCCCAAAGCTCCAGCACTGCTGGAACCTCACCATCAGATTGTTTAGTGTCATATATACAGGACACTCGTTAGCTGACTGGCAAACTAATAATAGAGCAAGGAAGAATTAACAATTAATTAAACAAAAAATTAGATACAATTGCCTAGAACTACAGAGTTCGAGCTTGTTTTCTATGTTATTTTTTCCTCTCTTAAGTGGAAATTTTTGCTTCAGTGTAAATGAGAAAAAAAAACTTAACTAGACATTTAAATACATGATTCATTGAATACAATCTATCCAATACACTTCGAAAATTTCAGGAGTTTGTGAAATTTTATGATATGTCTGAAATATCAGAGACAGAAACATTGAAACGAGAGAAAAATACTTCAATTTAACAAGAATTTTCAGAAAATCGTTAAACAAATTGCCGAATTCTAATAAATATTTTATTGCATTTTTAAAAGGATTTTCCCGTTGACAGGATGGAATGAAATGTATAATATTGTCATATTCAAAAAAAAAAAAAAGAAGGTACATCAATACTTAAATTCATTACCACGCCTCAAATCTCATTAAACCATTGAAAAAATATTCAATTCAACAAAACAAAATAAATCTTCAAATCAAAGCAGAAACGGAAAATCATACACAGCATTAGACTTCATTTTTTTCATTCTGAAATTCAGACAATGACATACCATTTCATTTCCTCATTTAATCCGGAAGAAACAATGCAATGAGCTTCTCAAGAACATAGTTTAATCACAGCCTTGATTTTACCTTATATACAGAATGTCCGGCGTATAAAAAAATTATAGGAAATGAATAAAATTGGACTTTATTTTCAAAATTATCGCTACAAAATTAGCTGAAAACAATTATAAATATATGAGAAACAATTTTATTGTAGGTTTCTGTTATTTGCTGATTATTTAGAACAGAATTATTTTATTTTTCCGGATATATTAATTATTGTGCTATTTAAATTTACATCTCTTGCTTTGCAAATTTTATCTATAGAAAACTCAAGCTATGATAAAAGGGAGTTAAGGTCTTTAACTAAATGATTGCTAACAAAGTAAGGCTAGCATAACTTGTAGGGGAGTCACTTTGAAAGCATCGGTAGATCTCGGAATTTAATTAGGGATGAGCGTGATTTATTGATGTTTAAAGCATGTCAACCCGTATATTTTATTGTGCTTCGAAGTTAGGAATCGCGTTCATTGTACGATTCTTTTTACATTTTTGTGTTGTTGTTTCTTAAAAGATTACGAAACACAAATAATATATATATATATATATATATATATATATATATATATATATATACATTTAGCCAAAATATAGAAGCCTAATAGATACTACCACAGTGACAGAGTGGACTGGGTTCTATACCAATGATATATATATATATATATATATATATATATATATATATATATATATATATATATATCTCAGAATTTGGCATCCAACAACACAAAAATAAACAAAACCAAGACACAGTTATCAGATTATTAGTTATTTCAGGAAATCAACCACTTTGAAACCTTTTTAACGAAAAACTAAAAACGCGTATATATATATATATATATATATATATATATATATATATATATATATATATATATAGCTTGCTGGATTTATGAATAAAGAGTCCTCAATACCACTGATACACCATGCATTATCAAAGGTAGTATAGTGTAGACCGTCAGTTTCTCGCCTACGCAATTCTTAACTTGTTTCAGTCTGTAACTGGATTAACACACAAAACTCGTAATTTTTTTTTAATGTAATACACAAAAGAAAACAGTAAAAGAAAGAATACAAATAATAAATATTACACATGTTAAATAAGTAGCATCTGAAGTTTTACCTTGAAATTTTCCAATTAAGTTTGAACGTTGTCAAGAATAAAATGTATATTTTCTTTACAAGCTTGAACCAAACATTTGGTTTTTTGCTTGAATATAGGAAACTATCAAAGCAGACTTAATGCGAGTTCTTTAATCAGACTTGTTTACTAGTAAGGTACTTGTGTCAAATATCCTGCTGAGAAATCGTCTACGTTAATGTACAAAAAATTAAAGGTTATACTTAGATATTCCACATAGATAAAATTATGTTTCTGTCATTATCTTTAATGGTTTTATAATCTTTTTTTTTTTTTTACTGAGAATTATATTCAAAACAACACGTATTCAACTTGCTACAATACACCAACCTGTTATACTTATTTACTCTTCCTTTCCTAAACTATCACTAAGAATAAGGTGTCTCATGTTGAATTGCCGAGGAAAACATAAATATCCAAAAATTTAGGAAAAATCTGGAACAAACACTTATCGAAATAGTGAATATAATAATTATAATATCATAATAATCGTATATATATATATATATATATATATATATATATATATATATATACGAGGATCATTAAATAAGTCTCGAGACTTATTTCGTATGGGCATTTTTATTGATAGTACACATATGAAACTCTTGTCCCCTTCGAAGTATTCTTCTTCGGCTGCAATGCACTTGTTGTACCGTTCCAAAAACTTCTGGAAGGCCCCATGGAAGTCCTCTTGTCTGAGCGTGACAATGACCTTAGTCACAGCCTCTTTCATCTCCTCAATTGTCTCATAACGACAGCCACTGAGCGTACGGAGTGGTGTCCTCTTCCGACAGAATCTCTTCCTTAACTCCCTTAAAACCTCAACATAGTAACCCTAACCCTAGGCTTTGGCTCATCAACCCTGGTGTATAGACTCCCTTATTTTTCCCACATCTCTCATCATCACTCACAGATTCCCTGCCTTCCTTGAATCTCTTATGCCACTCAAAAACTGATGCTCGATTAATGCAAGATGTTCCAAAAGCAGTCTGAAGTATTCCATACGTTTCTGTGGCATTTTTCCAAGTTTAAAACAGAATTTTCTGCATATCATTCTTCTAAAGCGTCCTCTCGTCCAGATTACATTTTTGAAATTCACCAGCTGTGACAATCAGGTTTTAGTAGGGTATATTCCAATGCCTGATGTAGCAGTTCATTGAACCTGAAATCATAAAAATTGATCAGTCATCTCATAAGATGTATAGCAATAACATACTGAATTTTCAAGAGTCATCGACAATTTTAAATGCTTGTACAAAAACGTCTGGAAACTTATTAAATATATATATATATATATATATATATATATATATATACATATATATATAAGAAATGTCTGGCGTAATATATATATATTTTTTTTTCTTTAAGAAAAAACAAAAACCGGTCACATTAGGATTAAAAATTTATTTCCATCCTGTTATGGGTTTTGATATAAATCAAAAACATCAAAAAAATAACAGGACTTCCTACTCCGGTTTAACTGGACCAAATAATACTTATATATATATATATATATATATATATATATATATATATATATATATATATATATATTACTGCACATTTCTTTTTATCCGGTTCTTATAAATAATGTATACAAATATTGTTTTACTTAACGTGGTAAGAGGCAGAAGAAAAGACGGAAAAAGCGTAAGAAAATCGTTAAAATTATCATCAACCTTAGAATTCTGCCTGCTTTTAAAAACAGCATTAATATTCATGGATATTGCTGGATACTAGCAGATAAGTCTGCTTCTTGTTGCCAGCATGCAGATATTTTTTGCGATGATGAATTTCTATTTTAATGTAAATTTTCCCTGATCCCATAATTCTTATTTCTCAGTCTTTTTCAGAACTTAGCACTTATTCTCTATTGTTCAGGTGTGTAACGTGTCTTCTACTGAAACGTTAGTGACTGTGACATACTGGTTACCATTAGGAATGGAATCGGTGACCGGAATTCCAAGCCTGGACAAGGCAATTTGCGATTCACTTTCATCCTATTGCCTTGAGGAAATGCATTATTACAAATGTTCTCCCCAATTATTGTAAAATACTAGGGCAGACAAGATTCTTTAGATTTGATTAAGGAAGTAGTCTAGTCGGAAAACTTCACAAATTCAAACCAGCTTTAATCCTCCAATAATTGATATAATGATACATTCATGAATTAATTGACCGGTCGAGTAAATACATACACTTAACTATGGTTTATGACATTTTTGCCAAGAAGAGGTGAATAAGGGTTTGTCTTCGTTAGACTGCTTTCTCCTTCAAGGAAAGTGACTTCAGTCTACTCTTCTTTATGGTTGATATCGTTTCTTTATTTAATAGCGGGCCGACTTTCTTGGGTGATTCAATTCAAAAGTCATCTAAGCAGAAGCAAATTACTAGTACCATTTAACCCATAGCTGTAAGGAAAAGTGGGTTCAGATCTTCCCCCAAGAATTTCAGTCAGAAAATAAACGAAATTAGGCAACAGTGTTCGAACTTGCTAACAACTATGTTACAGTTCAACTCGATAAGCACTGCACCACAGACACCCCACTTGACTATTTGGATTCATACTTTTCACAAGAGCATTAGTTTATAATGAACTTTTCGTGATGATAACCGCTATGTTACTTGCACATTGCAAACACGGCACTTATCTGTTAGGTATTTAGAGTAAATTCATCATTCATTAATAGTATCGTGTGCGTCTTGGGTAATAAATAAGCGCCGCAGTGCAAACATAAAATTTCCTGGTGTGAAATGTTCGGAAACTAGCGAGGTTCAAGATAGTTACTGGAAGAACAACATCGCTCCCGCTCTTTTTTGCTTTGTAATGCATTTCGATTCATAAGCATATGAGCATTAGATCCAGATTTTGTTGAATGTGAAACCTGCGTATGGATTAGCATATAGGATTTAGAATATAAAAGTCAAGAATGGATTATTTATTCTATACTAGATTTCAAAACATAGGCTTTGCAAAAAGAGTGTTATAAAGAACATATGAGTACCAGTCATGTGATGAAGAAATGCATTGAAATCCTTTTAGTTTCTACGATTTTTGTGCAATTCAGAAAAATAAAAGAAAATACGTTAAAAATGTTTTCGGTTGTTCTTCACCGTGCTTGTTGTGAAGCGCAAAATCTGTTATCATATTTACCCAACCCCTCCGCTCAGGCAGGATATGACACAAGGTCAATTTTTTAAGCGGAGTTTAACAGGTTTGAATTCAGAGTTTTCCTTCTCCTAGACTAGTTGCCTCACCAAGGCTGAAGAACCTAGTCTGCCCTACTATTTTACCCATAGCTGGAGGGAGAATAATTGGATTCATACCTTTCCCAAGGGTATTAGTGCTATGTGAAATGCAATCAGTCCAGGATTTGAACTCGTGTCGTCGTGTCCAATTCCATTACACCACGGACACCTCCGCAAAATCTGTTATAATGTCGAGTAGAAGTTTCAATTTGTATGCAACTTTAACATACACAAGTCGTTAATCTTTGACTTTTTTTTTTTTTTTTGCTTTCGTAATATACGTTGCATTTGAACAGTTATAGATATTACTCATTTAAAAGTGTATCCAGATTATGATATTAAACTCAATCTGATGGTGATGTTCCACCCTTTGTAGTTTTGTGAATGTTATTACCTCTTCAAAACAGTTATTCCCAAATTCAATCTGACACGAATTGGAAGTATCTGTTAAATTCACATCTATGCGTCAAATAGAACTGTTCAATCATTTATTAAAGATGATTATGATTTCTTTATTCGAAACTATGCTGCTATGCACAAATATATATTTTTATTTCCCAGGAATAATTTATCAACACAATTACATCTAGTGTTAAATAGGAATACTTGAAACTATTTAACTGTGAGCTATCACTCATTTTAAAATTGATACCTACAATTCCCTTACAAATAATACACACTCACACACACACACACACACACACACAAGTGCTCATTTGCTACAAACCACAAACCAACAAGCCATTTAAAAGAATAACATTGAATTTGTTATACAAAGGAAATGACAGTAAAAAGATAAATTTTCAATATAAATGGGAATAATCGTATCAAAATTAGTAATATAAAAGAAATAGTAATGACAAATTTTCAATATAAAGGGAAAATATGTCTAGTGGGGCTTTTGTGGGTAATTTCAAACAATAGGTTCCATTAGTTTCCGTGTTTTGATTTCAAACAATTCAGTTCACAGTTTTAATGTCAAAACAGTTCTATTTCAAGTAATTCAGTTTTGCATAGGTACGAAGGTTAGTTCTATTTGACCCACAGATAGGACCCTATAAGGTGCTACCACTCCGAATAAGAGTAAACCTGGGAGCGATGGTAATTTAGGGGTACTTGGCATTCCCCAAAGCTCCAGCATAACTAGAACCTCACCATCGGATTGTTTAGTGTCATATCCAGAACACTCGTTGGGGCGAGTCTTACCTTTCTGTAGAGATGCAGTCGGTGTATTCTACAGTCCCAGCCGACTGGGCAAAGAGATTTATACATACGCTGAATTTGTATATAAATTTAAATATATGAAGGTCGTTCAAAAAGTTTTAAGTTTCCCCCTGAAAGATGAGCATAGCTGACTATTTTTGTCGCGGCAACACACTTTCAATTGTTAAAGAACTAGAAAAACTCAATTTTTTTCTAGTTTTATTAGAAGTGACAGAGTGCTGCCATAACAAAAATGTTCAACAATGATTTGTCTTTTTTTTCTGGCTGAGGCTTAGAGCTTTTTGATAAAGTCTTACAATTTTAGAATATTGTAGACAAAATCTCCCAGAATAAGCGAGACAAGTTCTACTTCAGCTTCTACGGTTCAATCTATTTCACATTAATGTTTTTTCTTGGTAACGTGAGCTAAAAGAACTCTATTTAAATTTATTAGAAAAGGAAATAGTCACAAACCCATGCAGTGTCAAAATAGCTCATTCCAGCTTACGTTATTTTTATTCATGTCATTTTGATCGGGTTCTTTCCGGCCTTCTTCAGGTAGCTTTGGATTCATTCAACTGCTAATGGTTGTTGTGCATATTTATTAGAATTCATATCGGGAAACAACGTTTTTATCCTTTGACAAGAACTATACTTAAAGCTAGCAACTCTTCGTGACAAAGACGAATTCGAATCACGTTCACATGGAAGAATTTTCACGAAGAGATTTGTTTTTAAATGAAAGTTCCCAAATGCTGTCAATTTTGTTGTTCCGTTTGCTGATGGAGTCAGACAAGGAAATTATGTGAGCAGTTTCCTTCAGGTGAATAATTCACAAATGCTCATGCATTTCTATAGTTCTAACCTCATTTTATCATTATTAGTCTCAACCATTTTTCATCCATTTAATCTTAATGTTGACCGTAGTTGAGGGCGACCAGAAGGCTCTCTTTTCAATAGCTACTACACCGAGGTGTAGGGGAAGGCGCTACTCCTTTCCCTGGATTGCTCCACTTTACCATCGATACGTACCTTATATTGCAGAGTGTTAAGCAAGGATGTATCAAGTACCATTTTTAAAGTCTTTGGTGTGACGCGACCTGTGACTGAACGCAGGTCTCCGGGACCATTGGCGAACACTCTATCCGCTAGAACAATGAGCTGGTGTAAATAAGAAGTGGATAAATGTCTTTATCTCCAATAAATGAACGTCTTTTAAGCTGGGAGGAGGCATGATCTGAACTTGCTAGGTACACTTCCGTCCAGCTCCCTCGAACCATACTTGATTTAAAAGTACCCTCTCCGAGGGTTTAGAATTTGATCTTCGATCCACCATTGAAATAAGAGAGATTTTTTTGTGTTTTTTTTTTTTATAAGCAACACTTTTCTTCGGAAAGTGTTGCTTATTCTAACCATCATCCGCCTATATATTCTCGAGGCACACACACGCGAGACAGCAAAAATATACATCTATCGATAAACATAGTATTAGGAAAAACTTATTGAAAAGACGATTCCGGTCATGAAAATGATTTCATATGAACGTAATTCACCGCCGTCGTTGTTATAAAGACTTGCTTGTGTTCTGCTTAAAAAGATTAAAAGACAACAAAAGAATTAAACTTTGGTGGTTTTTGTTTGTTTGTTTGTTTGTTTGTTTATTTAACTACATATCGACTTGTGGGTTATTTAAAGTCTGAAATTAGTACATTTGTAAATATTTCATAGTAAACATATGTGCATAGTTAATGATCCGTTGCAATTTTTTTTTATTTAAATTTCTTGTTTCCACACAGTTATTAGAAATCCATTATTGATGAGAAACAATAAATAATTCAAGGAATTAGATTGTTTTCAGTAAACATACCAACTTAATGATCAGTTTTTTCAACAGATTTAGTTTCAAATATTCTAATACAACACTAATAATTTGCTCTGAAATATACACTTTCAAATAGGTGGTGGTGGTGGTTATGGTGGTGGTTGTACTACTACTACTACTACTACTAATAATAATAATAATAATAATAACAATAATAATAATAATGCGCAATAAAATTGCAAGTGGTGATAGAGAAGTAAGGATGAATCATATGATTAGCGAATGTAGTAAACTAACGCAAATAGTGTATAAAACAAGACACAACAAGGCTAAAAAGTGTTCCACTGGGAATTGTACAAGAATTTTAAATTTGACAATAGAAACAAGTGGTATATGCACAACCATGGATCGGTCGTGGAGAATGAGGTGCACAAACTTCTCTGGGATTCTCAGATACAAACGGATCACCAATTCTTGGCCGGTCGACCAAACCTTGTGATAGTCAACAACAAAAAAAAGAGAACTTGCCGAAAAAAAGACTTTGCCGTCCTGGTAGACCACAGAGTAAAATTAAAAGAAAGCTGAAAGAGATATGAATATGTAAATCTTGATAGAAAACTAAAAAAAAAAACTATCGAAAATTTAGGTGGCAGAGATACTAATTGTAAGTGGTGCACTTGGAAGAATCCCCAAAGGGTTCATAAAGGGGTTACAAGACTTAGAAATAAGGGGACAAGTAGAGGCCATTCAGACTACTGCATTATTAAGATCGATTAGAATACTGAGAAGAGCCCTGGAGTTGAGGAGGTTTGCTGTCAATCAAACTTCAGTGAAAAAACATCAGCTAATGCTGATGTGAAAAACTCTCAATAATTTGCCACAGAAAAACGAGTCTAGGTTATGTGAAGAAAGAGATGAAATACTTAATCACATATTAAGCGAATGTAAGAAACTAGCTCAAAACGAGTGCAACCTAGTCATTATGGGTGGGTAAGTTGATCCACTGGGATTTTTATATGAGATGAAAATTTGACAATACTACCAAATAATATAAATCCAGGTCCCATTCTCAGGAATGCGATACACACAATTATCTCGGATTTTGAAATACTAACGAATCTCAGCTAGAAGAGAAGATTTAGTGTTGATTAACAACAATAACGAAAAAGAAGTTGTCAAATGATATATTTTACCGTCCTGATAAACAAATACTTAGATTTTAACATGGAATTAAAAAAAGCAGCTTTTGAACATGAGAGTGATGGCGGTACCAACCATATGTAGGCGCACTTACAACGGTCAACAAAAGCTTGGAAAGAAGACTGGAAGAATTGAAAATCAGAAACGTGACCATCCTGACCATAGCATTGATAAAATCATCTAAAATACTTAAAAGCATCCCGGAGATCTGAGTAGATCTGACATCACTAAGACTTTAATAAATGATCTTCAGCTAACGCTTGAGTCAAAAAAGAAATAATAATTATAAGTTCAGGCTAGAAGACTCGACCGAGTGATAATTTAAAAAAAAAGTACTTGACTTTTAGTAGACTTTGCCGTCTACGACGAGACACGATTAGCTGAGGAAGGTGATCAACTGGGAATTGTACAAGAACTTAAAATTTGTCTATACTACCAAATGGTACTTGGGCAAACTATCGTGCATCCTGGAGAATTAGACGCTCAAAATTCTTTGGGATTTTGAGATTAAAGCAGATCACCATATCCCAGCCAGAAAACCTGACTCAGTGATAATGAACGACAAAAAATAGTTCCTACTGTTAAGTAGACTTTGCTGTTCCGGCGGACTACAAAGTGAAATTCAAAGAAAGCAATATGAGATAAAAGTACATAGATCTAGCCAGAGAATTAAAAAAGCTATGGCGCATGAAGGTGACGGTAATACCAATTATAAATGATACACTTGGAATGGTCCCTATATGCTTGCTAAGGGGACTGGAAGAGTTGGAAATCGGAGTAGGAGTATTGATGAAGATCTGCTAGAATACTGAGAAGATTCCTGGAGATCTGAGGAAACTTGCTGTCACTCAGACTCTTCTGAAAGACCATCAGCTAACGCTGGTGTAAAAAACTTCCATTATAATAATTAGAAGCCAATTATAGCATCAAGTATGAATTTTTAATAGAAAACGGATACTTCCAAAAGTTTTTGAGTGAGAGGCTCACCAACAGATACTGGTTATTGTCCTTCCTAGGACGCTTTTTGGGGCGGAGTTGATCTTACTAGTCAGCCGAATTGGAAGTCGGCTTTTTCTAAGACTTGCCGACAAGGTTGTAGTCTATTCTAAATAAAATTTTAATAATGACTACATAGAAATATTGATCGATCGCTTCTTTTAAAACCAGTGAAACATGAGCTTTATTGATGGAATAGCTAAATATGTTTTTTCTAGATTTCTTTGATTTTAAAAATGAAATTTCTTAAAGTTCTATCTTTCTTTCAGTCAGTATTTTGCTATTTCTTTTTTATCTGCCAAATCTCAGCGTGAAATCGAAGTTTTGACTAAATTTTCATAAATATAAAATAAAAGAAAAAGAAATCCTCAAACCCTATGCTTGCTTTGTGCAATGTTTTGAATAATCGTCACGTAATACCTTGACCCTTTTTCACAGAAACGTGTTATTTTGAAGAAGCTCGTTTTAGATAATGCCTTTCTTAACACGGTCAGCTTTTAAAAGTTCATTGCGATCAACAACCATGCTTTGCTCTCCATTTTTTTTTTCATATAAGATTCAGAATAAAACTAACTTGATCAGGACAGTTGAAGTCTTGAACTTCGCATCGTAATCATAGGATACTTTTATTATAAAAGAGTAAACATAACGTTCATTCCACTCAAAAGGGCATTAGCTTAAGAAAAATAGATTTAGGTGAAAGTATTGTCAGACTAAGTTCTTTAGCCTTGGTTGGGAAACTAATAAAGTAAAAGGAAAACTGAATTTTATCTCAGATAGTGGGTCAATATAGTAAGTTAAGGCAAATAGCACCCATTTATTACAGACAGTGTAGGGTTCTTGAGTCCGGCATATTAATGAGAAATAAAAGAATGATTAGCTGGGATGAGAATTGTTCAGCCTATTTATAATCAGGAAATTGGTTTTATTCTACACTTGCAGCCATTTAGGTTTACCAGGGAAAAAAATTTTCTTTTCTTTTTTTATGATTTGAAGTAGATAGACCCTCAAAGTAACAACATTTTTTACCAAGAAATCTCATAAGGTGCGAGTTACTTTTAGATTCTAATTAAATTTAGAACGATCACCTATTTCCAGAATAAGTATATAAAAAAGGAAGTACCAGCGGAAAAAAAAGGTCAATAATCCGGTCTGTCTGGTTATTTGTCTTTTCCAATGCTAACTGTTCCGGAGATGGGTGAACGTTCTGCATTAAATTAAAATGGGAAAGTGAACCCTACCCCTAATAATATACACAATAATTGCTTGTGTGTGTGTGTGTGTGTGTGTGTGTGTGTGTGTGTGTGTGTGTGTGTCTGTGTTTTTTTTTTTACTTTTCGTGTGTAGATCTAAGTATTAAGATAATTTTAAAAAATATTGTTATCTTCCCCCATTGATCTTAAACTGGTGAACTTGTAGAATTTTACCGAGAAATCTTGCTGATAGATAGGTAGATAAATAGATTGATAGACTGGTAGATAGATAGACTATTTTTCCGGGTGAAGAAGCATAAAAATATATCTTTTTTTAAATAAAGAAATGATTTATTTGATATCCTATATATATATATATATATATATATATATATATATATATATATATATATATATATATATATATGTATTAAAGAATCGAGAATAAATCTTTAAATTAAGAAATTGAGAAAACCCCACGCACAACAAAAAAACTTTTAAAATATCGTTATGATTGCTGAAATCTATGTGAGTCTGTATTAATTTGAAAAAAAATATATAACAAGTATAGCGTCGGTAGGTTTTGGATGAAAATATTTCGGCAAAACACAGGATTGAGCAAGTGCAGCATCCGACAAAACTCACGTATCATTGTCTTGTTTCCTATACGGACTATTTATTTTGAATTTAGGGAATGAGGACGTTAAGTCATTAAAAGAAATACGTTATTGCAGCTTCCCACCACATCAGAAGGGAACGTTCAGAAGTACTTCATGTCTCCCAACAATTTTGGGTCTATCAGGTATTTCCAGAGACTCAAAAAATGGTACTTGATGCCTCCTTGCTTAACATTATAAGGTAAGGGTCAAGGGTAAAATGGAGAAATCCAGGGAAAGGAGTAGCACCCTCCCCTATACGTCGGTGTGGTAGTTATAGAAAAGATAGTTTTTGGGTCACCCTCGACTAAGGTCGCCAACTTTAGTAGTTTTAAGGCGTCATATATTTTTGAGTTTCTATGAACCGGTCTTTGTATTTACTTATAGTCTTTGATTGATACGTTATTATCTGTTGATTCTAACATATCAATCAGAAGACATGTTTTTTTTCTTTTAACTTTAACCATTATAGCTGATCTAGTGTTTGGGGCGGTTATTCCTTTAGGTTTCCAAAGTTGTTCTCAACATTCAAGCCGATCTTAATAATGCTGATGTCTGGATGGTCTTAATTATTCCCCCGATTTTAAATTCTTCCAATTTACTTTACAAGCCTTTGGGAACCGTTCTAAGCCCACCAAATATAATGAGTATAGCAATTACCATCTTGTTTAACATTCCTTTTAATTTTGTCTATATTTTTGTTTTCTTTCATTTTTAATCTGTTGTCTACTGGACGGCAAAATGTACTTGATGATCAGTTCCTTTTTTTTCTTGTTAATCAAGAATAGGTCTGGTCGTCTAACCGGGATTAGATAATACGTTTATATCTCAGAATCCCATGAGATTTTAATAGTTTCATTCTCTTGAACGAATTCAGTTTTATGCATATTATTGTTACTCTTTTTCGAGTTTTTAACATCAGCGTTAGCTGAAGGTTTCTCACTGGAGTTTGAGTGACAGCAAGCCCCCTCAAATCTCCAGGACTCTTCTCAGTATTCTGGTTAATCTTAATAATGCTCTAGTTTGGATGGTTTCCACTCGTCCACTTATTTCAAAGTCCTCTCGTCTCTGTATTAATCATTTGGTGATTGTAACTAGAGCACCAATTACAATTGGTATTATCGTCACTTTTATGTTCCACAGATTTTTCAATTCCCTATTATCATTATGTAGCCAGGACAAATTGTGATTCTTATTTTAGCAAATAATATTGTTGTTTGCTTGAACAAATCTAGTTATAGGATAAAAATATTTGTGTGTGGCGAAGGCACTGGACTATCCCAGAATTCTGTGTAGTTTTCCGAAGGACACGGACTTTTGCGATTGCCTTTTGAATTTCGCCGAGAATAGAAGTGAAGGTGCAATCAACAATTAAGCGTCTATTACTCAACTCCATTAATGACAGTAATTTATAAAGTGATTAAGAGTAATAAAGGACGTGTTCAGCTATCGTAAAAAAAGGATATAACATTCGCATTTTAAAAGGCGCACACAGAGTACTACGTGTCGATATTTACGCACATGTACATTTAATACTCATATAAAACTTCAGTGTAAACGGACATTATTTATTCACCTATACATGCATACACGCGAAGGGTTTAATGGTTAAAGCGCTGGACTGCAGCCTTGAAGTAAACGATTTCGAACTCTAGTCCAGCTAATACGTTCACTTTCAAACAATTACCTATGGGAAAGGTATAGAACACTTTCCAGCTTTACGTAAAATAGTATCACTTTACTACTGTTCTTCAGTAGCAAATACTTTGACACTGAATAACCCACGAAGGTTAACATGCCATAAAACACAGAAATCAAACCAAATGCATGCATATACTTTATTAAATGAATACATCCTTAAACACTTTTAGACAACTAAGGCATCACATTGATATAGATAACTGAAGAAATACATCGTTCGATGGATATTCATACTGAGAGGACAATTAATATTTGACAGTGAGTAGAAAAGTTCTCAGCCTAACTAAAAGTAAAATGTCGCTTTGGTAATTTTTATTCATTTATTTTTACAGTTTAAGTAAATTGTAAAAATATGTCGCTTATGTTGAATTGTGAAAAGAATATGTGGAATAGTATATTGCTATCCATTTATTCCTTAGTCAGGCCATTGTTACTGTGTGGTGGTTGGGATTATTTTAAAAATGATATAAAAAAAAAAAAGAAGATCTATATCTGACAACTTAAACAGTAGGTTTGTCCAGTGTAAAATTTAGTTCAATTACTTTTTCAATTTCGGCTTTAGTCGGAGTGTAAAAAATATAGATTATCTTTTCAAAGCATATGCGAATAAGGGATTGTCCTTCTGGATTAACTTCACTTCGATGTCATTTAAGTTCAAAACATTTTGAGGTTAAATTTACCTCTGGAATTTACGTTAGTTAGCAGAGATATGAGGTATATTATACTAATTATTTGATCCCTCTCTTTTGAAGTGACTCAAAGACGTTTCATGATATCACTTTTCTTTTGGTTATTTATTTTAATGACATATCAACCTTCTGGAGTATTAATACCAAATCCTATATATATATATATATATATATATATATATATATATATATATATATATATATATATGTGTGTGTGTGTGTGTGTGTGTGTGTGTGTGTGTGTGTGTGTGTGTGTGTGTGTGTGTGTGTGTGTGCTAGTTTTTATATATATTCCATAGTATGGATGCATATCAAAACTAATATAACATGCTAGTGAATATTTATAAAAACTGAAATATATAAAAACTAATATACATAAAACTAATATATATAATTGATATATATATAAAGACTAATATGTATTCATTTATTATTAGAATTTTATAATAACACTGTCACAGACATTGAACATTCTCCATCGAGTGAGTTCAAGTCTCATTGAGTACTCCATTAATAAGAGCCTGTGCTATATATATTCTCGGACGAAAGGAACGAACTTGAAAGATACACGTATGTAAGAACAAAATAAATAAATTGAAAAAAACACAAATCTCTTCGTGTCCCTTCCTATTTTAATATATATATATATATATATATATATATATATATATATATATATATATATATATATATATGTATATATATATATATATATATATATATATATATATGTGTGTGTATATATATATATATATAGATATATATATATATATATGATTTTAATATATATATATATATATGTATATATATATATATATATATATATATATATATATATATATATATATATATATATATATATATATATAAGATTCTTAAGCGCTCATTTTGTTTGCAGACGGTTAATTCGTTTAAATTATATGCATTTAATATTAATAATTCAATTTAAAATTGGTTAGAACTGAATTATGGTATATCAACACTTTTTGGTTACTTAATGCTAAATCCTCTGTATACATACATACATAAATATGTGTGTGTGTGTGTGTGTGTGTGTGTGTGTGTGTGTGTGTGTGTGTGTGTGTGTGTGTGTGTGTGTGTGTGTGTGTGTGTGATACTTTAAATGAATTGTTTGAATATATCATTTTTAACAAGCCTGAGCTCATTTTTCTGATTATAATTAAATGGTTTCGAGCATTGAAATGTAATTGTAATGGTTCAATTTAACGTTTATCAATCTCAAATCTTCTTTAATTCAACATAAATCATTTTTTTGCACAGAGATCAATCGTTTGAAGTATAGTAAATCACTAAATAGTCATCCTTGACCCATAGATGTGACTCTAACCGGCACAACCACTTCAAATCAGAGTGGATCAGGGAATTACTTTTAGGGTCAAGATATTAAAATTAATTTTCATAATCAGGGATAACTGACGAACAAATACGAATCCCATTTAGGAAAATTAATTATCTGATTTAATGACCTAAAGAAAATCATCATCAATAATACCTTGGGGGAGGGGCTCATTTAGTTGGAGAAAGTGAATAGACGATCTCAGTCGTCACAGAATAGCCGGGTCAAAAGGAATGCCGCTAACAGAAGGTAAAGTTTGCAGTTGCCAACAAAATTTTAATTAAAGACCAAACTCCTGCCCCCCCTCTCTCTCCCCTCTCTCTCTTTTCCAATTCGCCACCAAAATAAATTCCAGTATCAAAAACTCAAACAGCTTGAGATCGAGTAGTATATTCGCTGGATGAACCAGTACCGTTCTCCCTCGTAAAGTTTTGGTTGTTTGTTTTGTTTTACGGTGTAGCAACCCCTTTCGGGTCATTTAACGCCGAATTAAATATCAAACAATTCAGTTTAATATAAGTATATATATATATTTTTATTACAAACAGGTAAATGTCAAAACAGTTCTATTTTAAACAGTTTAGTTTAACTTAAATACGCAGTTTCAAAGTCAAAAACAGTCCTATTTCAAACAATTCAATTTAGCATGAATACACGCTTTATTTCTATTTAACCCATTGATAGAACCCTACCAGGTGCTACCATTCCACGCCAGAAGGGGTACTCCGTATTCTCCAAAGTTCCAGCATTACCAGGACATGCGTTGGGGAATTCTTACCCTCTGCATAGAAGAAGTCGGTGTATTCTACAGCCCCAGACGACAGGGCAGACGAAAGGATTTGGCTTTTTATGTTGATTTTCAAGGAGAATTAGAGACCGAAAACAGGAAAAAACGGTGGTAATGAAACGAAGGAACTATAAATGTACTGGTACCAATTCTGATAAATACTTGATTTCCTCCTGGGTTATTCCCGCACGATAAGGTACACATCCATGCGGTAGCAGCCTCGCGCTGAGCATGTTACACATATCGTTTTAATGAGGAGACATCTACAACGGTGGCCAAGTTACACCATAACATTTTTAGCAGCCCTTCTTTTGGAATCATATAGGCTTGTTTGTTGTATTAGATTGTCGCGAGAGAGTCTTGTGAAATCATGGCTAACGTATTGAACTGCGGCTTGACCTAAGTGAGTTCGAATTCCAGTGACGCTGTTAGGTTCCCTTTTGTAGTAATACTCTTGGGAAAGGTATGAAATACCTGATCACTGCATAGGTTAGATAATATCACTGCTGTTCTTTTTACAATGATGGTTTTGATATTAGATAACCCACGAAAGCTATTCTATCATTAAACAAAAAAATCGAAATCTCGGGAGTCATATATGCCATTTTCCTTGGACGGAAATTTTACGCATAGGTGTATTTACCAAACCTCTCTTAACGGGCAGAATGCAGCACGAAAACAATTTTAGGAAGATTTTAAGAAGTTTAAATTCAGACTTTCCTTCTACTTGACGGGTTGTCCTACCGAAGTTAAAGAGCCAGCCTACCCTACTAGTTACCCATATCGTATGCGAGAATAGTTGGATGCATACCTTTGCCTATGATATCAGCTTTATGCAAAATGCAAATAGCCTCGTTCCAGTTTTGAACTCGGTTAGTCTAGGGTATTTTCTACTACGATAACCATTACATCACAAGCGCTTTAGATATAAATCAGGCTAATATGCAGTCATTTACTAATCCTAAATTAGAATTGATACAAAGTTTAAAGTATCTGAGACTTTTATCTATAAATTGCCGAAAGTGTTTCCCTAAAAAAATAATTAGAAAATAAAAAAGAGAAGAAAACATACATTCTGATCATAACATCTGAAATAATCTTTTTCTAAATAGATTTTCGAAAAATTCTATTTATTTGCACGTAATCATTATTACATGACTGTTACTCAATTCCAATAATAGGAAATTACAAATTGTCCGATAAACTAATTAAAAATAAGACACGATCATCTAATTTTACATTATATCCACAATAATTAATTCCTTTGAATTTTAATTAAAGGTAATTTATTGGCGAATATTATGGTGTATGAAAAGTATTTTCACTTTTTAATCAACTTTACTCTCTTGAAATATGCATCCTGTTCTACCTGTGGTATTTTAACATGTTTTTGCTCTTCTGATAATATTAACGTTGCTGGTCAGGTTCTATACCTTGCGTTTTAATTATAATCAACAATTGCTGTTTGTTTTATATCAAGAGACAGTTACTCACACTCAACAACTGATGTGCAGTAAAGGAAGATATTATTTTATTTCTTACTATTTCCTGAATACTGCGATTCAGTTGGCAGTATAGCTAATTGATTTTAACGACATATCAGTCATCTGGGGTTATCTTATGATAAGAGTGCAGTTGCTTGGTTGGGTTTTATGGCATATCAACCTTTGTAGGTTATTTAACGCTAAATCCATTTTTATGTAAATAATCAGTTCAATTTCAAACAGTTCAGTTTTACATGAGTGCACGGTTTAATTGTCAAAAACATTTCTTTTTCAATCTATTCAGTTTATTCAAACAGTTCTAATTCAGCTAATTATGTTTAGTATATGTATAGATTTTTTTACACATAGTTAAATGTCAAAACAGTTCCATGTTAAACAAATAAGTTTAGTGTAAATACAATTTCAATTTCAAAAGCAGTTCTATTTCAAATAATTCAGTTTAGCATAAGCACGCTGTTTAAATGTAAGTATGGTTTAATTGTCAAAAATATTTCTATTTTAAGCAATTCAGTTTAGTCAAACAGTTCAATTAAGCATAGGTATGCCGTTAGTTCTATTTAATCCATAGAAAGAGCCCTATTAGGTGCTACGCCGGGCCAGAGTGGACCTGGGAGCAATGGTAATGAAAGGGTACTCCGTATTCCCCAAAGTCCCAGCATTACTGGAACCTCACCATCAGATTATTTAGTGTCATGTCTAGGGCACTCATTGGGGGTGTCTTACCCCTCTGCAGAGGTGCAGTCAGTGTATTCTACAGCCCCAGCCGACTGGGTAAGATTAGAGTTTAGGTAACTGCTCACAATCTAGTTCATCTAAAAAAATGTATACACTTTTTTAAATATTCTACACTTGGTTATGTCTTATTCGTATCTAATACAAGTTATTTGCAAATCTATCCATATGACCCTTAGATGGGACCTGAACAGATACCACCACTCTGAGTTAAGATAAACATATGGAAAAATGACAACGAAGAGTTACACCACAATACCCAGATATCTAGCACTGGAGCCTCACCAGCGGATGCAGATTAATGTCATAAATACGACACTCTACTTTTTGATGGGAGACTTATAACTCTTCAGGGAGATACAGTTAGGTTATTCTTGATGACACTGTCTTGGCGGGTGTCAAGTAACATCAGCGGCTTTGAATTTATTTATGATACCTAAACATCTCCAGGATAACAATAGTTGTGTCACTCAATGTAACATGTAACCCCGACAAAAAAAAAAACAAAAACAAAAACAAAAAAAAACAACAAACATTTGAATGAAAGGTGTTTATTCAAAGAGAAACGCTATCTTCAAAACAGTCACCTTGATATTTAATATAATTATTCCTGTAATTTTTTTATTAGTTAAAGTACTTTCATTTTTTTAGAGTCGCATGCGGTTCTCAGTGTCTCCTGTAACATGGTTGAGAGTATTCAAAATAAAAGATAAAATCTGGTGAAAACCTGTGTGCAGATTCGTCTATCTTACCTTGAACAGTGAAAGTGGAAAATAACTGTTTTGATGTCATGAAAAACGGCACTTTTTGCATTTTTATGTCCTTTAAACGTCCTTTAAAAGTCCTTTAAAATGTCCTTTAAACGTCCTTTAAAAGTCCTTTAAAAATGTCCTTTAAACGTCCTTTAAAAGTCCTTTAAAACGTCCTTTAAAAGTCCTTTAAACGTCCTTTAAAAGTCCTTTAAAATGCACTATTGCATTTCTTTTAAAGTTCTTTAAACTGCACCCTTGCATTTCTTTTAAAGTCCTCTACACTGCACCATTGTATTTCTTTAAAATTCCTTTAAAACGCACTATTGCATTTCTTTTAAAGTCCTCTACGCTGCCCCATTGCATTTCTTTTAAATTCCTTTAAACTACACCATTCCATTTCTTTTAAAGTTCTCTTGGGTTGCCTTTTCAGTTTAGCAAGCAAGAAAAACTCACATGGAACTAGAGGTCCAGTGGGTATGGATAATCCTGCACTTGCATAATTTCATGTTTTACTAAAAACATTTCGTAAAAAAACATCCGGATTTTCATTAAGAAATATATCGGGGATTATTTCGAGAGTTTGAAAGAATAATTTTCATATCGAAAGTCTAGTCCAGTCACTGATAATCCCCGATATATTTTTTATGGTGACTCGACTAGACTTTTCGATATGAAAATTATTCTTTCAACCTCCAGAAATTATCAGTTTATAGGGAATCTAACTTTGATAGATAGGTAGATACCATTTGACTTTAATAAAAAAAAATGACTAGCCTGTGAGGTAGATATAAACGTACATGAATGTATGTAACTATGTATTTACCATCGCCTCCACACAAGGAGTATGAGACACAAGTTCAATTTTTAAGCGAAGTTTAATTAGTTTGGATTCAGAGTTGTTGTTTTTTTTCTGCTAGACGGATTGACATACCAGGGCAAAAGAGCTCAGTCTGCTTTACTATTTATCTATTGCTGGAGAGGAAATAGTTAAATTCATACATTTGTGAAGGGTATAGTTTCTATGTGAAATGTAAAAGACCTCGTCCAGGAATTGAGCTCGTGTCATTGTGTCCAGTTTCAACGATGATAACCATTAGACAACGAGCACTCCCAATGTATCTGTCTACTTATCAAACTTATGATTACATTGTTATTTTTTTTCTCTTTTTTGCACTAGATGATTGCATGCTACACATAAAACCCCAAGTAAAGGACTGAAATCCTCAGTGATATTATTTGAATATTCTATTTATGCAAGTTTATACCTGCATTGCTAGTCGGGAAAAGTTATATACGAATTGAGTTTAAAAGGGCGACAAATAGCCACACACACACACACACACACACACACACACATATATATATATATATATATATATATATATATATATATATATATATATATATATATATAATTATAATCACGTTGTGCCACTAGATCAGATTTCTCTGTCTTTCCCTTGCCCTTCGTTTCTATCGTCCATTGCTCACGGCAGATCCTCTAGACAGAATCCTGCGACCATATAGAGTTGTTGTAGATAAGTTTTAGCTGATCGTCCGACACTTGCTCGTCCGTCTGAGGGATTCCATTGGAGAACGGTTGCTTATGATTTCGTCCTTAATTCTCCAGCAGAGTCCTGCATGTCTTCTTCGTCTAATTTTGATAGTTTTAGAGATGGGACGTTGATCGCTGCACAACATCCATTCAACGTTAAAAAGCGTACCTAACAACTATATGAAAGCAGATCACTCTTCATCATTTATTTCAGCTTCGAAATATTTTAATCACAGCTCGTATGATACGAATGGGAGACCTGTATTGTGTTTAGATATCCAATAAATATTTTTTGCGGTATGGATCTGTATAAGGAAAAAAATTAAAAAAACAATTTTTTTTTATAACAAAAATATTGACTTATGAATAATTGATGATAACCTTATTCTACGATTGTATATCAATAAATAGTTAGATCTTATTTCAGTTGCATATTATTAAATATAAAACTTAAAAGAATTCAGTTATTTTAGACCTAAACTTATTCGTTAAAATGTGCAAAATTAATCAAATACATTGACCTCAAATAGATTTCTGAATCCTTTTTTTATGGACCTAAAGTGAATATAACTGCTTAGGGTATTTTAGGTTCTATTTCGTAAAGTTATAATTTGGCTGAATATATATTTCCAACAATAAAATTAATTGCTATCAGAATGTAGTCAACGAGACGTTGATAAAATATAATTTGCTAATATTTTAAAATGTATATATAATGTAATCATATACAAAATGTGTGATAATCTTAAGTAGATTTTTTTAAATACATTTTTGGATATGGCTGTTTTTTTTTAGAAATTCTACCTATGTCAATCCGGTGGGATTTGTATCTGTAAAGTAAAGTTGGTGACCGTAGTGGAGGGAGACTCGAAGGCTCTCTTTTCGATAGCTACTACACCAAGGTGTAGGGGAGGGCGCTACTCCTTTCCCTGGATTACTCCACTTTACCCTTGATCCATACCTTATAATGCTGAGTGTTTAGCAGGACAGTATCAAGAACCATTTTTTGAGTCTTTGGTATGACTCGACCTGGGATGGAACCCCGGTATCCTGGGGCATTTGCGAACACTCTAATCATTATGCTAATGTCCGGTTGGTATCTGTAATATTCTTAATTTGATCTCAGAATAAATCTGAAGACACTTATGAGAATATAAAGATATTCCTATGTATATAACGACGGGAAAGTATGAAAATGTTTCTAAAATAGGCGATATTTTTGCTTTCATGCATAAATACATTTACGCATTGCAGGAACTCATGTATTACACGCTCACCTAACTTTAGACTCTAAAATTCAAGAAAAATGTTATTTTGTATAATACTCTCTTGTATTTAGAATCAGTAACAAGAAAATTGAACCTAAATTATGAATTTGTTCAATTTTTCATCGGTTATGGACTGAAAATAAGAATTTATTGGCCTAATGAGTAGATTGTTCGCCAATGGTCCGGAAGACCGGCGTTCAATCATAGGTCGAGCCATAACAAAGAGTCAAAATATGGTACTTGATGTCGACTTGCTTAACACTCAGCACTCTAAGATAAAGATCTAATGTAAAGTGGAGCAATCCAGGGAATGGAGTAGCGCCATCTCCTACACCTCAGCGTAGTAGCTATTCAAATAGGAACCGTCGGGTCACCCTCAAATAAAGTCACCAACTTTACATATTTACATTATGTTTTAAAACATAAAATGTACACAATATTTTGAGCAAATATATGAACATCCATACACAAAAATACAAAGAGCTTGCGGTGAGAATAAACTCATATTAAAAGAAAAAAATTGTAAACAAACACTCATTTCTGAACATATTTATCTATAACGGCTTAAAACACATTAGTTTGGACTATATAGGTTTCGCACTATCTAACATTTGTAAAAAAAATTGTGAGTCTTATTAAAAGATGCATAACGTTATGCATACATATACACAGGAATGTACTTGAATGTGTTCTGAAGTCTCATATACACGAACCCATTTCGACATAGACATTTATAGACACACATGTTTTCTGTGCACTACAATAAACAAACTGTTGGCAACACACACACACACACACACACAGAAAGAAAGTCGTGGGCACAATTGCCTAATTAGACAACCTCTTGACAAGGATCGGCAAGCGAGACTTTTCCCGGCGAATAACATTTTATTAATTCTTGCTTTAAGCATAATAAAACAATTATAAGGATTATGTGCACAATTTGTTGACTCCGTTTTTGCTTGTTTGCTTTTCCTCTTTACTCGTTAATAGCATCTTCTTCATTCTTCACCTCGTCGAGAAGGAAATATAATTGTCGTTTTCTGTCCAGGGTTAGTCGCATAAACGTCAAATAAAAAAAATAGTAGAATAAGTTACGTAAATTATCTAGAATTATATCACTTGCAAAATATATAATAGTTGCACTTGGGGAAATTCCACGGGATTCAAGCCTAATAATTGTAATATGCATCTCCTGAAGAATGTGCACGGAAGCAGTGACTGCAACTTAGTTCTCTTTCTAATTCAATATATATATATATATATATATATATATATATATATATGTGTGTGTGTGTGTGTGTGTTTGTGTGTGTGTGTGTGTGTATGCGTGTGTGTGTGTGAGAGAGAGAGAGAGAGAAAGAGAGAGAGATAATGTGTTTGCATGTGTGTATATAAGTATGTGAGTATATGAGGCGTTCGTTGTATAACTTTTAACGTCGTAGAAAAAGGACACGGTGACCCTACTCGAGCCAGTTTTCATTTGACAGCGCTAATATGCCCGGGAAAGTTATGCATCCATCTATTCTCTCTCCATCTACAGATAAATATCAAGGCAGACTGACCTTTTTGACCTTGGTATGGCAACGGGTATTGGAGAAGCAAAACATTGAATGCCAACCTATTAAACTTAGTTTAAATTTGAGTTTGTGTCGTATCCAGGACGTGGAGCAGGTTTTGGTATATATATATATATATATATATTAAGTAAATAAGTTGGCGATTGTCGTGTACGGCGACTAGAAAGCTCCTTTTTCAATAGATACAATATCGGGGTGTTTGGGAGGGCGTTACTCTTTTCACTCGATTGTTTCTCCGTACCTTATATTACTGAAACCTAAGCAAGGACACATCAAGTACCAGTTTCTGAGTCATTGGTATGACTCAACCTAGGATTGAACCTCGGGCTCCAAGAAACATAGCAAACACTCTAACCCATATGCTAATGGGCAAGAAGAGCTTTGCGGTTACCGCAACTTCTGAACACATTATATACGAGTGGCATTTTTCCAGAATATTTAATCTTTTAGTTGCCTTGAGAGTGATGAAAGTTGAATATTATTATTATTTTATTAGTCTTTATCTTTCATTCAACGTATGACCTTGGAAAATCATTCCAGTCTCATTATTTGATTGTATCAAGTAGGTGTTCTGAAATATGTGTTTAGTCTCATGTGGTGCGCTAATGGCCGTCGATGTTCGGTAAACACGATAGATATGACACGATAACATTCTAACTTGATTATCTTGTTTTTCATTTTAAAACTTACACTCTCAAAGATATCAAATAAGTTTCTTACCTGATAGGTGAAATCTTCTTATCTTAGGTCACTTTTGACAAGGCAACATGTGAAAATTTCCGGAAATTTGAAAAGTATTCATTTTTCATGAAAGTTTATGGGCACCTAGAATGATATTATGGTTAGAAGCTATGGCAAGCGTCTTGTTGCTAGTGAATTTGATTCTCAATGTGTACTATATATTTATGTTTTTTTTAGGAAACTAATGGGAATTTATGATAATGCCGTTTATTTATTCATGTCGGCTGTTGCTGAGCGGTAAGCTACTAAGTCTAACGTAAAGTTAGGCGGGTTTCGATCCTAGCCACACTGAAGAGTTCTGATACAACGAAATAGCCTGTATGTGGATAACTATATATATATATACATATATATTGCGAGCAGAATATATATAATGAAAACGGATAGTGATTGTATTGCTTTAACATTTAAATTCGACGGCAAATCAATAGGCAATCTTAGCTGTTGAGAGAGAAACTATCGTCAATGTATAATTTTTTGATAGAGGTCGAAAGAATTGAACACGGTGAACCGAGTTCAAATCCTGGACAAGGTTGTTTGCATTGCGCTAATACCCTTGTGAAAGGTATGAATCGTATTATTTTCTCTTCAGCTTAGGAAAAATAGTAGGACTGGCTGTTTTCTTTATCCTTAGTATTGCGACTAATCAAGGAGTAATGAAACTCGGAAAATAAACCCGTTAAACTCCGTTTAAAAAACTAAATTTGTATCACTTCCTGCTCATAGCAGAAGGATTTGGGTAAATACATTCATGATAATAATCCAGCAAAGCAGCACAAAGAAATGCGGGAATAGATAAGACTGGAAGGAAAAACTGATCCACGTGTGATTTTACAAGAAAATAAAATTTTGCCGAACTATGTAATGGTAAATCTTCAAACAAAAAGCTTTCCTTGGAAAAGAAATACAGAAAAATCAAAAAGAATTTGAGATCCAAACGGATTGCTCAATCCTAGCCGGAAGACATGACTAAATATTAATGAACACACAAACCGTGTCAGTGTGCCACATTTAAAGTTAGAGAAGGCGAAAAAAAATGGATCAAACGTGGACTTTGCCTGAGAGCTAAAAACACTGTGGAATATGAAGGTGACGATGATACCAATTTTTGATGGTTCGTTTGGAACGGTCCACAAGATCTTTGAAAGGAAACTGGATAAACTGGAAAACAGAGAAATAATCGAGGTCATCCAAACCACAATATTGTTAAGGTCGCCCAGAACACTTTGAAGGATCCTAGAGATTACAGTGAAAACCCATTTGTTAAAACTGTTGTGAAAAACCCGCTGGAGGAAAATAGTAATAATACACTTACACATACTCATAAAGACTTTCACTCACACACACACACACTCACTCACACACATGCACACACTTACTCACTCACACACACATGCACACACTTACTCTCTCACACACATACATATATACAACCATGCACACACTCACTCCCGTACACATATACACACTTACATGAATACGCACACAAGCACCCACACACTCACTCTCACACTCACAAGCATACGTACACTCACTCATACTCACAGACACACATACACACATTCACTCATACACACCTTTACACGAACACACAAACACACACACTGTCATACACACACACACTCATCTATCTATCTATCTATCTATCTATATATATATATATATATATGCAAATTTCGTTGAACATTATAGATATTTTCTGTTCACATATTTTCTTGTTGATCCTTACATTTTGCCGTACTGATCTTATAGTAATCGGCGGGAATTGATTGATATATCTTCCATAATTGTTTATTTCCCAAGTTTAAGAACATCAAAAAAACAAACAAAAACTACAGATTCTTGAAGCACTACATACTAGAAACATGCAACCCAAACTTAACAGAATTAATTTTCAAACCAGTGCTAATGTACTTAAATGTCTTTAGCTACTGACGCTATTTATAGAACAATTTTAAAGGTAAACGCTACACACTGTAACGAACCAGATGCTTTTCTCCATACAAAGTAGTAATGTACTTAAAAAGTTAAATCACTTTTGTAATACATCCTCCCTAGATTACGGCCCAAAATCGGGCAGAAATTATTGAGGAAATAAAAAAAAATATGGAAGATGTATCAATCAATGCCCGCGAATGAAATTAGTATTAATGAAGAAATGCTGCCAAAATATACTTTTTTTTTCTTTTGGTTACGTCTCGTCATAGAACACCGTAACAAAAACAAACAAAACAGAAGAATATGGAGGTCTGATCACTAGTGGACAAAAAAAAACATAGGAGTGAAATGAAAAAAAGCAACCAATATTTGCTAAGGTTGAGCTTCGTTTTTCCTTTTCTTTTCCCTAATCTACTTGTAATCTTAGGTTTGGTTTGGTTTCTTTGTTTAATGGCATATCAAACTTCTTGGAATGTTTATTACCACCATTTAAAAGAAAAGCTGTGATACTATTTGATCTATAGATGAGAGGATAATAGGTTCATGTCTTTCCCAAAGGTATTAGTCTGAAAGTTAACGTAACTGTAGGTTGTACCAGACTTAATAAGGCTTATTAATCAAATATTCGGCAACTCTTCAAAATTAAATTTTTGGGATAGTTTCTTTCCCTACAACTATTGATTTGCCGCCTAATTTCAATGCTAAAAGAATTGTTTTAAATATATATATATATATATATATATATATATATATATATATATATATATATATATATATATATATATATATATTCAACAATAAAATGCATTTTCATGCGAGGCAGTTTTCCTTTCATAGTCGACTAAATAAGTCGACTTCGTGTCTCGTGGGATGATAGAACAATTGCAATTAGTCGTGGGTTGCCTATTTGATGAGTCAATTCAATGTCACACATTTCATCTTATTGTCGGCCAGTGTGCACGAACGCACTCACAACGTCACCTACGGCCCAACTCGATTGTTTTCCGCAACTTGGCAACTGCTTTAATAAAAGTCTGCATTTTCTCATTGATTTTATTATGTGATGAATTAACTGAAGCCAAATGTTAACAAATGAATGAAGTTTCGATGTTAATTAAATAACGCTTTAGTTAGTTTTATCCAAGTTCATTATCTAGTTGTCCATGTTGTTGTTGTTTTTGTTGTTTTCTTCTTCTTCTTCTTCTTCTTCTTCTTCTTCTTCTTCTTCTTCTTCTATTATTATTATTATTATATACTCATTTAGAGTTGTTCACATCAGCGTTAACTGATGGTTTTACACTGGAGTTTGAGTGACAGCAAGTCTTCTCAAGTCTCCAGGACTCGTCTCAGGATTCTGGCCGTTCTTAGCAATGCTGTCGTTTGGATAGTCTCTACCCGTCCGCTTACTTCCAAATCCTCCAGGCCTTTTAATAATCCTTTAGTTATTGTTCCTAATGCACCAATCACCATTGGCACAATCGTTACTTTCATGTTCCACAGTTTTTTTTAATTCTCTAGCAAGGTCGAGGTACTTATCCTTCTATTCACTTTCCTTCAGATTTATTCTGTGGTCCGCCCGGACAGCAGAGTCGACAATTTTGCAGATACTCTTTTTTTGTTGATTATTATGCGGTATGGTCTTCTGGCCGGGATTATGTGATCCCATTGGAGTTTATGCGAGTCATTTTCTAGGACAGGTTCCGGGTTGTGCATATACCATTATTATTATTATTATTATTATTATTATTATTATTATTATTATTATTATTTTCCGCATTTGAGTTTTCCATAACCAACATGAGCTGATATTTTCTCACTGGAGTTTGTGTGACGGTAAGTCTGCTCAAGTTTCCTGGGCAAATCTGATCAATGATGTAGTTTGGATAGTCTCCACTCACTCTTTTATTGTCATGTCCTCCAGTTATTGTCTCAATGCTTTAGCAACTTATTATTATTATTATTATTATTATTATTATTATTATTATTCGAGTTTTAGACCAGTGTTTGCTGATGGTCTTTCACTAGAATCTAAGTGAAAGCAAATCTCAAGTCTCAAGGATTCTTTTCAGTAATCTGGACGATCTAAAAATCGGTTGTAGTCTGAACAGTCTCGACTCGTCCTCTGATTTCTAAGTCTTCCAGTCCCTTTAAAATGCATTTGAGGATTGTTCCACGCTCACCAGTCATAGCTATTAACACCATCACCATCATGTTCCATTGATTATTTTACATCTCTGACAAAGTTTAAGTTTTTATCTCTCTTTTCGCTTTCGTTTACTCTACTCTGTAGTCTACAAGAGCGGCGAATTTCATTATTCGACAGGTTCTCTGTTTTCTTGTGGACTGTCACAAGGTCTTGTCGTCTAGCCGGAATTAGTTGATCTGCTAGAATGATTGTGCCTTTCTCCAAGACAAATTCTAGGTAGTGATTGTATCATTTGGTAGTATGGTCGAATTTTAATTATTAGAATTATTATTATTAGTAGTAGTAGTAGTAGTAGTAGTAGTAGGAGGAGGAGGAGGAGTAGTAGTAGAGTACTCTTAGCGAGTTTTCAAACCAGTTTTTAACTAGTTGTTTTACAGTGGAGTCTGAGAGACAGCAAGTCTTTTCAGGTCTCCAACACTTTTTGAAGTATTTCAGCTGTTCTTAATGCTGTGGTCTGAATGGTCTCGGTTCTTCAAATCGACGATTCCTCAAGTCTACTTTCCAGGACAAATGAATCAGATATTTAGAAACGAATCAAATTTTAGTATGAAATTACTCATAAGTAGTTGCTTAACAATTTGATAAATAACCCATATCATTTTTCCCCCCTTTGTGGCAAACTCATCTAACTTTAGTTAACATACAGTTATTAATAATTGTAAATATAAACAAATTTTTGGTTGGTAAATGCTCGATTTCTTTATTCCAAGTGATGTTCGATTACTTAAAGTATATAATCTTCTTAAAATTGGCTGGGATAGTAAAAGAACCTCAGCAATACGCTTTGGTACTCAGATACGAAAAGCTAACATTCCGCCTCTGTAAGCGTGTCTGCCTACCGAATAACAAAACAGTCGATAAATAAATCTTTTTTCTATCATGGTCATTTGAAATGAGTATCTCTTTGATATTTAGATGCAACGTTGGTTCGTTATCTTTCTTTGTGAATGGGAAGTGGCTTAATGACTGAAATTTCGGAATCAACCTCAAAGTAAGTGAGTTCGAATAACATTCAAACTATTACATTCACTTTCGAACAAATAGCCGTGGAAATGATATGTAATCCCAAGCTATGCGTAGAATAATAGTATGACTGCTACTCTTCTACAAGGATGGTTTGAGCGTTAAATAAACCACGAAGTTTGATATGTCACGAAACAAAGAAACCAATCCATCATGAATGGGTAGTGTAAAATGGACACATTGCTTAGATGAGAAACAGAAAGCACCTGCATTACCATTTATCAAGTACTGTTAAGTTCTCAGCCAAACTAAGAAAGAGAAAACATTTTTAAATTGATTTAATAATTAATTTTCGGTTTTTCTTTCGTTTTTTAGTGGTTAAAGAAATTGTATAAAATGAAATTGCAAGTGTGTTGAAGTATATAAGGAATATCGCGAAGGTCTCCGAGTTGAAGATTATTCCAATCTTGCTCATACGTAGAATTTTTTAGTAATTCCTAGTAAAAGTAATTATCTAGATATAAAAAAAATGTATCAAGTATTACAAATTATATTTTAACAACGTGCAAACAAATGATTGATGTCAATCGAAGTGAGTTACATAGCAATAATCAGAACCTTTAAACTGTGTACAATTAAATCTGCTAACGTTATATAGCAATATTTGAAGATACTTAACAGTGTGCAAACAAATGATTAGTGCTAAATAGAATCATCTGTGATAGATTGGAATTCTTGGAGCCACGTGACAGTGATCAAATGATTCAATACCGTTGAATAAAATTATTAGTGTCGAATAACAATAATTGAAACTATTTTATGGTGTGCGAATAACCTATTAGTGTGAGCAATGCTTGAAAACTGTTTCCTTTGAGCAAACAAATGAGATATGTTAAATTGTATTATTTGTATTATATAGCAATCATTAAAAAATATTTAACAGTGTGCAAACAATAAAAATATTTGTGTAGTTGGAACAATTTACCTGTGTGCAAAGAAATGATCTCTGACTTGTTTTAAAATGTTATCTACAAAATATGCGTTTAGAAATTATGTATATTCATATTTACCAACCCCTGCGCTCGGGCAGGATATGACACAAGGTCAATTTCTAAGCGAAGTTTAACAGGTTTGAATTGAGAGTTTTCCTTCTCCTAGACTAGTTGCCTCACCAAGGATGAAGAACCCAGTCTGCCCTACTATTTGCCCATAGCTGGAGGGAGAATAATTGGATTCATAACTTTCCCAAGGGTGCTATGTGAAATGCGATCAGTCTCGTCCAGGTTTTGAACTCATGTCACCGTGTCCGTTTCCTACGACGATAACTATTACACCACGGGCACCTCCCGAAATGATATGTATTTAATGTAGATATAAAATGAGTATTCGTCATGAAATAACCTACAAGGGTTTATATGCCATAAAAATCAACCATCAAATTATCTCAGAAGAAAAAAAGTAATATAAAAGGATTAAATATAAAAAATGCATTCCATCTGATTTAATTTCTTCTAAAAAACATCAGTATTTTATAACTTCTAGTAAAAAATACAAAATCAAAACGGTTATTATTAGGAATTATTTATCATTACGATGTAATGTACAAAGGAACAGAAAATTACGAAATCTATGTGTATATATCTATATAAAATGTGTAATTATTTTTAATTGCTGCATACCAATATTTTTTCTTTACAGTTTTACAATGCTGTAGAGTTTGGTAATAAAGAACACTTTATAATATACGTTTACATAAAATATTCCAAAACTTACTGTCGGCGGGGCTTAGAATACGATGTATATATCCCCCTGCAGGAAGGTAAGGGACTCCCCTTCTTCCAACATTCACACCCACATACACAAGTAGGGTACTATGAAAGTAAACGGCATCTCGTGATGAGAATCCCATCTAGAGATAAAACAGATTTATTTTTAAAATATTCAAAATCGAAAAGACTAAGTTGAAAAATACCTAACGAAATAACTTAAACAAAAAAATTATTATGAGCGAACAATTAACGCGATTGCCTAAACTTTTGGTATAAAATAATACTCAATGGGTTGATATACCGTTAAAATCAATCAACCAGTCAACTCAATAATGGGCGTAATACTAAATAAAGGGTGTGATCGATGTGTCAGCTAATAACCCTGCTTATAATAAAGTTGTGTTCTTTTTTTGCTTCAGATTTGAAAATAGTATACAATAACAACTATTAATCCTCGATTACAAGCCGTCCCTTAGTCCAAAGCAAGGAAAATATTTTGCGTCATTTCTTATTTGGAGACAAAACATTCTCAAAATAATTACACATCATTCATAAGATAATGATCAATTACTGAGACAAGAAGCTCAGAAAAGATTGCATGTCCTGGAAGCTGAAATAATAACAATTTATAAAAAGATTATTTTGATGTCTCTTGCTCAAAGGATGAATTTTTTCCAGGACGTATTCCAAATAACCGCTATTGCACTTGTTTCGGTTAGAAATCATTATCACATTAATGAGATGTATCTATTTTAAGACACCATTGACTTGTAGTTTTTTGACAGGCTTCTAATCTTGTAGAGTTTGGCCATATATAATTCTTAATAATATCCGTTTATCAATGAGTGGTGGGGGAAAACCATATTATAAATTGGTCTTGAACTTCATGAGCCTGGAACGTTTTAGCACTTCTCATACTTGTCATTAAGTAAATATTTAAAACAAAATAAATAAAATATTTCAAATTATATCAGATCAAGAAAAAGCTGACTTGAGCATCGTAGTCGACAAATCCGAAATTATATACTTCAAGACTGAATGATATAAACTCGAATAAGATTTACAAGAAATGTTCAAATCGAGTTCAGATTTATCTGCTTTAAACCGACTTAAACTTTTAAAGAAATTTAATTAATAGCGAATGAAGAGAACATTCACATGTGCACGGAAGGATGTGCATAATGCTGGTGGTAATGTTTATCTGTATAATACGGATGATATAAGAAAGAAAACAAAGACCGAAGCAATAAAATAAATATATCAAAACAAGGATCACTTTGTTTAGTGAAATCCGGATGATCCGACATAGCATAGACTGGGTTTTTAAAGAAACAGAAGTAAGAGTGAAAAGAAAAGAGAATGAATTCAAAATTCCTAATAGTCGTTTGTTGATTTAATGGTTGTCATTTGATTTTCTTCGTTAAAAAAGAAGAAAAAGCAATAGAAAACAATTCAAAAATACATTTCGCTTCTGAAGAAAGGAAACGAAAAACAAGATTCAAGGCGGAGCTGTAACGGTTTTGTATCTTACAGGAACCTGGAATACACTCTCCATTTATCCTGTGATTAGCAGAATGCCCGTCAAAATTTAGCAGTATGATTTACAAATCTCCTAGTGTTAATATATATCCTGGTTTTGATAATAAATTTTCTCTCCAAGCCAAAATTAGATAGATAAAATTGGTAATACTAAAAAAATATGAACCCACAAACAAAAATAAAACAAAACGTAAAAAATGAATAAAATTATCAGATATTGTAATAAAATATGTAAGTCACGCTTTCATACGCTCGGAAGCAAAATGTCAAGTTTCTTTCTCCTGTGATAGAGATCTGCTTTTAGTAATTCATATGTGTTCAGATGACGGTAGATCTCTATGAAAATATGCAAAAATGATTTTCCAAATTGTCTGTTATATATATATATATAGATAGATAGATAGATAGATAGATAGATAGATAGATAGATAGATATAATTTGCTATATTTATGATTAAAGAGCAATCATTATCAGCGATAGAGCGTCGAAATGTTGGACTGCGACTACATCCTATCAACGGGGCTTTGTGACTGCAAGTTTCTTCATATTACAACGTGGGTGCGAGCCACTTATAGTCACCAAGTGCCGCTGAATCGATGTATTCATTATCCTAACATATATCTATTATCCTATAACTTATGTCAAATATATATATATATATATATATATATATATAATTCGTAGTTCTAGGAAAAAGGTTACGTATTTGAATACACTTCCATCATTAAATGCGTCTCATAGTTTTGAAACAGAACGCTATTATTGGTCATAAAATGCAAAGATTTTTCTCAATTTTTGGGGGTCATTCTGAAATTGAATATAATTCCGAAGATGTGACTGTGGATATTAACTTTGCACTGATAATGCTTTAATATTAAAAAAAACAACTGATATTTCTAACTTCGGCAAATCATCGAACCATCAAGAATAACTTGACTTTTCATATTTGCACACACACACAAACATACACACACACACACACACACACAAGGTTAATTTTTAAAAATTTTCAGACTTTTTGGGCTCTTTTATTGATAGTATACGCATGAAACTCTAGTCCCCTTCGAAGTAATCTCCTCCGGCTGCAATGCACTTGTTGTACCGTTGCAAGAAATTCTGGAAGGCCCCATGGAAGTCCTCTTGTTTCAGCGTGTCAATGACCTTCGTCACAGCCTCTTTCATATCCTCAATTGTCGCATAACGACAGCCTCTGAGCTTAGGGAATAACCAAAAGTCATAGGGAGTAAGGTCTGAGCTATAGGGAGGCTGAGGAACTGTCTTGATTACCATCTTGGTCAAATAGTCTGTGACAAGGCAGGAGTTGTGGACTGGTGTATTGTCCTGGTGGAAATGCCACTGACCCGATTTGAAGAGTGCTGGCCTCTTCCCTTGGAATATCTTCCTGAACTCCCTTAAAACCTCAACATAGTAACCCTAACCCTAACCCTTTGGCCAATCAACTCTGGTGTATTGACTTCCTTACTCCTCCCACACCTCTCATAATCCCTCACAGACTCCCTGCCTTCCTTGAATCTCTTATGACACTCAAAAACTGATGCTCGATCCATGCAAGAGGGTCGAAAATCAGTCTGTAGCATTTCATACGTTTCTGTGACATTTTGTCCAAGTTTAAAAAATAATTTTATTGCATATCGTTCTTCTAAAGTGTCAGATTGCATTTGTGAAATTTACCAGCTGTGACAATTAGGTTTTAGTGGGGTGTATTCCAATTCCTGCTGTAGCTGTTCATTTTAACCTGAAATCACAAAGATTAGTCAGTCATCCCATAAGATGTATAGCAATAAAATACTGAATTTTCCAGAGTCTACGGCAATTTCAAATGCCTGTACAAAAAATGTCTGGAAACTTATTGAATGTACCACACACACACACACACACACACATATATATATATATGTGTGTGTGTGTGTCTGTGTCTGTGTCTGTGTGAACTAAAAAGAAATGACAATTATTTTAGTTTTTACTATTACTCAAATTTCTTATGGCAAAATGCAGAGTCTTCAGACAGGAAGATCGTGTTACCCAAACATAAAACTCGAGTATCCCTGAAAAAAATTAATGATTTTGATTACATTTTAGTTGTTTTAAGCTGGCTTTATATAACAGAATACTCTGAATTTTAGTCGCAACACTAATAACTTTATTAAAAACAATAATACATACAAATACATATATATATATATATATATATATATATATATATATATATATATATATATATATATATATATATATCAGAATTTGACATTCAATGATCCTTAAGAGATTGATATGCCATAGGAATCTACCAACCAACCAACCTAAAAATATGCGTTTACAAATCATATATATAAAATATATGTGTAAAAATGTTCTGAGATTAAATAAACTATAGTGGTTGATATGCCATTAAATCCAACCAACCAACCATATATTTGTATGTACATATCAACATCATCATGGCGTGCCGCTAGCGCGGACTCCCCTGACCTTTTCTCTCCACTCGTCCCTATCGTCCATCACTCACGGTAATTCTTCCATCATTCAACCTGTATAAGTACAGAGCTGTTGTAGGTAGGTTCCGGCTGGTAGCCTAACCCTTGCTAGTCCATGTGAGGGCTTCCACAGCAGTACATCGCTTATGAGCTGGCGCTTACATCTCCCTCAGTGTCCCGCACGTCTCGCTCGTCTAATTTGGATGGCTTTCGAAATGGGTTGTAGGTGTCTATACAGCTGCTGCTTTATGGAATGCTACCTCCAGGACGTCCTGGCAGCAACACCCCACAAGACACCAACTGTACGGCCACCTGCCCCCTATCACGAAAACTATTCAAGTTAGACGAACCAGACATGCAGGACACTGCTGGAGAAGCAGAAATGAATTCATAAGAGATGTACTCTTATGGATCCCCACACATGGCCGCGCAAAAGCAGGACGACCAGCTCGAACGTACATTCAGCAGCTATGTGAGGATACAGGATGTTGTCCTGAAGACCTACCTAGGGCGATGAACGATTGGGAGGAGTGGCGAGAGAGGGTCAGGGATATCCGTGCTACCAGCGCGATATGATGATGATGATGACTAGTATTCATCTGCAAATGTTGTAAAGCGTTCTCTCCATACCATTAGTTAGTGTCCATGTGGTGCATCCATACAGCAGAATTGACACGACCGCTGCTTGGAAAAAACTGCGCTTTATTGTATATGATAGATTTGACTTCCATATGACCGATAGTCTATCGATAGGTTCTGTTTCTTGGCTTTGCCAGCGTAAAGCCATTTTATTTCATTAAATCTACCAGCGTTCGAAGCACGTAGTCTAGGTAGATAATAAACAGGTATGAGGCTAATGTGCCCTCGTGCAGCACAGCTGCAACAATGTCAAAGAAATCTGTCTCCATCGGGTAAGCAAACTTTTACTTTCAGATTTTTATATAGCATCATTATGGCTGCGACGGTATGTTTAGGGAGACTGTCGGCCAAAAGTATGTGCTCCATCTTCCCACTGTGCATGGAGTCAAATGCTTTAGAGATGTATACAAATAATAGTGTCACCTCGAAGATTTTTTTTCATGAACACCGTTCACGATTCGATAGATTGTCAAAATTTGTTATTTAGTGGATCAATTTCTTCGAAAGACATTTTGAATCTTGTACACACACATATATATATATATATATATATATGTGTGTGTGTATGTGTGTGATGTGAACAAATTAGCATTTAATGCTATTTACGATCTCCGTTTACATTTCAAAGAACATACTGCTCTTTTCAGACTTACAATGCAAGCACTGCCAGTTTGAAGAACTCTTTCCTTTTAGCTCCAATATATGTATATTATATTATAACAGTGTTGGTTGTCACTAAATCACTTTGTGGGTTTGTGTCGAACCAAGTGCAATATAATATGGAGAGTGCTCAATATCTAGGATAGAGCAATTATATAATAATGAATATAATTCCAGTCTAAATTCAATGAATTAAATATATATATATCTAATATATATATGTGTGTGTGTGTTTCGTTTGGTTTCTTCGTTTAACGGCATATCAACCTTCGTGGGTTATTTACTGCCAAAGCCATCCTTCGAGATGAAAAGCAGGGATGCTATTTAAACCATAGCTGGGAGTATTTGGGGGTTTATACTTTTCCCAAGAGTATTTGTTCGAAAGTGAACGTAATAGCGCGACTGGAGTTTGAACTCGCTTACAACGATTCTGCAGTCGTGCGCTTTAAGCATTACACCACGATGACATCCACAATATATCCGTGTGTATGAGTTTGTATGTTTGTTTTTAGTTATATTATGAGTATTTAGCAGGGTATTTTGTTGAATATAATAGTCAGGTAATTGATGTTTAGCTTTTTCTTCGTCTTTACATGTTGGCTACTAGAAATCACGATTATGGTTTAATGTAGTTTTAACAATCTCCAAATCTGCAGTACGGTTCCTTTCGATTCTATATAAACATTATCGAAGTCGTGAGTATTACTGAGTAGTAAATCCTTAATTCCAGAATACAAAAATATCCATGTCCTTGACAAAGACCAATCATTGTCGAAAGTACCTGTTTTAAGACTATACTCAGAGAGACCCGATAGTTTTTAATGTCTCCTCACCCACCGCTGCGACATTTCCGTCGATAAAAAGCGAAGAAGAATAAAAAGCTAAACATTAAATCCTTGTCTGCCATGTTCAACAAAGAGGGAATCACACACACACACACACACACACACACACACACACACACATATATATATATATATATATATATATGCAACATTTTATTTTTTAGACATGTTTGATTTAATAGGACTGGTATCTGTCTAAATTCATTCGATACAAAATCAAATAAGGAAGATTTGCTTGATTTAAAGAGAAAATAGGTAGAGACGAAGAGTCTGTCCTATTAAACCAAACACAGACACAAGTATATATATATATATATATATATATATATATATATATATATATATATATATATATATATATATTTGTTTGTTATATGTGTTTGTATGTGTGTTTGAGTGATAAAAATGCAGAGTTCAGACTATTATGTTAAGAACTGAATATATTTAAATGATCTATACTTTCATTTTTATATCTATTTTATTCCTGTCACTCACGAATATAAAAAAAAATATTGACTTGCATCGATAAACGATTTTATGGTGAATGTCGATGTTGGCCCTAAGCCAATTAATTTCTCAAAATAGGCTATTTTCGATGCCTAGAATACGTCTAACCAAACATAAGTAATTTGATGCAAATTTTTTTTTTTGATAATTCTTGGCTTATACCCAAAACTAGCTTATTTGGTTTAGGTGATATGGACGTCAAATCGGCCACTGCGGAGCAAGTTAAAAAAATCGTCAACTTGTTCATTGAACCAATATATTTTATACGTCAAATTAGGGCAAAGATAGATCTTAAATATTCTAAAAAAATATAACATTTGGCGGAATCATTTCCACACACTTACACACAAGCGCATATACTTTTAAACGCTCAACAGAAATATGGTTGTCTCCCCTAAAATGTAAATCAATTTTTGGTAATAAATTCATTTGCATTTAAATGACATGGAAAACTGACAATTTAATTTTACAAACATTTCACACACTCTCACACACCACCGTATATATATATATATATATATATATATATATATATATATATATATATATATATATATATATATATTATAAAGATGAACAAAACTGATAAGCCAAAAAAAGTATTTGTTGTATATTTGGTAATTCTCTGCTTAGTTTCGAGCTCAGGTCATCGTTAGAAGAATTTTTTTTATGGAAAAACATTAGTTTAGGATGATTTTTTAAAGTTTTTAACGGAGTTGATATTCAATCAGGAAATAGGGTTGTCCTCATAGTGTAGTTGTTAAAGCCGCGGAATCGTAGTAAGCGAGTTCGAACTCCAGTCGCGCTATTACGTTCACTTTCGGACAAACACCATTGGGAAAGCTATGAACCCCTTATCCTTCCAGCTATGGGTTAAATAGTCCGACTGGTGTTCTTCAAGAAATATGGCTTTGGCATTTAATAACCTTCAGAGATTGAAATGATGATGATTAGATTGATAAAGAAAACCTTTCAAACAAGTACAAAACCTGAAAAGGAGATTAGGGGAATTAGATATCAGAATCCGTCTAAACCTCAGAGCTATTCGGATCACTTTAGATAATTATATCGTCATGAATAAATAAATAACTTTAGCAAAACAACCAGTTGTTGCTGGTGTGAAAATCTTTCGAAAAAGTAAAATCAAAATTATAATAAGAATGATAGATTTATTTAGAAATAAAATAAAATGAAAAATCATTCGGAGTAAAGAGAATATGACTAAAAAGCACAGATTAGGTGGAGACAAACTGTATAAAATAAACACTATAAGCAAAAGTTTGCCAAATTACTAAATTATGTTTGTTAACATGCGGCCTGAACCTAATATTAAGAATACGTTGCACTGTTAGTCTGTACCTGATGACCCATTCAGAATGAAATATCAAAATATAACGAGAGAAAAAAGACTTCATCGCCCTGATTTAATTTGTTCTTACTGCCATTAAGTAAACAATAGATACATTCAAACAACAAGACTAAACAAAAATAAAATGAAAATCGATAAATCGATATTGTGGGACTAAGTAAAATTACTTACGGATAATTTAAGCAGAATAGTATCTTCTCGATTTATTATTTGTTGTTTTTATATTTTTCATTTGTTTTTTACTACTTTTTTTTGTTGGGGAGGGTGTTGGTTATTTTATCGCTATGGTTGTATCAGGTGAATGGTGTCTATAATCAATGTACTTTTAATGTACTACAACTGGAAAAAAATTATGAAATTGGCTTACTTAGATGTTCATCTTGCTTTTGAGGCTTGTTTTTTCTTTGTAAACTGACTAAGGACAGATATGACACAAACAATCTTTATTTCATAGTTGAACATTCTAGCTTCGTAAAATGTTCCTAAAATAAACTAGATTAAATTATCTAGTTTATTTAAAGATACGAATAAAACCGTTGAGAGGATGGCTCCGAAACGGTGCGTGTTTTCTCCTAATGACCCTTATACTATAAATCAATTTGGCAAAAAAATTTCATTCAACGAAGAAAATCGAATTATGTAGAATTACTCGATGGGATGATGATGGCATGAATAGCATCCGACTGTCCGCTCACTTTTTGGTGAGCATCATTTACTTATTAAGTAATCTCCTTCCAGTAAATTAACAGTATAATTATTTTCCAAGCTATGCAAAGGATATTTTCATTGTAAAGAGTTCAACAGAAATAACACCCACATTTTAAACTAGCACCTGTGTGGAGTTAGTGAAACCTTAGACAAGTGCGCATGGCTGCTTCATCTAGCTACTGACCGACTATTTTCTTTTTCAGTAGTGATTAGCTCTAACCATGGCCCTTTATACGCCCAGGAATGGACAAAAAGTGCCGCTACCTATGAAGAGCTCTTTGGCATTGAATTACCCATGAAGGTTCAACTGCTTTAAACAAAGAAACCAAACCAAACTAAACGACATTAGCTTGGACTAGTACACACGTTCGTTTCCTGATTAAAGTTTTAAAGAAGTCTGGTGAATCTGTAATTGCTATACAGAGAGGCTTTCGGGCTCATTTCACGTTACACCGGAATAATGCTTTTCTTGATAGAACTTTCTGTCCATAGCAGTAGCGATTTCCTAACTGGACAGCATCATTCCAGCTTACAAAAAGATTTCAACAGCAAACGCTTGATACGCACTGATGCAAGCTATAATCGTATTCAAGAAACAAATTGTAATGTATTGAGTTGATTTAGCAACCATTAACCCTTGCCTGAGTTCACTTGAATAAAAGAAGTGAAAGTTTAAGATATAGGAGTTTTTTCTGTCACATCTTGTATATGCAAAGAGAAACGGTATGATTTTGTAATGAGATTTCCCTTTTATTAATCCCAAAAAATTACTATTAATAAATCTGTATTACTTTTCAAGTTTCAAACAAATGCGCCCGTATTATTTACTCCTTTTTGTGCTTTTCACACAAGGTTTAGCCGATGGTTTCTCAGTGGAGCTTGAGTAAAACCAAATCTCCTAAGGTCTTCAGGACTCCTCTCAGTATTCTAGTTGATCTCAATAATACTGCAGTTTGAATGGTTTCTACTGGTCCTCTTATTTTTAAGTCCTCCAGTCCTTGCCCCAAACCTTTGGTGACTGTACTAAGAGCACCAATAACAATTGGTATCACCACCCCTTCCATGTTCTAAGTTTTTTTCAATTTCCTAGCAAGGTCCTGGTACAAATCACTTCTTTCGCTTTCTTTTAATTTTATCTGTGGTCTGCTTGGACACAAAATCTACAGTTCGGAATGTTCTCTTTTTTGTTGGTCGGCTGGCAGAGATTAGATGATCCATTTGTACTTTAAAAACTCAGAGAAGATACATCCTCCAGGGCAGATACTGGGTTGTATATACACCATTTTTTCGTATTATTTAACCTAAAATTCTTGTACAATTCCCAGTTGATTACCTTACCTATCCATTCCTGTCTAGTTTCATACTATTTCTGTGCTTATTTGTTGCATATTATTATTATTATTATTACTATTATTATTATTAAGGTTTTTACATTCAGCGTTAGCTGATGGATTTTCAATGGGGTCTGAGTGACAGCAAGTCTCCTCAAGAAGCCAGGACTCTTCTCAGTATTCTGGCCGTTCTCAATAATCTAGTAGTTTGGATGGTCTCCACTCGTCCGCCAACTTTCAAGTCCCCCAGTCCCTTTAGTAATCCTTTAGTTACAGTTCCAAACGCACCAATTACTATTGGTATAATTGTCACCTTCATGTTCTATTGTTTTTTCAATTCCCTAGCATGGTCGAGATACTTATCCTTCTTTTCACATTCTTTCATTTTTATTCAGTGGTCAGCCAGGACAGAAAAGTCGACAATTTTGCAAGTTCTCTTTTTTTGATTATTATTAGGTGTGGTCTTCTGGCCGAGATTAGGTGATCGTGTGTATGTCAAAGTCCCATAAGTGTTTATGTGTGTAATTTTCTAGGACAGGTGCTGGGTTCTGCATATACCATTTGTTCGTATGGTCAAATTTAAATTTCTTACACATCTCCCTGTGGACCACCTTGCCCACCCAGTTGTGTCTAGTCTTATACTCCTTCTGTGCTAATTTGCTGTCTTCGATTAATATGTTTTTGATGGTTTCATCTCAATCACCACATAACCTACATTTGCTATTTTGTTGCGTCTTATCTATTCTCACATTGATTTGATTATTATTATTATTATAATCATTATTATTCACAAACCAGTGGTTTTCTTTGATAGAACTTTGAAATATCTGGGATATTACGATAATAATAGGCAATCCAATCCCTGTCCAAAGACAAGGCCTAATTTAAATAAACAAGAGTAGGCGAACGTATCAGGTCTTCCAAAAGATCACAGAAACTATATATATATATATATATATATATATATATATATATATATCAGCTTATTTTATTCGGGGAAATTGTGTACGTTTTTTCCTTAGGAAAATGGTCTGGAATGTTAGCTTGGTAAGCCTGTCATGAAGCGATCAAGACGCATGTAAACTATTTACCAACCCCTCCGCTCGGGCAGGATATGACACAAGGTCAATTTTTTAAGCGGAGTTTAACAGGTTTGAATTCAAAGTTTTCCTTCTCCTAGACTAGTTGCCTCACTAAGGCTGAAGAACCTAGTCTGCCCTACTATTTTACCCATAGCTGGAGGGAGAATAATTGGATTCATACCTTTCCCAAGGGTATTAGTGCTATGTGAAATGCAATCAGCCTCGTCCAGGATTTGAATTCGTGTCGCCGTGTCCAATTCCTTCGACGATAACGAGTACACCACGGGAAAGCCGCTTTATGCACAGGGAATTCACTAGTAAGTATAAATGAAAGCAAAAAGCTCAAGAAATATCTGAATCTTGAAAGAGGTTTTACTGAAGTTATGGAATATAAATGTCATAGTCGGAGTTCGTGGAACAATCCCCAAGAACCAGGAAAAGAGAATGTGGGAGCTAGAAAATCGAATGAGAGTTCATAATTTATATATTACAGAACAGTTAAGATCGACTCAAATACTTAGCAGATTCCTAAAGAACAAGAAAGACATGTTATCACTAGGATTAAAAAGGAAAGCTCATTGGTGTACTATGATCAATCCAAAGAAATTTCTCAATACACGTGCAGGCGTAGGAGAGTATCTTTTCCGTTTTTTTTTTTCCTGCACAGATACCTACGCCAAAGCATTATGCAATATACCGGGCATATGCAAACGAAATTCTAAATAAACAGAAAGAAGAGAAGTGCTACTTCATTGGAAAAAAAAGTCACAGAGGTGGTAGTGAGTAAAAGGGCGAACTCACGCAACGAAGAATTGACCTTTGTGAAGGAAAAAAATGCAAAAGTAAAAACTGCAATCGAATTGTCAAAGTAATATCTACTCCAGAGATGAAAAAAAAAAGTAGATTTACAAAAGCAATGACCTTTCCTATCAGGAAAGACTTTGCTAGGAAATTCCATAAGAATACTCTGTATATACATATATACTTGTATGATACACACATGCACACACACACACATATATATACATATGGGGGTGTCCCCGTGGTGTAATGTTCAAAGCAGTGGACAGCGAAATCGTAGTACGTGAGTTCAAATTAGTGTATTCACTTTCGGACAAATACCCTCTTATCCTCCCAGCTATGGGTTAAATAGTACCACAGCTGTCCTTCTAAAACGATGAATTTAGCATTAGATATCATGAGAAGGCTGATATGTCATTAACACACACACACACACACACACACACACACACACACACACACACACACATATACACACTGAATTGCTATAAATGAAGGAAAATATATTAAAACAAACAGATGTAAAAGAAAAGCACAGACGAAAACACACACGAAGTAGTGGTCATATCAATACTACTAAATGGACGCACCGCATAGTCGCTGACTAAGCATATATAGAAAA